>UESW01002375.1:30977-234464 GCA_900491605.1 Calamus simplicifolius | reverse complement strand
AATCAGCAATAGATAGCTAGCTTGCAAAGGAAAACAGCTAACTGATGGAAGGAACAAGCTAGCTTCTAAGACAACTCTATTTATGCATGTTCGGCTAGGCACATGTGAGTGGGAATAAATTAGCTAGCAAGTGGGGAAAGCTAGCAAGAGGAGAAATAAGGTAACTCACATATTCAGCAATAATTTTAAGCAATTAAAGAGTCAATTAAAGGTTTTTGTAATCATCAAATCAATTCAAGGGTCAAAATCCAACTATAAATTGTGGGGAGTAATAATAAATGGACCTAGTACAACCCACACACTTAATTGATGGCACTATTGTTCCTAAGCCCGAAAGGGATTGGAATGATAATGATAGGAGAATGGCACAATTAAATGCTAAAGCCATTAAATTTTATATTGTTCCTTAGACTCTAATGAATTCAACCGAATCTCAACTTGTAATTCCGCAAAAGAAATTTGGGATAGGTTGGAAATTACACATGAAGGAACAAACCAAGTAAAGAATCAAAAATAAATATTTTGGTTCATAAATATGAATTGTTTACAATGGAACAAACTGAAACCATCACATGCATGTTCACTAGATTCACTGATATTGTGAATGGTTTGAAAAGTCTTGGTAAAATTTATACTAACTCTGAACTTGTTCGCAAAATTCTTAGGTCACTTCCAAGATCATGGGAAGCAAAAGTGACTGCAATCCAAGAAGCCAAAGACCTCAACATTACCCTTAGAGGAGCTTCTAGGATCCTAATGACCCATGAGCTTCCAGCATGTTGAGGAGACAAAAAGAAGAAAACCATTGCCCTCAAAGCTGCAAAAGAAAGAAGCAGCAGCAGATGATGATGATGATGATGAGACTGCTCTCTTGCCAAGAAATTCAGAAGTTTATGAGAAGAAAGAAACCCTTCCACAAGAAAAATTTGGAGCAAAATGGAAGGAGAAAAGGAAAAGAAAGAAAAGGACAAGGAAAAGAGAAAGACCCCTTGAGTATATGAATGTAAAAACCGGGCACTTTAGATATGATGTCCTTTGCTTGAAGAAAGCCTACAAGAAAAAGAAAAAGGCTACATGGCAACATGGAGTGACAGAATCTTCTTCCGAAGAAGAAGAACAAAAGGAAGTTGCAAATATTGCTTCATGGCGGACGACAACGATGAGGTAAGCACCGAAACCCTGATGAATTTACATTTGATGAAATGTTTGAAGCTTTCAATGAATTGATGATTGATTTCAAAGTTTTGAAAAAGAAATACAAGTTTTTGAAAAATGAAAACTTAAAAAGAAAAATGAATTAACTTAAGAAAAAGAAAACTTTGAAATTTAAAAGATAAAAGAGAAAAAGAAAAAGAATCAATCTAAAGAAATGATTTTAAAGAAAGATGTTAAAAATATAAAGACATTGTTGAGAAATTTACTTAAGCTCAACTAAACTAAACATGATTTTAGATAGTCAAAAAGCAGTTTTTGACAAAGCAGGTTTAGGGTATAACACTTAGAAAACAAAAATCATTAAAAATATTTTTGTAAAAGCTAACCAAAGTAATATTACTTGTTTTAAATGTAATCAAAAAGGACATAAATCTTTGAATGCAAAACAAAATAATAACAAATTAAATATTAAAGGAAAGAAAATATGGGTTCCGAAAGGAACAATTTTTGCTACTAACCATGAAGGACCCAAGAAAGCTTGGGTACCTAAACATAAAGTTTAAATTATGTTGCAGGAATGTCTTGTAGCCAAAAGATCAAAGAAAAAGTGGTACCTTGATAGTGGCTGCTCAAGACATATGACGGGTGACAAAGATGAATTCATCACCCTGAAGAAAAGAAAGGTGGAGTTGTGACGTTTGGCGATAACGGTAAAGGTCAAATTATGGGCCTTGGTAAAGTTCGCATAACTCCATCTATATTTATTGATAATGTACTTTATGTTGATGGTTTAAGCATAATCTAATTAGTATAAGCCAATTATGTGATAAAAACTTTAATGTTTCATTTAAATCTTCTTTATGCACTGTAACTAATTCTATTGATGATAGCATTGTTTTACTGGTTATAGACATGGCAATGTATACTTAGTTGATTAGACAAATTATCTGAGTCATTGCTTAATTGCTGACAATGCTAACATAAATGATATTGTTGGTTGTGGCATCGTAGATTAGGTCATGCAAGCACACACCTTATTTCAAAACTAATTAAAATGGATTTAGTTAAAGGTTACCTAAATTAGATTTTGAAAATAACAAAATATGTGATGCATGTCAATTTGGAAAACAAACTAGAAGTTCTTTCAAATCTAAAAATGTTGTTTCAACTTCTAGGGCATTAGAGCTACTTCACATGGACCTTTTTGGACCAACTAGAACCACAAGTCTAGGAGGAAAGAAATATGGTCTAGTGATTGTAGATGATTATTCTAGATATACTTGGGTAATGTTTTTAGCTCACAAAGATGAGACTTTCTCGATATTCTGAAATTCTTCAAGAAAGTCACAAATGAGAAAAACACTACCATAGTATCTCTAAGAAGTGATCATGGAACAGAATTTGAAAATCACTTATTTGAAAGTTTTGCACTGAAAATGGTATTAATCATAATTTTTCAGCCCCTAGGACTCCACAACAAAATGGTGTAGTTGAAAGAAAAAATAGGACTCTAGAAGACATGGCCCGTACCATGCTATGCGAAAGTAACCTACCAAAGTACTTTTGGGCGGAAGCTATTAACACAGCATGTTACATCTTAAATAGAGCCTTAATAAGACCAATCTTAAAGAAAACACCTTATGAATTATGGAATGAAAGAAAACCCAATATAAAATACTTTCATGCATTTGGATGTAAATGTTTTATTCATAATAATGGTAAAAACAACTTTAGGAAAATTTGATGCTAAATCTGATGAAGGAATTTTTAGGTTATTCAACAACTAGTAAAGCTTATAGAGTCTTTAACAAGAAAACCTTAATTGTTGAAGAATCCATTCATGTAGTTTTGATGAATCTTTAGCATCTGTTCTGAAAAGATTGATGATGAGGAAGATACAAACATAATTGAAAAAGATCTTGAAAAACTTAATATTGAAGTATCTTCAGATCATGAACAAGAAGCTAAAGATGATGATTCACATAAGGACGATGATGTCAATATTGATCATAATGATATAGATCTTCCAAGAGACTGGAGATATGCTCATAGTCATCCCAAGGAATTGATTATAGGTGATCCATCTCAAGGAATAAGAACTAGATCATATGAGAAATATTAGTAATCATCTTGCATTTGTTCACAAATTGAACCTAAAACTATAGAAGAAGCTGAAAAAGATAATAATTGGATGTTAGCAATGCAAGAAGAATTAAATCAATTTACAAGAAAATGTATGGACATTAGTGAAAGACCTAAAAATCATTCAGTAATAGGATCAAAATGGGTTTTTAGAAATAAACTAGATGAAAATGGCATAGTAATTAGAAACAAAGCTAGATTAGTTGCAAAAGGATATAATCAAGAAGAAGGTATTGATTTTGATGAAACTTTGCACCTGTAGCTAGATTAGAAGCCATTAGGCTATTACTAGCATTTGCATGTCACATGAACATTAATTTATTTCAAATGGATGTTAAAAGCGCATTTTTAAATGGATTTATAAATGAAGAAGTTTATGTAGAACAACCACCAGGTTTTGAAGATCACGAATTTTCAAATCACGTTTTTAAATTACACAAGGCATTATATGGTTTGAAACAAGCACCTAGAGCTTGGTATGATAGACTAAGTAAATTTTTAATTGAAAATGATTTCACAAGAGGAAATGTTGATAAAACATTATTTTTGAAAAGAAAAAGTAAAGATTTACTTGTAGTACAAATATACGTTGATGACATTGTTTTTGGTGCTACTAACGATTCTCTATGTCAAGAATTTGCTAAGTTAATGCAGGGAGAATTCGAGATGAGCATGATGGGAGAACTCAACTTCTTCCTTGGACTCCAAATCAAACAAAGCAAAGAGGGTATCTTTATCAACCAAACAAAGTACACAAGAGAGATTCTAAAGAAATTTGGTATGGAATCAATTAAACCCCTCGGAACACCAATGAGTCCTTCATGCAAGCTGGACAAAGATGAAGAAGGTAAAAAGGTTGATCAAAAGTATTATCGAGGTATAATCGGATCCCTTCTTTATTTAACAGCAAGTAGACCAGATATTATGTTTTCTGTATGTTTATGTGCTAGATTTCAATCAGAACCTAAAGAATCACACTTAATAGCTGTTAAAAGAATACTAAGATACTTAAGTGGAACAAAAAATGTAGGTTTATGGTATTCTAGAGACTCCACATTAAATCTAATTGCATACTCAGATTCTGATTATGCCGGATGCAAGTTAGATAGAAAAAGCACAAGTGGTGCATGCCAATTTTTAGGAAGTAACTTAATCTCATGGTTTAGCAAAAAGCAAAATTCGGTTGCATTATCTACTGCGGAAGCAGAATATGTTGCAGCTGGAAGTTGCTGTGCTCAAATCCTATGGATTAAGAGACAACTTGAAGACTATGGTATCACACTTGATAAGACACCTATAAGATGTGATAATACAAGTGCAATAAATCTAAAAAATCCAATTCAACATTCAAGAACAAAGCATATTGAAATAAGATATCACTTTATAAGAGAACATGTAGCCAATAATGAAATTTGTCTTGATTATGTGAATACTGAAGAACAACTTGCAGATATATTAACAAAACCCTTAAGTGAAGAGAGATTTTGTTATCTTAGAGGAGAATTAGGAGTTTGTGATCCTTTGGAATAGTTTTCTGAAACTCTTAAGGACATCTATCTAGATTTCATCATTTTCTTGAAAAATCTTGATATTTCAATAAGGAAATCTATCTAGATCTTGATTCATTGTTTCCCCAATTGCTAAAGAACATTAATCTATAATTTGATGATTAATTTGAATAGTTTCAAATCTTGAAACTTAATTTTTTATCTCTGAACTGTTAGAGTCGACTCTGACAGTTTGTGGAGTCGACACCTGAGTTTTTGATGTTCTGTCTAAGTGATTAGAGCCGACTCTGGCTTTTGTGGAGCCGACTCTAATACGAGCGCTGACAGATTTTCTGGTTCGGAGCCGACACCCAGTTTTCGGGAGTCGACTCTAAGTCGAGCTAGGTCAAAAATAAAAAGGCGGAGTCGACCCCCAATCATTCCAATCGTCTCCTAAACCTATCCAAAGAACTCCAAAACCTTTCCAACTTCCCCAAATCTACTCAAAACCCTTGATTAATCTTCCAATCTTCTCAATGGCACCTAAGAGGCGCGGATTCGTCGGTGGAGCATCCGTTCCAACGAGAGACGCACTGTTCGGAGGCAACCCTCGCCTTCTTCCTCTTCGGCCACTCAAGAGGATTCCCCTCCTTCACCATCTTCACCTAAGGTTGATCATTTAGCTGGTAAGACCATTACCACTGGGAGAAAAGTTAATTTTGATTTATTTGAATCGGAAGGTTCTCTATTGGAAGAAATTTAAAGGAAATGGGATGGGAAAAAGTGTGCTCACTTGATTTACCCACATATCCAGCATTAGTAAGAGAGTTTTACAACGGATTAAGCAGAGGAGAAGGTGGATTAATAAGCATAGTAAGAGGAACAAGAGTGACATAACCTCTGAGATTCTTGGAAACCCTATTAGAAATGCCCACTGTCGGTTTATGGAATATCAACATGAGGATAGAAGTGGTGCACTACAAGATGCTAGGAGAGATGTGACTGAGTTTGAAGAAATCTTTGCAAATCAGTTGAAACCTAGAACTCAGATTATTGCATAATATCTGTGGAAGAATCTTATTTCCAAAAATTGGGAGATTCGAGTATGTCTCGGAGCGAGACGTTCTGTTGATGGACTGCATAATAACTGGAAGGCCAGTCAATTTAGCTGGCATGATGATTGGATACATGGCAGAGGCAGCTACAAAGAAGAGATCAACACTGCCATACGGTATGATTCTGACACTAGTCTTTAGAAGCCAGGGTGTGCTCATTATGGAAAATGAACCTTTAAGAAAACTGAGACACACTGATTATTATAGCATTTCTACTATTCATCGAATGGGCTTCAAGAAAGTTAATGGTGTTTGGATGGGAGGAAGAGAGGAAAGAGCAGATAGAGATGGTGCAGAGGAAACCAGAGTAGAAGACATCCCGGGACCATCCACTGAGGGACCATCTGTCCCTGATCCATCTATTGCGGGACCTTCTTCAGCTGGACCTTCAGAGGCCGGACCTAGTTCTATTCCCTCACCTCCACATCAGCCTATAACAAATTCTGGAGATTCTCTGATGAAACTTGATCAGTTAAGAGGTTTGCTTGCTGAGTATGATAGTCAGAGATCTCAAGAAATTTCAATTAAAAGAAGACTTTAATCAGTTGAAAGAAGAACTAAATTCGAGACTGGACATGCTATCCTTTACCTTAGGCAGTTCTGTTGAATCCTTTGGAGCTGAGCTTCACAAGATCTTCGAAAGGATGGAAGGCATTGCCGATGGATCAGGATCGTATGTTCATGCAACGGGTCAATTGAAGAAGGATATTGACCTTGCAGTCTCTCAAATCGAAGCTTGCCTTGAAAACTTTAAGAAATCACAAAAGGATGATGTAATGGAGATAATAGGTCATCTAAGAAAATTGTATTCAAACACATTTGACCTTGATTTTGATTTGATAGTTTGTACTTAGGAAGTTTTTGAATATCTAATGTATTTCATTTTGAAATGTAAATGAATCAACTAATGTAATGGTTCTTGCTTATGAAATACAATTTCACTTTTCAAATATTGATTGCTTGGATCCCTATGCTTTATTGAGATTCTTTCTTTATCTAATACTCTCCTTATTGCTGATAACAAAAAAGGGGGAGAGATGGTTGAGATAATATGCAAAGAAAGCAAAGAAAGATTGAATATGAATATAATATGCAAAGACTTGAAAATTTTAATTATATATGCATAAAGAAAGAAAGAAAGGGGGAGAATTAATTGTTTATGCAAAATGAATTGAAATGTTAATCTGTTAAAATTTGATGCTTATATACAGGGGGAGCTTAACAAAAAGCTCATTTACAATTTTATGCACATTAAGTTAAATATTCATAATTGATGGATTATATTGAACTCATGCACAATTTTAAAGTTTACATTGAACATTGGCATCAAACCTTAATTTCAAATGTTTAAAGTTAAAATGACTATAATCCTTAGTTTGATTGAATTTTTGAATGCATATACTCAAAGTTTTTGTTATCATCAAAAAGGGGGAGATTGTTGACCCAATTGATGATTTTGATGATTAACAAAACTATTGAGTATAATTTTTGAAGGCTCTGATGATTTTGATTTAGTGTTTCAGATTATAAGACTATTGAATGATCAAAATCAGGAGTTACAATGTGTTCTGGATCGAATCTAATGTCTAGGTAAGAATTGCAGACATTAGAGTCGACTCCGAGAATCACAGAGCCGACTCCGGAACTGGCACGGTTAGAGTCGACTCCGAGACTGTTAGAGTCGACTCTCACAGACGAAGCAGAAAGTCGATTTTTCTGGCCCCAACCTAGAGTCGACTCCGGGTAAGTTAGAGTCGACTCCGGAAAAGTTTCTTGTCGACCCCAGAAAAGCCAGAGACGACTCCGAAATATCGTTTTGAAATGCCTCGAGCTAGAGCCGACTCCAGAAAAGTTAGAGTCGACTCCAACCCACCTGGAACGAAAAACAAGTTGCCAGATCAGCTCTAACGGTAATATTTCTATTTTACTCATTTCTAACGGATATATTTTGATACAAGGTACACTCCAACGGATAGTTTTCTTCCAAAAGGTGTAAAAGAAATCTATAAAAAGGGAAGTCTATTGTTCAAAAAAAAGAAGAAAAAGAAAAAAAGAGAGAAAATCTGAGATAGACAAATCCCATTTCAAAAATCCGAGAGCTTGAATCTTGAAAGGAAAACCTTCTAGCTCAAATCCACTCCACTCCAAAAAGCTCAAGAGGAATCCAAAGCGTTCAAATCAAAGTCTTGGCGGATTTCCCAACTTGGAGAAAGGAGATTCATTTCTTGCTTTTCAACTCTTCTCAACTGCTTCAACTGTGAAGAATCGGAGCTGAGGCTTGATTCAATCCAGCAAGGAGAAGAAGAAAAGAAGAAAAGCTCAAAAGCCAACCTATCTACAAATCAGGCTTTTCTAAACCTTGTTATTCTTAATTTGTATATTTGCTCATTGAGGAGCTTTGTATTTCAAAAACAATACTTATTTGTTTGTGCCTAGTTCAATCTGGGGGATTGAACTAGAGGAGGTAGTTTTACCTCGGTTCAAGCTTGGTTAAGCTTGGTTAGGGTTTTTGTGCTGGTGAGCCCTTGAAAACCAGCTGGGTTCGTTGTGCGCCCGGGAAAACAACAAGTTTGAGTTGTGAGCTTGGAAAACAACTCGGCTGTAATCTAGAGTGATTATAGTGTGGACCCAAGTGAATCTTGGGAGTGGACGTAGGTGTTGGATACACCGAACCACTATAAAATCTTTTGTGTTTGCCGTGTTTATTGTCTCTTTCTCTATCTCTATCTTATTCACTGCACTTTATAGTTACCTTGCATTTGCCTCATTAATCTCAAGCAAACTATTTAAAAAGGCTAATTTTTTAAAGAACCCAATTCACCCCCCCCCCCCCCTCTTGGGTTGCCATCTGGGCCAACAGCCATCAAGCTGGGAGAGTTCGATCTTTCCTTTCAAGCTCAGCCTGCCCTGAAGTCCCAGGTCCTAGCCAACTTTTTAATTGAATGCACTTGGGCAGAGGAGCCGACCAAGAGGCCCCCGTGGAGCAGCCTATTGCCGAGCCAGACAACGATGGGGAGTCTTGGATCCTTCACGTGGACGGTGCCTCGAACTCCCAAGGAAGTGGCGCCAGCCTCATTCTTGCGGGCCCAGATGGAGAGATGGTGGAGTGTGCCCTCCAGTTCCTATTTAAAGCCACTAATAATCAGGCCGAATACGAGGCCCTGCTGGCAGGGCTAAGGCTCACTCAGGAGTTTGGAATACAATGCCTCAGAGCTTTCACTGACTCGCAACTCATCTCCGGGCAAATCAACGGAGAGTACAAGGCGCGTGACTCCGCCATGGCCCAGTACCTGGATAAGGTTCAATTCCTGGTCTCTCCACTAACTTATTCAGCATCAGCTATATCCCTCGGAGTGAGAATGCCAAGGCTGACACCCTCTCCCGGTTGGCCACTTCCGCCGACGGCTTCACGAGGGATGCCTACATCGAACACCTGGAAAGGCCCAACATAGAAGATAAAGAAGAGGTCCTCCCACTGACCCATGAGCCAACCTGGATGGATCCCTACATTCGGTACCTCACGGACGGTACTCTTCCCGACAATCGTGACAAAGCTAAGCTACTCAAATGGAGAGCCTCCAAATTCACCCTCCTAGATGGACGCCTGTACCAGAGGTCTTTTTCTTACCCCTGCTCAAGTGTGTAGGACCTGCCAATGCCGATTACATCCTCAGAGAAATTCATGAAGGCGTCTGCGGGAATCACCTGGGAGGCAGGTCCTTGGCCTAGAAGGCCCTCCGTCAAGGATATTTCTGGCTCACCATGAGGGATGATGCTGCTAAGTTGGTCCAGAAGTGTGACGGTTGCCAGCGCCACGCGCATATCCAGCACCAACCCTCAGTCCCTTTGAATCCACTCTCGGCTCCGTGGCCCTTTGCCCAATGGGGGATGGACATCCTTAGACCGTTCCCCTCGGCTTCAGGGCAACGGAGGTTCCTGATTGTCGCCATCGATTACTTCACCAAGTAGGTCGAGGTTGAGGCACTGGCCAAGATCATTGAGAACAAAGTTAAAGCCTTCTTCTGGAAGTCGGTCATATGCCGCTTCGGCCTACCCCACACTCTCGTCACCGATAACGACCACCAGTTCGACAACGCCACATTCAAGACTTTCTGCGATGAACTGGGCATTCACCATCGATTCACCTCTGTCGGCCACCCACAGACCAATGGGGTGGTCGAGGTTATGAACCGCACGATCCTTAGGGGGGTCAGAACTCGGCTGGATGGATCCAAAGGTTGGTGTGTGGAGGAGCTTCCTAGCGTACTGTGGGCTGACCACACAACCCCAAGGGCTCCGACAGGCGAAACCCCCTTTAGTCTAGCCTTCGGGTCCGAAGCGGTCATTCCCATGGAAATCGGATTGCCAAGCCCGCGCGTGGAGTCCTACAACAAGGAAGACAACTCTGCCCAGCTGAGAGCTAACCTCGACTTCATCGATAAAGCACATGATCGGGCACGATTACGTATGGCAGCTTTTTGCCAACGAGCAGCCAAGTATGATAATGCCCGGGTCCGTCCCAAAGTGTTTCGCCCTAGAGATCTGGTTTTAAGAAAGGCTGAGGTATCCAAGCCGATGGATGGGGGCAAGCTGTCCGCCAATTGGGAAGATCCTTACCGCGTCATCGAGGCGCTCTATCAAGGGGCATACCGAATTGAAGAGCTCAACGGCCGACCTATCCTGCATACCTGGAATGCGAACAACCTCTGTCAGTATTATCAATGATGTATCTCTTTATGCTATGAGCAATAAAGGATCTTCTTCATCACCGAAGCCGTTTCTTCCTTGTCTCCGAGGACCAGATCTCAAGAAAGGATCTCGCCGGCATCGCGGCCCATGGGACACCACTCGGCCCGGCACGGCGGTGCCCCCGAGTCGTTCAAGTCCCTAGAGGCTTTGTAACCGGTCGAGTCGCCCCTCGTAGCGGTTCCTAAACCCCCAAGGCGATTCAAAAGGACCTCACCGGCATCGCGACCCATGGGACACAACTCGGCCCCGGCACAGCGGTGCCCCCGAGTCGTTCAAGTCCCTAGAGGCTCCATAACCGGTCGAGTCACCCCTCGCAACGGTTCCTAAACCCACGAGGCGGTTCAAAAGGACCTTGCCGGCATCGCGGCCCGTGGGACACCACTCGGCCCTGGCACGGCGATGTCCCTGAGTCGTTCAAGTCCCTAGAGGCTCCATAACCGGTCGAGTCGCCCCTTTCAATGGTTCCTAAACCCTCGAGACGGTTCAAAAGGACCTCATCGGCATCGCGGCCCACAGGACACCACTCGGCCTTGGCACGGCGGTGCCCCCGAGTCGTTCAAGTCCCTAGAGGCTCCGTAACCAGTCGAGTCGCCCCTCGTAGCAGTTCCTAAACCCCTGAGGCGGTTCAAAAGGACCTCGCCGGCATCGCAGCCCATGGGACACCACTCGGCCCCAGCACGATGGTGCCCCCGAGTTGTTCAAGTCCTTGGAGACTCCATAACCAGTCAAGTCGCCCCTCGCAGCGGTTCCTAAACCCCCGAGGCGGATCAAAAGGAACCTGATGACTCCCAACTCTCAGGTCACCCTTCGGGGTTCAAAAGGAACATGATGACTCCCAACTCTTAGGTCATCCTTCGGGGTTCAAAAGGAACCTGATGACTCTTAACTCCCGGGTCGCCCTCCAGGGTTTAAGAGGCTTCTGATGACCACAATTTTGCCTCAGCAGATTTAAGTCTACCTCAGCGGCCAAGGGCTAATTGGTTGATGGGCACCCGCTTCTGCCCTAGCGCTGGCCTTGGGCTTTCACCCCAACCTCATCCTGGTTGGTCTTGCCCCAGCTCTTCCTCTCGGCCTTGGCTTTGGCATGCGAGTCCCCAAGACAGTTCAAGGTCAGAGCTCATCGGCGCCATGACTAAAAGGACGTTGCTCGGTTCCGCGCCGTCCCCAATGGACTTCGCCCGCTAGAGTAGCCTTCGGAGCCGGCCTCCAAAGACCCCTCCTTGAATCTTACAGCCTAGTGCCCATTCAAGTTGTTTCGCTGAGTTCATACGCAAATTCCTAGAATACTCTCAAAAGCCGTTCAGAACCACCCAGGTTCTCCCTCACGGCCAGCGGTTGATTGATTTACTTAGCTGGTCGGGGACCAGATGATTCGAAAGCTTAGTCGGCGGCTCGAATTTTTGTCGACTCGTTCAAGTTATTGTCAAGAAGGTGGACAAGGTGCGGAAGGCAGTCTAAATGTTGGCCTAGATGGCAACCCAAGAGAGGGGGTGAATTGGGTTCTTTAAAAATTTAGCTTTTTAAAGTTATGTGCTTTGAAATAAAGGAGATTGAGTGCAAGATAAATTCTAAGCACAAATAATGAGATAGGAAGAGACAAAGAGATAAAGCATGGCAAACACAAAGATTTTATAGTGGTTCGGTATATCCAACACCTACGTCCACTCCCAAGTTGCACTTGGGCCCACACTATAATCCTCTTGATTACAGCTGAGTTGTTTTACAAGCTCACAACTCAAAACTTGTTGTTTCCCCTGGGATCACAATGAACCCAGCTGGTTTTACCGGGCTCACCAGCACAAAACCCAAACACAAGCTATCCTTAGCTTGTCCCGATGTATACTACCTCCACTAATTCAATCCCCTGATTAAATTAGCAAACAACAGTTTGAAAACAATAAAGATTTCAATACAACACTTAAACAGCTCCTTAAATGAGCAGATATTCAATAAAATAAATAGGGTAAGAAAATCCTGATTGAAGCTCTTTGAATGTATGCTTTTCTTCTTTTTCTCTTCTCCTTTGAAGGAATGAATCAGCCTTAGCTCAGATTCTTCACGCAGTAGAGAAGTTGAGGATTTGGGGTTTTTGCTTTCTCTCTTCAAATGTTGGGAATCTCCTTGATTTGATCTTGAGAGGCTTGTGGATTTCTCTTTGAACTTTCTGGGATTGATGGATTTGAGCTCTGAGTATTTCCTTTTGATTCTCTCTCTTTCTTTCTCAAGATTCTTCCGATTTTTCAAAAATATTTCTCTCTTTTCTTGCTCAGTTCCTCTTTTCAAACAGATGATTTTCCCTTTTTATAGATCTCTTAATCCAAGTTTAGATGAGAAATATAGCCATTGTGAGATGCTTGGATACTTCTATAAACACAAAAAAATAACCGTTAGAGATTAGGTAGAAAAATATTACCGTTGGAGTCCGTTCTGACAATTGAAAATCCGTTCCTAACATGTTGGAGTCGGCTCCAACTTTTCAGGTGTCGGCTCCAGATCGGGTATCCAAAAATAGCAAATAAAAAGTTGTTGAGGAGTCAGCTCCGAGAAAGTTAAGTGTCGGCTCATCGCTTTCGGGAGTTGGCTCTGGAATCCAAGAGTGTCGCTCCAGAAATGTCCATAAAAACACTCTCTGTTCTCAAGTTAGAGTCGGCTCCAGAAACTCAGGTGTCGGCTCCCGAATTCTAGGTGTCAGCTCCAAAAACTGAAACAGAATGCACTTCTCTGTATCTCAGGTTGGAGTCGGCTCTAAAACTCTGGGTGTCGACTCCGGACCATGCCAAAAATTCAGAAATCTTCTGATACGCCTTGGGGTCGGCTCCTGACTATTTGGGTGTCGACTCTAAGTTCTGAACTTTGAAAAAATTCTTTAAAATTTGATTCAAAACTTATTCCTTTATTCCTTTTGATTGATTAAACATTTTTAACCCCTGAAGCACTTATTAAATCTATCAGAAACATAGTGAATATACTCATATCTTTTGTTAATCATCAAAATCAATAATTGGGTCAACAATCTCCCCCTTTTTTATGATTATAAAAATTGAGTATATGCATGATTAAACAATAAGAATTTCAAATCAAATTTCTCAAATATTTAGTTCTCATAGGTAAGCTCCCCCTGAATGAAGTAGCTCCCCCTATGATACTTATTTTAACATCTTTTCTTCCCTTTAACAATAAACGCATATACAACTATCAATTACTTCTTATATGTTTAATGTTTGATACCAATTAACTGTCATATCAAATTAAGTCAATTAAGCTTCTTCCTATTAATGTACATATAGAATTATCAATTTAAGTCAATTAAGCTTCTTCTCCATATACAGTCAATTAAATATCAATTGATTAAGCTTCTTAATGCATATACATATGTCAAATACTTCTCCCCTTTTTTGTAATCAACAAAAAGGTTAAGAAGTTTCAAATAAAAGATAAAATTGAGAGATGCTTCAAAGATCAAATGATTCATTAAGTATCAAAAAGTTCATTACATACTTCAGAAAGTCAAGCATCATATTACATAAAAGACTTCATTACATCAAAACTAAGCACAACATTATTTTAATAACATCAAAAGAACTTCATTACAACATAATCAAAAATGAGTTCTAAGTAGTCTTTGCAATTCTTCTAATATTTTTCCATTCCTTCACTTTGAGTTTGGACAAATGCCTTTAGTCTTCTATCAACAAATGCACATGCAGAAACAATTTTGTCTTGAAGTTCTGCATTACATTTGGAATAAGTTTCTGAATCACCTCAATCTCTTTAAGTTCTTCAAAAATATTCTTGAGATCCGTTTTCAAATATTCCGAAGAAGAACTAAGAGTGGGCTCAATCTTGCTAATTCTATCATCCAAGGAATAGAGAGTCTCTCTCAAGTTCATAAATGCTATCTAACTCAGTCTTTATCTCTTCTTTTGAGTACAAAATAATCTTTAAGTTGCTCCAACTGAATATCAGAAAAACCAACAGAAGGAACAGACACTATTACAGATGCAGGGACGGAAGTAGGTGCTGGTGGTGGTGATGATCTGCTATGTTCTGGTAAAGGATGCCTCACTGAAGGACCTGCCTCAGAAGGTGCAGTGGCTCCAATGTCAGCCACTCTCTCATCCAAATTACTCTTTCTTCCCATCTACCATCCACTTTCATAAATCCCATTCTATGCACAGTAGCCAAGCTGTAATAATCGGTGTCTAAGGTTCTTCAAAGGTTCATTCTCAGATATAACAACCCCTTGACTTCTAAATGCCATGGTAAGGACCATCCCATAAGGCAATGAAGATTTCCTCTTGCCCCGGCCTCAGCCATATACCATATCATCATCCCTGCTAAATTGACTGGCTGACCCGTCAAGATACTGTCCATTAACAATATGTCTCGCTCTGAGACATACTCAAAACGTCCAGTCTTGAGAAATAAGATCCTACCACATATGTTATGCAACAGTCTAAGTTCAAGAAGCAACTGATTTGCCCTAATTTCTCAAAATCAGTGAAATCTCTACCCAACATCCTTGATAATGCTCCTGCTCTGTCACTGTGACTAGTAGCAATCATCCCTACAACAGAAATTTCTAAAAGATTTCCTAAAATCTTGGAAGTGAGATGGATTCTCTTTCCTCTTACCACACTCACTAATCCACCATCTCCCCTTGATAAATTGAAGTAAAATTCCTTTACAAGAGCTGGATAAGTAGGTACGTCTAAGGAACATACCTTATCCCAGCCAAGATCCTTGATTTGTCTGTCAATTGCAAAACCCTCGGCCTCAAAGAAATCAAAATCTACCTTCCTTCCCATGGTTATGACTCGACCAGCTAAGGTATCTACTTGTGGAGAGGAGGGACTAGGATTGTCAGAGTGCGTTGAAGAGGAATCATCGCTCGGTGTAGGTTCACGGACGGGTCGCCGCACCGTCGCTTCCTTGTAGTCACGGGAGCTTCAAAGACGATCCCCTATGCTTAGGTGCCATAGGAATCCTAGGGAATGGTTGATTTGAGGAATAATTGGTTTTGGGAGGTTTGAGAGGTTTGAAAAGGTTTGAAATGATTGGGGATGAAAGGTGTCGACTCTGCCCTAATATAATCAATTTAGGGCCACGAGGTGTCGACTCCCACAAAGTCGGGTGTCGACTCCAAGTCGCTAACACTGTTAGCGCCCGAGCTGGAGTCGCTCCGCTTAAGCGGGTGTCGGCTCCAAGGTCACAGACCAGAGTGACACAGATAAGGTGTCGACTCCATAAATTAAGGTGTCGACTCCACTGACAGTTTCAGAAAAAAAGAGTTTCAAACATCCGAAACTTGTCAAATAAAATCAATAAATTTTTGATAAAATCTTGGAATGTGAGAATCAAATTGTTCACATGTCTAGATAAATTGTCCTTAAAATCATGAAAGGATCTTCAAGAAATTAATTGAATTCTAGATAATCATTCCTTAGGGTTTCAAAATCATTCCAAAGGATCACAAATCCCTAATTCTCCTCTAAGATAACAAAATCTCTCTTCACTCAAAGGTTTTGTAAATATGTCAGCTAATTGTTCTTCAGTACAAACATAATCAAGACAAATTTCACCATTAGCTACATGTTCTCTTATAAGTGATATCTAATTTCAATATGTTTAGTTCTTGAATGTTGGATTGGATTTTTTAGTTAAATTTATTGCACTTGTATTATCACATTTAATAGGAGTTTTATCAAGTGTTATGCCATAATCTTCAAGTTGTCGCTTAATCCAAAGGATTTGAGCACAGCAACTTCCAGCTGCAACATATTCTGCTTCAGCAGTAGATAATGCAACCGAATTTTGCTTTTTGCTAAACCAAGAGATTAAGTTACTTCCTAAAAATTGACATGCACACTTGTACTTTTCTATCTAGTTTACATCCAGCATAGTCAGAATCAGAATATGCAATCAAATTTAGTGTTGAGTCTCTAGAATACCATAATCCTACATTTTTAGTTCCACTTAGATATCTTAGTATTCTTTTTACAGCAATTAAATGAGATTCTTTAGGTTCTGATTGAAATCTAGCACATAGACAAACAGCAAACATAATATCAGGTCTACTTGCCGTTAAGTAAAGTAGAGATCCGATCATACCTCTATAGTATTTTTGATCTACTTTCTTACCATCTTCATCTTTGTCTAATTTGCATGAAGGACTCATTGGTGTTCCAAGGGGTTTGATTGATTCCATCCCAAACTTCTTGAGAATTTTCTTTGTGTACTGTTTGGTTGATGAAAATCCCTCTTACTTTGCTTGATTTGAAGTCCTAGGAAAAAATTGAGTTCTCCCATCATGCTCATCTCGAATTCTCCCTGCATTAGCTTAGCAAACTCTTGACATAGAAGATCGTTAGTAGCACCGAATACAATATCATCTACATAGATTTGTACTACTAATAGATCTTTATCTTTTCTTTTTAAAAATAGAGTTTTATCTATATTTCCTCTAGTAAAATCATTTTCAATTAAAAATTTACTTAACCTATCATACCAAGCTCTAGGTGCTTGTTTTAAACCATATAGTGCTTTGTGTAATTTAAAAACATGATTTGAAAATTCATGATCTTCAAAACCAGGTGGTTGTTCTAAAAAACTTCTTCATTTATAAAACCATTTAAAAATGTACTTTTAACATCCATTTGAAACAAATTGATATTCATATGATATGCAAATGCAAGTAATAATCTAATTGCTTCTAATTTAGCTACAGGTGCAAAGGTTTCATCAAAATCAATTCCTTCTTCTTGATTATATCCTTTTGCAACTAATCTAGCTTTATTTCTAATTACTATGCCATTTTCATCTAATTTATTTCTAAATACCCATTTAGATCCTATAACAGACTGACCTTTAGGTCTATCAACTAAGGACCATACATTATTCCTAGTAAATTGATTTAATTCCTTTGCATAGCTAGCATCCAATTACTATCTTTTTCAGCTTCTTCAATAGTTTTAGGTTCAATTTGAGATACAAATGCAAGATTATTATTGATATTCCTCATAGATGATCTAGTTCTTACACCTTGAGATGGATCACCTATAATCAATTCCTTAGGATGACCATAAGCATATCTCCAATCTCTAGGCAATCTACATCATTGCGAGTAGTATCAATAACATCAACCCTAGGGGAATCATCATCTTTAGCTTCTTGTTCATGGTCTGAAGATACATCTATATTTAACTTTCAATATCTTTTTCTAGCAAATTTGTATCTTCCTCATCATCAATCTTTTCGGAACTTGATACTAAAGATTCATCAAAAACTACATGAATAGATTCTTCTACTATTAAGTTCCTCTTATTAAATACTCTATAGGCTTTACTAGTTGTTGAATATCCTAAGAATATACCTTCATCAGATTTTGCATCAAATTTTCCTAAGTTGTCTTTACCATTATTATGAATGAAATATTTACAATCAAATGCATGAAAATAACTAATGTTAGGTTTCCTATTATTCCATAATTCATAAGAGTTTTCTTAAAATTGGCCTAATTAAAGCTCTATTAAGGATGTAACATGCCGTGTTTATAGCTTCCGCCCAAAAGTATTTTGGAAGGTTTTTTTACATAGCCATGTCTTCTAAAGTTCTATTCTTTCTTTCTACAACTCCATTTTGTTGTGGTGTTCTAGGTGCAGAAAAGTTATGATTAATGTCATGTTCAATGCAGAAATTTTAAATATTCTGTGCTATGATCACTTCTAAGAGACACTATGGTGTTGTTTTTATCATTAGTGACTTTCTTGAAGAATTTCAGAAATATTGAGAAGTCTCATCTTATGGGCCAAAAATAATACCAAATGAATCTAGAATAATCATCTACTATCACAAGACCATATTTCTTTCCTTCTAGACTAGTGGTTCTAGTTGGTCCAAAAAGTTCCATGTGAAGTAGCTCTAGTAGCCTAGAAGTGGAAACAACATTCTTAGATTTGAAAGAGTTTCTAGTTTGTTTTCCAAATTGACATGCATCACAATTCTGTTATTTTCAAAATCTAACTTTGGAAGTCCTTTAACTAAATCCATTCTAATTAATTTTGAAATTAAGTGTGTGCTTGCATGACCTAATCTACGATGCCACAACCATCCAATCTCATTTACATTAGCATTATCAGCAACTAAGCAATGACTACTAGTAGACAGATTGTCTAAATTAATTAAATATACATTGCCATTTCTACTTCCAGTAAATATAATGCTATTGTCAATAGGATTAGAAATAGTGCAGATAGAAGCTTCAAATGAAACTTTGAAACCTTTATCACACAATTGGCTAATACTAATTAAATTATGCTTTAAACCATCTACATAAAGAATATTTTCGATAAAAGTGAGGGAGTTATCTGAATTTTATCAAAGCCCATAATCTGGCCTTTGCCGTTATCTTTGAAGGTTACTACTCCTCCTCTTTTATCCTCAAGGGTGATGAATTGATCCTTGTCACCCTCATGTGCCTTGAGCAGCCGCTATCAAGATACCACTTTCGTTTTGATCTTTTGGCCACAAGACACTCCTGCAAAGTGATCAAACTTTTTGTTTAGGTACCTAAGCTTTCTTGGGTCCTTCATGGTTAGTAGCAACAAAGATTGTTCCTTTTGGAACCCATATTTTCTTTCCTTTAATATTTAAATTCTTATTAATTTTTCTAAAATTGCATTCATAGGCTTTGTGTCCTTTCTTGTTACAAATAACATGAAACATCATTTTTCTCTTGTTCCATTCTAAAGAAATTTTTAACATACTTTTGTTTCTTATTAGGCCTATAACCTAATCCAGCCTTATCAAATAGCTCTTTGATTACTCAATAGCAAATTAAGTTTTTCAAGCTAAATGTAAATTTATCAACTATATTTTTATATTTATCAACTTCTTTCTTTAAACTAACATTTTCATTTGAACTTGATTCTTTTTCTTTAGTAAATTCTTATTTTCAGATTTCAATTCTTCAATTTCATGAGTTAGTTTATCTTTTTCTTTGACAAGATTTAAATTATCATTTTTCAAAGATTTGCTTTTTTTTCAAAACTTTAAAATCACTAACTAGTTCGTTAAATGCATCAAACAATTCATCAAAGGTAAAGTCATGAGTTTCAGTACTTACTTCATCGTCATTTGCCATAAAACAAATGTTTGCAACCTCTTTCGGTTCTTCCTCGGAAGAGGATTCCTCACTATCGCTCCATGTTGCAACATATGCCTTTTTCTTTTTCTTATATCCCTTTTTTAGTTGAGGACAGTCATATCTAAAGTACCCCGGTTTCTTACATTCATAGCATATGAGGGGATCTTTCTCTTTATCCTTGAATAAAAATTCTCATTCTAGCTTTCCAATAAGAGTAGTTTGAACCATTAAATAAAGGAGGTCTATTTGTAGAATGACCTTCGCAAATGAAGATCCAGCTTGAGCTGCCATTTGGATCTTTAGTTCTTGATCGTTTGATCAAATGAACAATGAGCACTAGCTCTGATACCAATTGTTGGCCTAGATGGCAATCCAAGAGGGGGTGAATTGGGTTCTTTAAAAATTTAGCTTTTTAAAGTTATGTGCTTTAAATAAAGGAGATTGAGTGCAAAATAAATGCTAAGCACAAATAATAAGATAGGAAGAGACAGAGATAAAGCACGACAAATACAAAGATTTTATAGTGGTTTGGTGTATTCAACACCTACGTCCACTCCCAAGTTGCACTTGGGCCCACACTATAATCCTCTTGATTACAGCCGAGTTGTTTTACAAGCTCACAACTCAAAACTTATTTCCCCCAGATCACAACGAATCCAGCTGGTTTTACTGGGCTCACTAGCACAAAACCCAAACACAAGCTATCCTTAGCTCGTCCCGAGGTATACTACCTCCACTAATTCAATCCCCTGATTGAATTAGCAAACAACAGTTTGAAAACAATAAAGATTTCAATACAACACTTAAACAGCTCCTTAAATGAGCAGATATTCAATAAAATAAATAGGGTAAAAAAAGCATGATTGAAGCTCTTTGAATATATGCTTTTCTTCTTTTCTTCTTCTCCTTTGAAGGAATGAATCAGCCTTCGCTCAGATTCTTCACGCAGTAGAGAAGTTGAGGATTTGGGGTTTTTGCTTTCTCTCTTCAAATGTTGGGAATCTCCTTGATTTGATCTTGAGAGGCTTGTGGATTTCTCTTTGAACTTTCTGGGATTGATGGATTTGAGCTCTGAGTATTTTTTTTTGATTTCTCTCTCTTTCTTTTTCAAGATTCTTTCGATTTTCAAAAATATTCTCTCTCTTTCTTGCTCTGTTCTTCTTTTTCAAACGGATGATTTTCCCTTTTTATAGATCTCTTAATCCAAGTTTAGGTGGGAAATATAGCCATTGTGAGATGCTTGGATACTTTTACACACAAAGAAAAATAACCATTAGATATTAGGTGGAAAATATTACCGTTGGAGTCCGTTCTGACAATTAAAAATTGTTCTGACAGGTTGGAGTCGGCTCCAACTTTTTAGGTGTCGGCTCCAGATCGGGTATCCAAAAATAGCAAATAAAAAGTTGTTGAGGAGTCGGCTCCGAGAAAGTTAAGTGTCGGCTCGTCGCTTTTGGGAGTCGGCTCCGGAATCCAAGAGTGTCGGCTCCAGAAATGTTCATAAAAACACTCTCTGTTCTCATGTTAGAGTTGGCTCCAGAAACTCAGGTGTCAGCTCCCAAACTCTCAGGTGTCGGCTCCCAAATTCTAGGTGTTGGCTCCGAAAACTGAAACAGAATGCACTTCTCTGTATCTCAGGTTGGAGTCGGCTCTGAAACTCTGGGTGTTGACTCGGACCGTGCCAAAAATCCAGAAATCTTCTGATACGCCTTGGGGTCGGCTCCTGACTATTTGGGTGTCGACTCTAAGTTCTGAATTTTGAAAAAATTCCTTTAAAATTTGATTCAAAACTTATTCCTTTATTCCTTTTGATTGATTAAACATTTTTAACCCTGAAGCACTTATTAAATCTATCAGAAACATAGTGAATATACTCATGTCTTTTATTAATCATCAAAATCAATAATTGGGTCAACACTAAAGGAAATATCTTTCTAACTGTTAGTAGATTGCCTCAGTTAGGACTCTCTGAATTCGTGGGAGAACTCTAAAGGCGTTCCTAAACGGTGTAGCCGACGCCATGTTACCCCAGCTAATTATGAGCCTATCCAGCGGCACGAGTTTCTACAAACCTATTCGGTTACCCTCATGCCTAAGTCCAGGGACCCGCCGCGGCACCTCCGACATACATGGTGCTCACAAGAAGAGAAACAAGACATTTGCAAAATGACTCCTTTTTCATTAAGTACTTTAGAATGATTACAAAATCTGACCTGGGTCAGTTACAAAAAGAAAGGAAAAATACAAAGTTGTAGAAAACAAAAATGCAAGGCTGTTTCAGGGCTCGCTTGGCCCCGGCTCCTCTCTATCCTCTTCCTCCTCCGCTGGTTCTTCGCCGAGATCCCCGGGCTGGACCTTTTCAAGAACGGAGCTGTTGATATTGAGGGTTGCAGACACTTTCGCCTTGCAAAGATCGAAGCCCTTCACATAGGCGTCAAAACTGGCCTCGATGACCTCCTGCTCAAACTCCGTCGAGGCCTTAAAACCGGCGATGGAGTTAGTCACTTTAGCCTTGGCCTCTCGAATCTGCGCCTTCGCCCTGGCCTTAGCCTCACGGATTCATGCCTTGGCCCTAGCCTTAGCCTCCCTGGCATGCGCCTCGGCTTCCCAGGCCCTGCTTTCTGCCTCCTCGGTGCGGGCACTAGCCTCGTGAGCGTGGGCCACCACCCCGGCCCACTCATGGCTCGCATTAGCCGCCGCTCTCTCAGCCGCGGCGGCCCTTTCCATCATGATCCGAACCTCGTCCATAGCCATTTTGACCCGGTTCTCTGACTGCTGGAGCTGACAGGTCAGCTCCTCAATTCTTTTGCTGGCCGTCTCCAGCCTGGCTAATATCAATGCTAGCTTAGTCTTGGCCGCGGAGGCTCAGTTGCTTTCAACTTCGGCCCGACACTCCGCCTCTCTTGCCCGGCCGACCAGGTCTTCCTCCGAGCCTTGGCCTCGTTCTGCTGCTGAGCAAGCTTCTCAGACAGCACCCGGCTCTGCCCCTTGTACTTCTTGAGCCGGTCTAAGGAGCGTGAGAGCACCTCCCCCGAGTGGGTCACTGCCGAGCGGAGGGCGAAGGCTCGTTGGCCAGCTGCATCAAAGAAATTCATCAGCCACAAGTCAACTGAAGTAAGTCAAAAGGAAATTAGGATCGAATGGTTATCTGGAGCACATTTACCATCACCATGTTGAGGACGGCGACATGGGACTGTTGGGAGAGTTAATCCCCGAGGCATGCATATTTAAAATTTGATAACAATTATCAATGCAAAATTTAAAGATTACATATTAATCTTTCTAACATGCATCAAGATCATATCTTTGCCTTATATTATAAGATCGTTTGATCTAAGTATTGCATATAAATTAAATAATTAAGATCATATCTTAATCTTCAAGATGAGAAGTCATACTACTCATCTTGAAGCCTGCCTTAAGATCTAAGGATCAAATCACTCACCTTAAGAACAGTAGGTAAATCCTTTGTGCTCTGCAGCCGTTCAATCGTCCGGCCTCTAGTATTGTCCACGCGAAGCCCCCGAATGATCGATTCCCGGGAGTGCTAGCTTGCGGAAAAAAATTTTGCTGATCTTGAATTCTTCCACTTGAATCTTCCTCCAAGATCCACCAAGCTTTTGCTAACACTAAAATCACACCAGAATTTTCTGTTCTAACTCTTAGAACTGTAACACTTGGTTCTAACTATTTAGAATTTTTGATCTCTTTTGATCTTGTGTTATGTTATCTGGTGAGGAATGTCCTCTATTTATAGTTTCATATTAGCCAGCCTATTGAATTCTAACATTTAGAATTCCGCTGTTTTTGTGAAAACCAAAGAGACATATTAAATTCACACACTTATCAATGCATGAAGAGTTGTGTTGAGTGATCTTCAAAGAGGCACATTAATTCACACACTTGTCAATGCACGGAGAGTTGTGTGGAGTGCTCTTCCAAAGAGGCACATTATAGCAAAATTTATTTTTCTTGAACTTGGGAATCATTTGAAGAAGACTAAAAGTTATAAATTAAATTCTGCATGAGAATTTAATTTCTCATGAGATGAGATTTTAGTTATCTCATCATGCGAGAAAACCTTTTTCACACATGGGTTTGGATTTTTGGTTTTAAGCTAATTTGAATTTATTGGATTAAACCAATATAGATCATGGTCATAGCCCAAATCAAATTTGGCTAATCCTGAATCTATTTAAATCCAAATCAAATCTAATTTCAAATCAATATTTGAAATTGATTAGTCCTTCTAATAGACTTAAACCAAATTGAATCTTATTCACTTGTACTTAATCCAATTGAGATAATTCAATCAATCAAATTGATTAATTAAATCATATACGATTCTCAATCGTTGATCAGCAAATAGATCATCCTAGGAAACTTCTATGCGTGTGACTCTCTAGGTTCGAACCTAAGCCGGTAGCATAGAAACAATTTTCTATACTAATCGATGTGCCCATCTAGCAATGGAACCCGACGTCCTGATAGGTCGAAGAGTTGCCGAGCAAACTTCAAGAACCCTAAGAAACAGTTACCGTATAATTCATCCTCTTGACCACAAATGCTAAGGATGGCTTAAGAGCCTGTCAACTCTAAACAGCAAATCCATAAAGTGATTTCAATTTTAGTGATCATGTGACTTTCACATGAAGTGCCTTGGCCAAGGTCTTGCTAAATTGAAACACAAGCATTTCTCCTTTTAACGGGATAGGTCAAATTCATCTTGATCCACAACTGACTACCACAAGTACTTGACTGCACCCAGTAACCTTTCGTAGCTGGATTAGAAATCCAGGTGGTCCGGCACCTAAGTACAATGAGTTTCTTGTAAGCCACTGGTTGTGATCTTCAAGTCTGAAGGATACTTATACCTATATCTTCTCGGATTAACTCTTGACAGTAGAGTATCCGAAATGAGTCACGTTCGGTGAAATGTACTCCTACACTTTCACCTGTATGTTATACCAGTGTCTCTACACTCCTTGGTTAAGAGGACAACCAACAAATATGATATACAATGTCCTATAATTGATAGTACTATGGCCCTGTCATAGTATATCATTTGGTCGCGAACTCTTTTAAGGACCTTCAAAGATAAATCCTCCTTTATCGTGAAGGAAGATCCTGAGGGCTTCATTACTATTAGGAGTTTTAAGAAGATGTTCTTGTAATGAATAAACTGCCAAATAACTTTTATTAATATATCAATTTATATACTATTTACATCAGCACAATCATCAAATGATTGGCTTTAGGATACAATTCCCAACAAACACCCACTTAGCCTAAAGCCACTCATTACAGTATCTAATACCCATCTTCAATTTATAGTCATCAAACTCCTTGATGCTGAGTGCTTTAGTAAATGGGTCACCTAGTTTTCCTTTCCATCAATCTTCTGAAGATTTATGTCACCTCGGTCTACAATCTTTCGTATAAGATGAAACGATGCAGTATGTGCTTGGTGCGCTGATGTGCTCGTGGTTCCTTTGCTTGAGCTATGGCACCAGTACTGTCACTGTACAACAGGACTGGTCCATCTATGGAAGGTGCCACTCCAAGCTCGGAGATAAATTTCACAGCCACACAGCTTCTTTCGCAGCATCTGATGCAGCGATGTACTCTGCCTCGCACACCGAATCTGCCACTGTATGTTGCTTGGAACTTTTCCAGCAAACAGCTCCACCATTTAGGATAAACACGAAACCCGATACACTTTTGCTATCATCATGATCTGATTGGAAACTGGAATCAGTATATCCAACAAGTTTCAAATTAGACTCTCCATAGACTAACCACTGGTCCTTAGTATTTCTCAAATACTTAAGGATTGTCTTAACAACTTGCCAGTGTTTTTCTCCTGGATCAGATTGGTATCTACTCACTACTCCTAGTGAGTATGCCACATCTGGTCTTGTACATGTCATGGTGTACATAATCGATCCTACTGCCGAAGCATATGGAATTTGACTCATACGTTCTCTTTCATTAGGAGTTGTCGGACAATCCTTCTTAGAAAGATGAATTCCATGGCCTATCGGAAGATAGCCTTTCTTGGAATTCTCCATGCTAAACCTCTTTAGCACTGTGTCAATGTACGTAGATTGGGATAAACCAAGCATCCTCTTAGATCTATCTCTATAGATCTTCATCCCGAGGATGTATGATGCTTCTCCCAGATCTTTCATGGAGAATTATGATGATAACCATGTCTTTATTCCTTGTAATGCAGGGACATCATTCCCGATTAAGAGAATATCATCCACATATAATACAAGAAATACAATAACGGAACCGTTAGCCCATTTATAAATGCAAGGTTCTTCTTTATTCTTAATAAAGCCATAAGATTTGATCACTTTATCAAATCGTATGTTCCAACTCCTAGATGCTTGCTTAAGTCCATAAATAGACTTTTGTAGCCTGCACACTTTAGACTCGTCTTCAGATATAAAACCTTCAGGCTGTATCATATACACCTGTTCTTCTAAATCACCATTTAAAAAGCGGTTTTAACATCCATTTGCCAAATCTCATAATCTAAGTGTGCTGCTATAGCTAGCATAATCCGAATGGATTTCAGCATTGCCACAGGAGAAAACGTTTCGTCATAGTCAATACCATAACGTTGACGATACCCCTTGGCAACCAGACGTGCTTTATAGGTCTCAACCTTTCCGTCTGCGCCTCTTTTCCTCTTGAAAACCCACTTACACCCTATGGGTTTTATCCCTTCGGTGGGTCAACTAATGTCCATACATTATTGTCCTTCATGGAATCAAGTTCAGATTTCATGGCATCAAGCCATTTATTAGAGTCAGTCCTTTGCATAGCATCCATATAGGTGATCGGATCCTCGTTGTTCTCATCGAGTTCAACAGGATCATCGTTCTGGACCAAGAAACCTAAGTATCTGTCCGGTTGATGTGGTACTCTACCAGATCGCCTTAATGGTGCATCTAAAATGGGTTTTGAGTTTGATCTAATCAACTCAGATTCTAAGGGTTCACTGGTTTGTGTTGTTCCTTCTACTTGATGAACTTCCTCAAGTTCAACATTAGAGCTATTTGTTCCTTCACTAAGGAACTCCTTTTCAAGAAAAACTGCTCTATTACTAATGAACAACTTTTGTTCTTCAGTATTGTAGAAGTAATATCCTTTGGTTTCTTTCGGATAGCCGATGAAAAAATATTTGTCAGATTTGGGTTCAAGTTTGTCTGATTTTGCACGTTTCACATAAGCTGGACACCCCCAGACTCTCAGATAGGTGATTACCGGTTATCCATACCACATCTCATGTGGAGTTTTTGAAACATACTTACTTGGAACCTTATTGAGTTACGCAAGGCGTTACAAAATTCTTCAAACATGCATATGAGAATATATAAACCAACCAGGTTCATAACTGGATACTAAAGTTTTTGGGTTACAAACCCTACACACCATAAAGTTTGGGCTATAAGCCCTACACACATAATTGATACTGGAATTACAGCAAAATACTGGATCATTATTTTATTTATCACAAGATCCACCGATCTCTATTATCCATCTTCAGTTCCGTGGCTCTGACACAAAAACATTAGAACAATGGTATGAGTTTACACTCAGTAAGTAAGCCTATTATACAATTTAATCATCATATCAATCATCATGTCATAATTTGTATTTAACATGCTATCAACATATGCATCTTAACATAATTCGAACCTCCCATAAGCATCAGTGTATACTTCTAGCAAACCCACTGTTTATATAATTATAGATTTCCTATGTGTCCCACGGCCCTGCAATACCTCTATCAGAGCACATCCTCCAGATGTGTGGCCATATAAGCTCGACAGAACACATTGGTGTGTGGGGCCATACCATAACAGAACACACTATCTTCGATGTATGTGGCCATAAGAATCAACAGAACACACTATCCTCAATGTATGTGGCCATAGAAACTCAACAGAACACACTCTCATCAATGTATGTGGCCATAGGAACTCAACAGAACACATCGTAGAACATGTGGGGTCAACCATAACCGAACACGTCTACAATATGTGGGCCATAACATAACAGAATACATCTCCAGTGTGTGAGGCCATAACATAACAGAATACATCTCCAGTGTGTGAGGCCATAACATAACAGAATACATCTCCAGTGTGTGAGGCCATATCATAACAGAACACAACCACAATGTGTGGGGCCATAGTAAAGGAGAACCGCGGCGACACATATAAATCTATTTAACATTTCCATCGCAACTACATCATGCATATGTATCTCACATTATTTCACAGTGGTTTGCACAGCTATTAGAACATACATGTAGCCACATAACATGTTATACATACAGTCACATTTCTGGCATATGCATGAATAAATCAAATCATTTGAAATCCATAATTCCATGCTATATAGACAATTCAAATAATTTCAAAAATGCATGCAACTATATATATCAATTTAAAAATTTTGCATAATAGTCTTACTTACCTTCTACGCAAAATCCAAATGATACTTCAACTAATTAGATGTCTGGGTACCTACAGGATCAATGTACATAATCAATTCACTGAAATCTGAAATAAATTTGACTTTTTAACACCCCACCCAGACCAGCTCACGGGCCCAACTTCGGGCTCGCATAACTCCCTCGATACTCACCCAAATGGGGAAGTAAAAATATCCTTAGAAACTAGAATTAACCCAGATTCTAGCCATATTTTTATTTTCTATTTTTCGGCCCGTTACAGGGCCCAAAACTCAGCCCCAAAACCTCTCGCCGCACGGCCCAATAGGGCCCAAACTAGGCCGGCCCAGCCGGCCCACTCCTTAGCTAACTCCTCTGTTTCAGAGAAACAGAGGAGTTAACAGCCGAGATAACAGCCGGCGGCCAGGGCCGCCGCCGGCCGAAATCAAGGGCGGTCCGGCCACCGTTGGCCGGACCGGAGCCGGCCGCCGCCGCGGCCGACCGCCTCCTCCAATCCAAATCCTTTAATTTCACTCCCTCTCTCTCTTTTTCTCATTTTATCTCCCGCTTGCCCGTCACTGTGCCGGTGGCTTCACCGGCTAATTGGGGGCGGTCCGGCCACCATTGGCCGGACCGGAGACGGCTGCCGCCACCGCCAACCACCTCCAACAAACCTCTCTCTCCAATTTCACTCTTTCTCGTTTTTTTTTCGTTTTACCTCCGCTGCTCCCGCGTGGAAATCATCGCGCCGGCGTCGATTCCGGCCAAAATGGGGCCGGTCCGGCCGTCGTTGGCCGGACCAGAGCCGGCCGCCGTCGCGGCCGACCTCCCCTCTCTCTCCCTCTCCTTAATTCTCTCTCTCTCCCTCTCTTTCCTTCTCTCTGTTCCCGCACTGTGCGCGCCGTACCGGCGGCTCGGCCGGCCGGACGGGCCGGCCGGACCTCCACCGGACGACTCGTCCGGTGCCGGTGGAGGTCACCGGCCGGTCCACCGGCCCTCTCCCTCACTCTCTGGCTCTCTTCCTCTCTCTCTCTTCCGGCTCTTCCTCTCTCTCTCTTCTGTCTCTTCCTCTCTCAGGTTCTCTCTTTCTCTCTCAGATTCTCTCTCTCTAATTCCCTCTACCAGACTTTCTCTCCCTCTCTCTATCTCAGGCATGGTTACGAAAGTTACCTGCAGAACGCGCGCACGCCGGGCAGGAGGAGGGAGGTCACCCTCCATCCTCTATTTAATCCCCCGCGTGATGCCTCGGTTTTAAGAGTTACGACTTATCGCTTTACTCGGTTTTAAGAGTTACGACTTATCGCTTTACGAGGAGCGAAACGTCCGTCTGGGAAAACCAACAGGTAGGGTAGACCAACAGATAGATCTGAACCAAAATCCTGTCATCAAGCTGATTCTAATGCATAGGATATGGCCCATCATGGACCGAACCATGTCTAATAGAGTTCGATTTCTCCTTTCTGACACACCGTTATGTTGTGGTGTTCCTGGAGGAGTCCATTGGGAGAGAATCTCATTCTCCTTAAATATGTCACAAAGTCATTGGAAAGGTATTCGCCTCCTCGATCTGATTGAAGGATCTTAATCATTTTCCTGTTTGTTTTTCTACTTCTTTATGATATTGTTTGAACATTTCAAATGATTCAGATTTATGTCGCATAAGATAGACATAACCGAACCTAGAAAGGTCGTCTGTAAAAGTAATAAAGTAGTAATATCCACCTTTGGCACAAGTGCTCATTGGTCCACATACATCAGTATGTACTAGACTTAATAGCTCTTTAGCTCTTTCACCTTTTCCAGTAAAAGATAACTTGGTCATTTTACCAAGAAGATAGGATTCACAGGTAGTTAATGATTCACAATCATCAACTCGAAGGATGCCCTCCTGAGTTAACCTATTTAATCTGTTCTTATTGATATGACCCAGCCGATGGTGCCAAAGATAAATGTCTGTGACATCAGTTGTTCTAGGGCGCTTACTTGATTTGTTCACTACATTCACAGGCTGTGATAATATAAAATGCCATTAGATAAATGCCCAGTCATTACAGTGACTCCATTCATAATGATATTCAAAGTAACATCCTTTATTGAAATTTCATAATGACTTTTGGCCAGAAGGCCTACAGAAATTACGTTCAACAAGAACGTTGGGCAAAAATGACAATCATTTAGTATAATGACATTTCTATTGAAAACTATTTCAAGAACTCCTTATGCCAGAACTGGAACTAATCTTCCATCGCCGACATTAAGGAATCTTTCATTGTCCTCAAATCTTTTAGTGACCTGCAATGATTTGCAAATGTTAAAAGGACTCCCGGTATCCAATACCCAGGTCTGATTATCATATACAGAAAAATTACAAGGTGTTATCATATAAATACCTTGTTGAGCAACATCTTGCCCTTTTTCTTCTTCGGCCTGTTTGGATCAAGTGTGGCAATGTAAAGAGGACAGTTCCTCTTCAGTTTCCTTGCATCTTGCAATGAAAGCATTCAGCTTGACTTTTATCAACTTTCTTCTTCTGCATCTGACCCCTTATAGATGTCCTAGCATGTTGCACCTTTTTCTTATTCTTTTTCTTCTTTCCTTTCCCAAAGGGTTGATGCCCTACCTTAGATCCTTCAACCACATTAACCAAACCCTTAGAGAGCTGGTTATCCTTCTCAAAGTTCTGTAACAACCCCAACAAACCGTGGTAGTTGACTGCAGGCTTTGTCATTCGAAAATGAGTAAGGAAAGGTCGGAAGGATGGAGGCAAGGAATTCAGGATCGCATCTTTTCTCAACTGCTCATGTAGGGAAAAGCCGAGCTTGCTTAGCCGTTCTATCTTCTCGATCATGTACAATACATGATCAGTGACAGGAGATCCATCCCTCATTCGAGCATTAAAAATAGCACAACTAGTCTTGTGCCTTTCAACATCGTCAGGTGTGCCGAAAGATTCATTCAACGCTTGAATGATTTCTTCTGGCTGAGCATTCTCGAACCGGCGATCGAATTCATGATGCAATGTACGCTAGTTCTATCATTGAGCCACTTCTGATAAGTGTCTTTCTCAGAACTTTATGTGTTTGCATCAGGTATCTTTGGTGCAGGATTATTAAGAATATATAGAATCCTCTCATGCTCAAGGACGATCTTAAGTTTTCTAAACCAGCTATTGAAATTTGAACCATTCAACTTGTCACTATCCAATAGGGACCTTAATGATAAATTAGTGGCCATTTTCTGCATAAGGAAAAACTAAAGTTTATATAATTGATTCAGTCTAAAGACTTGGACTTTAGTCTAAAGATTCTCCCACTATTTTGTTTAAATTGGCAGCCTCTACACCCCAATTCGAAGAATTATTCTTAATTCTTTAGTGGGCACTAAGATCTACATAGACTACATACAGGCCCAAGTGAAGCTTGGCCAACCCATATGCATCTAAGAGTAGGTTCAAAACCAATTGTTTCCCAAAATAATTCTTAGTGTTCAGTTTTGCCCCATGTACCTCTTCAGCAGGCATGGAGTGCCTCCACTGAAAGTTCTGGTTAGGTCCAACCATTAAATGATATAATCAGTGTAACCTATCAATAGACAACCAAGCCCGAGTGAAGCTCGGCTCACCTGACTGTCTATTTAATAGTTACGCTGACTTATCATATAATGAATGATAATTCCGATGGTTGACAAGCACCAGGCATGGAGTGCCTCCAATGATTATCAAGACATCGGACTCATTATCACCCACCTTAATGGGAGGCTATGATCTAGTTATCATATAACTATTTCATTTTAAGGACCTAATAATTTTAGAGGATTTTATAATTTGAAGACAAATTGACTAATCAAGTTCTCCCACTGAATGTATGAAATGGGTAGAATGAAACAAGATTAAGTCAGGTTAAGTGGCACCTAAATCAGAAAGACTGATTTCCTTACAGGCATGGGTCAACCCGAATCAGGTAAATGATCTGAATCATAAATGGTTCACCACATTGACCAGGTAAGTGAGATCGATGGGAGGGATATGCCATTAACTCGTTAAAGACGCATCAATACGAGTAGCTCCCAATTAAAAACCATTCGATCGTTGATCCTAGAGCAACTTGCCAACTCACCTTGACATCATATGGTTAACCAATTCTGATTTGACCATCTAAGAGATTCATGCTCAACCACGGAGCCTAATCTACTTCCATTTGGTTTAATCAAAGAGAAGGACATGATCAACTACAACTATTGTTTGATTTAGAGCATTCTTAACCTAATCTAATTAGATTTGTTCAAATACTCTTTTAGTCCAGTTGATTTAAACCTTAGGGTCTAACCCTTTATGGACCCGATTTAGCTAACCCAAAAGATTAAATATATTTCATGTTTACATGTCATATATTTCAATCAAGCATCACATGTATTATGTTACTACTCATAATTCCTATATTTAGATCATATCTAAAGAGATTATGAATTAACATTTGACATTCAAATTAGACTCTCATAAATATTTGTATGTTTCATAACATAGACATCATGCCATCATATATCATATCTATGTTTTATACTAAACATGCAAATATCATGCTTTTATACAACATCAATATGTATCAAATATAAAACATCTTTTGAGAGTGCATGTAATCTATGTTTTGATGCATAAGCTCAATTTAAATTATCTTTAGATTAAGCATCAATGATAAAATAATAGCACGACAATATGTCAGAGAATACCTTATTGAATGGGTAATTTGGATTTTCAATCCATCTGTGACCATATAGCCTTGCGATTAGTTTTAGCCATAATTACATAATTAATAACAACATTAATTTACATGCAATAAATTAGATCAATAAGAAACCATTGCTCTGATACCATTTGTTACTCGGTCATGGGTACCTCCCATGTCACCTAACAAATGTACCTATCAGACTAGCCGACTACCGTCTCGACCGGTACACCAACACCAATGGGCGGAGAGTCTGGCTTCGGTGACACGGTCACCAGCGAGAGTTCCCATTGATGCTCTGCCTGCATTTAATGCAGGTCAACTAGCTTTGATACCATTTGTTGGGAGAGTTAATCCCCGAGGCATGCATATTTAAAATTTGATAACAATTATCAATGCGGAAATTTAAAGATTACATATTAATCTTTCTAACATGCATCAAGATCATATCTTTGCCTTATATTATAAGATCGTTTGATCTAAGTATTGCATATAAATTAAATAATTAAGATCATATCTTAATCTTCAAGATGAGAAGTCATACTACTCATCTTGAAGCCTGCCTTAAGATCTAAGGATCAAATCACTCACCTTAAGAACAGTAGGTAAATCCTTTGTGCTCTGCAGCCGTTCAATCGTCCGGCCTCTAGTATTGTCCACGCGAAGCCCCCGAATGATCGGATTCCCGGGAGTGCTAGCTCGCGGAAAAACAATTTTGCTGATCTTGAATTCTTCCACTTGAATCTTCCTCCAAGATCCATCAAGCTTTTGCTAACACTAAAATCACACCAGAATTTTCTGTTCTAACTCTTAGAACTGTAACACTTGGTTCTAACTGTTTAGAATTTTTGATCTCTTTTGATCTTGTGTTATGTTATCTGGTGAGGGATGTCCTCTATTTATAGTTTCATATTAGCCAGCCTATTGAATTCTAACATTTAGAATTCCGCTGTTTTTGTGAAAACCAAAGAGACATATTAAATTCACACACTTATCAATGCATGAAGAGTTATGTGGAGTGATGTTCCAAAGAGGCACATTAATTCACACACTTGTCAATGTACGGAGAGTTGTGTGGAGTGCTCTTCCAAAGAGGCACATTAATTCATACACTTGTCAATGCATGGAGAGTTGTGTGGAGTGCTCTTTCAAAGAGGCACATTAATTCACACACATGTCAATGCACGAAGAGTTGTATGGAGTGCTCTTCCAAAGAGGCACATTATAGCAAAATTTATTTTTCTTGAACTTGGGAATCATTTGAAGAAGACTAAAAGTTATAAATTAAATTCTGCATGAGAATTTAATTTCTCATGAGATGAGATTTTAGTTATCTCATCATGCGAGAAACTTTTTCACACATGGGGTTTGAATTTTTGGTTTAAGCTAATTTGAATTTATTGGATTAAACCAATATAGATCATGGTCCTAGCCCAAATCAAATTTGGCTAATCCTGAATCTATTTAAATCCAAATCAAATCTAATTTCAAATCAATATTTGAAATTGATTAGTCCTTCTAATAGACTTAAACCAAATTGAATCTTATTCACTTGTACTTAATCCAATTGAGATAATTCAATCAATCAAATTGATTAATTAAATCATATACGATTCTCAATCGTTGATCAGCAAATAGATCATCCTAGGAAACTTCTATGCGTGTGACTCTCTAGGTTCGAACCTAAGCCGGTAGCATAGAAATAATTTTCTATACTAATCGATGTGCCCATCTAGCAATGGAACCCGACGTCCAGATAGGTCAAGAGTTGCCGAGCAAACTCCAAGAACCCTAAGAAACAGTTACCGTATAATTCATCCTCTTGACCACAAATGCTAAGGATGGCTTAAGAGCCTGTCAACTCTAAACAGCAAATCCATAAAGTGATTTCAATTTTAGTGATCATGTGACTTTCACATGAAGTGCCTTGGCCAAGGTCTTGCTAAATTGAAACACAAGCATTTCTCCTTTTAACGGGATAGGTCAAATTCTATCTTGATCCACAACTGACTACCACAAGTACTTGACTGCACCCAGTAACCTTTCGTAGCTGGATTAGAAATCCAGGTGGTCCGGCACCTAAGTACAATGAGTTTCTTGTAAGCCACTGGTTGTGATCTTCAGGTCTGAAGGATACTTATACCTATATCTTCTCGGATTAACTCTTGATAGTAGAGTATCCGGAAATGAGTCACGTTCGGTGAAATGTACTCCTACACTTTCACCTGTATGTCATACCAGTGTCTCTACACTCCTTGGTTAAGAGGACAACCAACAAATATGATATACAACGTCCTATAATTGATAGTACTATGGCCCTGTCATAGTATATCATTTGGTCGCGAACTCTTTTAAGGACCTTCAAAGATAAATCCTCCTTTATCGTGAAGGAAGATCCTGAGGGCTTCATTACTATTAGGAGTTTTAAGAAGATGTTCTTGTAATGAATAAACTGCCAAATAACTTTTATTAATATATCAATTTATACTATTTACATCAGCACAATCATCAAATGATTGGCTTTAGGATACAATTTCAAACAGGGACTGCCGCCCCATCTCCTCATCGGTCTCTGAGGTCCGCGCCCTTGATAGAAGGACGGCCGCCCGTGCAGCATCCTCCATGGTGAGAAGTCTGGGCGTGGGCCGCACCAACCCCCCTAACGTCTCGTCGCCCGGTCGATGGGCCGAGCGGTGCACAGATCGTCGGGATGAGTTCTCAGACTCGGCCCTATGCTTGCTGGGCCTCCTCGCCTCGGCATTGGAGCCCTTAACGGCAACCACCCCCTCTCCGGTTGTGGGGGGCACTCTCTCCGTCTCCGGCTCGGCGAGAGCCGGAGGGCTTCTGGCAATTACAACCTGCCCCGCCTCAGCTGAATCGGCGGCGGCAGGGACTTCCTCCTCAGGGTCCAGCACTATCGCGACAGCCTCCGTGGTGGTCGGGATCTCCCCCTCTTCCGTCTCGGCCCCGACTGGCCTAGGGATCGCTCCTCCAGCCGGTGCCTCCCGAACCGGCTCTTCCGTAGGCGCCTGGGCTGCGGAGGCTTCTGAGGTCTCGGCCGATTCAGCACGGGCTCTTCTCCGTGCCCTCTTGGCTGGCCTCGCCTGCCCACCAGCCGCCAGCCTCTTCTGGTACGTGAGGGTCTCGAATTTCTCCGCAGGAATTCTCATTGCTGCATAAAAAACACACATCAGTACAAAAAAAAGAAAAAAAAGAAGAAGAAAAAGAGAGAGAAGAGGAAAGAAGGGGGTGAGGCAACGAATGACAAAGGCAATGCCCAGCCGAGGGCGAGAGGGATGGTTTCTATGCTCACCGACTGCCGGGGCTAGCTCGACCTCATACAAGTTCTCCTCGGACATGAGATCCTTGTAGGAAGGAATCTGGGAGGATGAGAAGTGGCGGAAGAGTTCCCCGTCCTTATCGTTCACAGCCAAATTCTCATTGGAGCTGACATCCGGTTCCCCCTAATCGGTCCTCACTCCCTCTCATGGGCGAAAAGGAATCGAGATTTCCACCCTCTGATTTTGGATGGAAGACCTAAAGGAAGGGCCCTACCCGGCCTAGTGGTAAACACCCACCAGGCCCCCTCGTCCTGGAGACAGGAGCTTATAGAAAGCCCGGAACAGAGACAGATTGGCCGTGGAACCCTGGAAATGACAAAGGATGAGAAGGCGCAGAAGATCTAAATTGAGTTTGGAGTCAACTGCGTCGGTACTAACCTATATCTATTCAAAAGATTCAGGAAAAAGGAGTGGAAAGGAAGCCGCAGCCCGCACCGAAAGAACTCTTTGTACAGAGTGACCCGACCCGGGAGGACGGAGGTCACTCTGTCTTTAGGTCCCGGTGTGGACAGACGGATAAAATCAGGAACCCTATACATGACCGTAAGGGCCTCTACCTCTTCAGAGGTCATGGTGGAAGCAATCCCCCCAGCCCCGCCGAGTCGAGGCTAGCTATCGGAGGAGATGCCGGACGATGGGAAGAAATGGGAACTTCTCTCACCGAGGGTTGGTCACTCGCCCCCGGCCGATCGCGGATCGTGATCCCACCTAATGGCCGGGCATTTGGCTGACAGTTGAGGTGTGGTCCTCACCAGAGGAGGGGGACGACTCTACCATAGGCCTCTTACCCTCCTAATGGCCCTACGGTCCATGGGTCAAAGGTGAAGGGTAGAAAATGGAGACTAACCTGAAAGTTGGTAAGAAGACGAAGGCTGGAGGTCTCGGTTTGCAAGGAAGCTCAAAGAGGAAGAAAGTAGGGGAGCAATTGCGATGTAAAGCTCTCCTTCAAGCCCATGGAGCGCCTTTTATACCCCAATTTCAAATCGCTTCATCCGAGAATTCGCCGCGTGGCCTTCACCTATTGCGCTGGGTTCTTAGGCGCTGGCCATTTCGCCTGCGCTCGAGGCACGCTGCCTCGGTTCCGCCAAGGAGCGGGATCCCCGGCCAATGATGATGCTTGAAATGCGGAGAGGCAATGATGGCGCCTACCTTTTTTCCCATCCTCCGAGAAGCACCCCCTCGAGACACCGGAGCCGACGTCAGCTCCCACCAACCCCATGATTACGGAAGATTTGCGAGGCGACATTGCCTCGGAAAGCTGCGCCAGCTCACCCACCATTAAAGGCACCCGTAGTTGGTTGTCAATTTTTGAATTTCCGCGCCCCTTTCGCTCAAAGGACAGCTGACACATGGCCCTCCGTGCTCAGGAGCGGGGGAGCATCTGATGTGGCTAATGATATAACTATAAAGCCAGAGGGGTAATCATGACAAAATCAACTATGTAGCACAAACACATCCCGTCGGCCCCGACGTCTCCAAAGTAGCCGAGGTGGCCCCAACCTCTTTAGGTCGACCCTGTCCGCCCCAGCGTCTCCAAGGTAACCGAGGCGGCCCCGACCTCTTCAGGTCGGCCCCGTCCGCTTCGGCATCTCCAAATCAGCCGAGGCGGCCCCGACCTCTTCAGGACGGCCCCGTCCGCTTCGGCATCTCCAAATCAGCCGAGGCGGCCCCGACCTCTTCAGGTCGACCCCGTCTGCCCCGACGTCTCCAAGTCAGCCGAGGCGGCCCCGACCTCTTCAAGACGGCCCCGTCCGCCCCAGCATCTCCAAATCAGTCGAGATGGCCCGACCTCTTCATGTCGGCCCCACGTCTGCCAGAACCATCAACCTTCTGACCATGCAGCTTGACACAATCAGGCCCGCCTACCGCAGGACCACGCCATCGATGGGACCAGGCCCACCTACCAGCTGACTCTGCCGACTGATGGGACTTGGCCCACCAACCACCGGCTTTCCCTCTCCGATGGGACAGGACCCATCAATCAGCCCTAGATTCACGTAACCCCCACGTGTTCCGCGGACATCTCCCCCTTGCGGAATGTCACGCGGCTAATCCCCATGCAGGTCCCAACTGCCTATAAAAGAGTAATTCCGTGAGAGATTCAAGTATGCAAACATAAGCCCCCTCTTGTTCCATTACCCCAGGAAAACTTCGTTTCCGAAGCTTTCTCTGCCTTAAAGAGCTCTCTCGAGCTCTTCCTCAGTCACTAACTTGAGCATCGAAGGGTCCCCATCGAAGAACCCCTTTGGTCTCGGGACTTCTTGCAGATTGTTCGGCTGGACGAGAATCTCATCGTGACCAGATCAGTCTTCTCGACGCTCAACATAGGTGGTCGGGCGTCATAAGTTATTATATTATATTATCATAATGTTGTAACATCAAATTTGGTTTTTTTAAAGTATTTTTTTAAAAAAATGATTTTAAGCTTTTCTAAATAAATATTTATTAAATATTTTAAACATATGAAGAAAAAAATTTGAATCACCCAAAAACTTTGCTTGGTGAAATGTTATTGCTATATATTGTAATGATGGCTTTTACTTTGCGTGATGAAATCGTATTCCTATTTCCTATGTTGGTGGCTTTTATCCGAGCTACTTTTTTCTCTTTCCTCTCTCTCGTCAGCGCTTTGCTTGCTCGTCTTCTTTGACCGAAAAAACAACAACGTCCATTATTTTACGGACCGCAACCTTTCTTTTCTTTAGTAATGTTACGAGTTTTACTAAACGCTTCCACAATCTAAGCATAATAAATTTTTATTTTTCCATCCCATCCCATGTCTCCTGGTTTGGGAGGGGCCCGGCCGGGATGGTGCTTGTGGGCAGCGATGGTGCTGGCCTTGAGATCACGGATAGCGTGGAAGAGGGAGAAGGGGCCCCCGGGGATAAATAATAGAATATTTGTATATATATATATATATATATAAAGTTAGGCAAGTTGGTGATTGCTGGAGAATATGTTCTGGATAAAAAAATATCATAAATATCTCAGGTTATTGAACGAGCAAGGCATCTTTTTACCTTTATATATATATATATATATTTATCAAGGAAGTACCAGTCGAACCCATCCTCTATCTCATTGTCGAACCCGACGGCTCTTGAACGGCGTGAGCGGTGGAACGATGTCATCGTCGTCTTCAGCTTCTCGAAGCTCGGAGATCCGACGGGACGCCGTTTTCGACCGTTGGGTCGTCTTCTCCCCGGCCAGGGCTCGCCGCCCTTCCGACTTCAAATCCCACGCGTCCGCCTCCAACCCTAATCCTGGCCCTCACCCTAATCCCACGCCTTCTTGCCCCTTCTGCATCGGCCGCGAGAGCGAGTGCGCGCCCGAGATCTTCCGCCTCCCCGCCGGCTGTGGCGCCTCCTGGAAGATCCGGGTCATCGAGAACCTCTACCCCGGCCCTCCGCCGGGACGCTGAGCCCGCGGGGCCCCGGGATGCCGCAGACGCGGACGGGCCGGTGAGGCTCGTCCTGCCCGGGTTCGGGTTCCATGACGTGGTGATCGAGACCCCCTTACCACTCCGTCCACCTGCCGGACCTCTCGCCGCCGGAGGTGGGCGAGGTCTTGCTCGCCTGCAAAGAGCGGATCCTCCAGCTCAAGCCCCATGGATCCATCAAGTACGTGCAGGTGGATCGTCGTCGAAGCCTAAACCCTAATCGTAGTCCCCTGATTACGGATTTTTTTTTTCCAAAATTTATATATTGCCTTTTTTTTTAACATTTTAATGGATTCTAGGAAGCTTCTTACCGAAATGTCGTAGAGAATGATTAATTTTGTTTTTTTAAGTTTTGTGGTTGTTAAAAAGAAAAACTGAGGAGGTTATTATTATTATTATTAATTTGATCGGTATTTATTTAAGTATCTGTTTCGTACTGATTGGGCTAGTTGGTTACGAAATTTGGTTGTCCATATCATCTCTGGTTTATCGATTTAATGTTTCATATATTGTTTTTGATCATTATTTTTTATCATGGAAATGGTTAATTATCCAATCTGATGATTTTCTTTGTTCCTGCGTTCAAAAGGTGTTTAAAAATCACGGGGCATCTGCTGGAGCATCTATGAGTCATTCGCACAGTCAGATCATGGGCATGCCCTTAATACCTCCAACGGTTGCTACCCGACTCAATAACACGAAGGAGTGGTTTGAGAAGACCGGGAAATGTAGCCTATGCGAGGTCCGGGCTGATGAGATTTTGATCAATGAAACGGTGCATTTCTTTGCCATTGTTCCATTCGCAGCTTCATATCCCTTTGAGGTGTGGATTGTGCCTCGGGATCATTCATCTCATTTTCATGAGATAGATGGTGAGAAGGTAAGAGCTTTTTCTTTATTTCTCATATTTCTTTCTCTTCGTGCATATGCTGGGTGAATTGATTTTTTGTTGGTTAGCAATTTTGTATGGTTTATTAAGACTTGTTAAAGAATGCATTTTGTATAATTCATTAGATTCATTCTACTAATTTACAATTTGTAGATCAAGAAACTGAACGTATATGAAGATTCATTCTATGAATTTACCATTTATAAAATCTGATTTCAGATCAAGAAATAGGTGAACTGCATCAATTCACCATATTTTCTGAAGGGAAACAAAGTGAAAAAAAGGGACTAGCATGACTAAAATACCTGGATGCTCCGTGTTTCGACATTCAAGAACGTGGATGTCTATCTCATCCCACTCCATTTCATAGTTCATCTCATACAGACACTTGGGACACTGCCCCATCCGAAAATACAAGATAGTGGGATGGCTCACCATCCTATTGATGTTTAAAATCATGCTAGTATTGCTCCTTCATATCCACTTATGATCATTGCAACAAATAATAGCCTTTTAAAGGCACCTTACCCAGCTTGTGCTTTCCCTATCATTAGATAGTAATGTGGGGCTCATCATTTTATGTATTTATATGGATAAACCTAGGGATTTCTAGGTTCTAGCATAAGCCCAATGCAGTTATTTGACTCCTTTAGATTTTTCTTAAAAGAAAACCAGAAGGTAATCCTGGAGATACATAATAAATAAATTAAGAGTAATCCAATCCTTATTTGTTATCTGACAAATCTCAGTATGTTCACAACATTTGTATGTATATTGTCCTTCACCTTAAGATATGCTCTCGTTTTATCAGCGCCCCTTTATTCTGGAGTGTGTGGAGTGGATCGTGATGCTACTAATTTATAGTAAGAAATTGAGAAACAAGTAATTACAGACCTGAAGCTTTATACAGGCAGACAAACACTCTGATGATTAGCCATGTAGTCTTTCAACAAGTTTCGGGATATTAATTAGTGAGACTCTGAAACATTTATCTCGATTCAACAATGGTAAAGGTGGCGGATGCCTTTAAATTATGTAGCTTGGACACCTTAACATGTAGTCAGGATGAGGTTACTGTCCATATATCATGAGAATTTATAAGCGAAAGGAAATTTGCTTGTTTACAAATCTAAGTTAATTTGAGTTTAACCATTTATTTTTAATAAATTAATGTAATAAATAAATTGGTGATCTTGGACATTAAAATTTGAAACTTATTGATAATGATGCAATTAACATGCATTCCTAAGGTATAGGCTTATGAACTCAAAACTGTCCTTGTGTAACCACCAGCTGTGATCTTGCAATCAGATTTTTCCAATTATTAGAATTTGATCTTTGATGATCTTTTTTTTTTGTTAAGTCTAGTGGGTAACTGATTTTTCCAACATGAGTCTTGAACCTAGTCAATGGTCAATCAGCATATTTACATGCTCAATGTGTCCATTACTCAAATTATTGATTCAACTCAACTCAACTCATCTAAGCCTTTTCCCAACTACATGGGGTCGGCTACATGAATCTGCTTCCTCCACTCTTCTTTATTCAGGACTAAGTCGACATTCAAATTATAAATAGTTATATCTTTTTTAATTATTTCTGTCCATGTTAGTTCAGGTCTACTTTTATCTCTATCCTTACCATGAATTGTTAAAAAATCACTCTTTCTAACTGGAGCATCTAAAGGTTTACGTTGTATATGTCAAACCATCGCAGTCGATTTTCTCTCATTTTATCTTCAATTGGGGCTACTCCTATCATTTCTCACTCAAATTATTGATTGCCATTGCCAATTCATATCAACCATTCAGTTGATTCACTTACTCAAATTCTGGTGGAAGACCATCGTTGAACTGTAGTATTCCTTGTAGTGACAACTAACTACCATTGCTTTAAAGATTTTCAATTTTTGCTGTACCTATAAGCTCTTTATTTGTTTTTGTCATCAATATTAATAATAATATCAGCATGATCCATCCTAACAAAATTCTCAACTTTTGGTAATGAATGTTAAATTAAGACATTGTTGCATGAATTGCCACTCTCTTTTGCAAGAAATATAACATTCTAATGGCATTTATGGTATGATGTTGAATTCACTAGTCAATGTTTTTGTCATATTACCTAATTGTTGCTTGTATTTAACCTTTATAATATATAACATTATTATTTATTGGACTACAATATTGAACAACTGACTTGCCTGCTATATAAGATCAACATCATCCCTAACTTGGATCTAATGCCTTATAGTTTGAACTAAATAACCTTTTATCCATTGAAACTAATGCATTTAATGCTTGTAAAATGTACCCCATATGTAATGTGAAACCCATGACATTGCCTACTAGTTGCCTTATGCTTGGATTGTCCTCTGCTAGTTGATAACACAACTCAACTCAACTCATCTAAGACTTTTCCCAACTACATAGGGTCGGCTACATGAATCTGCTTCCTCCATTTTGCTCTATTCAGATTAAGTGCTAGTTGATAACACCTGGACATTTATAATCCAATTTTAGTTGATGTAGTTTCACATCATATTACGAAACTATCAAAATATTTCATCATATGTAAATTTGATCTTGTGATGTTCTAATTCTTTGGTTCTCAACTCAACTCATCTAAGCCTTTTCCCAACTACATGGGATCGGCTACATGAATCTGCTTCCTCCACTCTGCTCTATTCAGGACCAAGTCGACAACGTCCTAGTCCTTTGCATAGTTTGATTTGGTAGAATCATATTTTAAGGGATCTGACTGAGTTTTACGCTAGCTGTTAGCTACCTAACGCAACCCTCCTCCTTACCCTAGCTTGGGACCGGCCTTGGCGGAGTTGTTCTAATTCTTTTGTTGTAGAAGACAATTCTAATGATATCTTGAAAGTGTATTTCTATGCTCTAAAGTTTATTCTTTATAACCCTTTGATGAAAACCACTGGTTGTGGTCACCTAATTAGTAGTTTTCACCTAGTCATTCCTCATGTGTTCAGGTTGTTAATGCCAAACTAACTACTTCATTGTTATCTTAATGATTGCACTTCACACCAGCTCTTTATGACTTTAATTTAGCATATAAGAAAGATGATATGTGATTGCATTTGTATGTGCAAGTGTTATAGCTACTTTTGCTTGACCTTGTCAATTTATAATGCCTCAAAATGCTTGCACTATATTTTGTTGCTAGCTCAAAACATTACAATGGTCTCTTTAGATGAATGACTGCCTCCTTTACTGGGCTGGTAAAAGAATTTTGACTATTTTTATTTGATATCTCTGTTCCAACTTCACTTTGAAGAAATACAACCTTGATTTAAATTTTAGTTATTCAAGTTTCATATAATATAGAACACCATAATTAGGATCATCCTTACTAGTCCTTAAAATTTTGAAAGCCATCCTTTCCTAAAACCATCTCTTTGTTGCCGACCATGTCTTGTTGGTTTATAGTTCTTTATTTACCTTATTCTTTTAATACACAAATTGTCAGACTTTTTTTTTTCTTTGATTGGTTCAATATATAATATGTTCTTCTGGGTGGAAGAATTGGGTGAAGTAATCCAGTTCGTTTTCATTAAGAAAATGAATATAAAACAAAAAGAAACACTAGATGAGGCAAAAATTGCACATAACATATTTAATCATGGTATATAATACGTTACTGATTGCGAACTGAACCGAACTGAGTAGTTTGGCTCTGCAAGGACCTCATATCGGTTCAGAGCCTCAATTATTAGGGGAAAAAGGGTCCAAAACCGTTTTACCATTCTATTTCAATGTACGGGAGGAGAAAGATAAGAGAAAAAGAAGAGTGGAGAAAGAGAGCAGGGAGTGGAAGAATAAACAGTTCTTTTAATCCATGTATTTTTTTCTTCCATTTCTTTTTCTATTACATCCCATAAATAGGACAAAATTGAAAAGGAGGGAAAATCATGCTTGCATTTTTGTATGATTTTGTGATATGTTGTAGATCTCAATCAAATCATTGCAATGATGTAACCTTTTTCATTTAATATGCATTATATAGTCACAATATCCTTTAAGCGTGTGACATAAAGATTAAAGAATATTTCTATAAATATAAAAGGCAAACTCACAAAACTCTTTTTTTCACTCAAAACTAAGTAAAAAATCGTTAAAAATCTTGAAACCAAAAAAAAAAAAAACTTTGGTCTACTAATATGATTCGGTGTGTCATAGTATGGGTATTATACCATACTAGTCTTCCTTCCAGTATGCAGTTCAGTATTGAGACTAAAAACCTTATCTTTAATGGCTAACAAGTTCTTTTTTGAAACCATTCAAGTTTGGTATTTAATAAAAAACTTGATGAAATCAAGAATCTCTGTTGTAGTTTGTTGTTTATTATAAAATAAACTCTAGCATTCCCCTCCAACCATAGACTTCAACAAGTAATAATTGCCTTACTATCCCATCCTCCTTAACTAATTTGTCAATGGAAGTTATTCAAGAGGTTTACTATTCGAAGAGGGAGGTAGGTAAGGCGGGAAGGTTTGAGGCTGCCAAGAAATGTTGTCAAATGAGCCTAGAGAAGGGGCAGGTCAAGAATAAATGATCTATAGTTTCTGAAGTAGAATTACGTTAGGGATATGATGCTGGTGCATTCTGGATTCTATTCTGAATGTTTTCTTTTGTTAATATCTTATTATTGATGGCTAATGGAGTAAAGACCTTCACCTTTTTCAAGATTAAAGTTGTCTGTATATGTTTTGCAAAAGGAGAGATAATACCATTGTAGCTAAGAGAACTATAACTGAATTTCACAAAGAAAACGTGACCGGTGTTCCATCTCCACCTTGGTTGGTTGTGCTTTGCCTGAGATGGGTTCTTTGGATGAAACATGCCTTCTGGAGAAGTTTAGCTTGCAAGTTTTTATTATCACAAAGTCAAGAGAAACCATTCTTGCCTTGAAGCATTTGAAAGACCATAAGATTCTGATGAGTAGAAGGGGCCTATAAAGTATGGAACATTTGAAGTGTCATCTCCTAACCGTCAATTATCTCAAAACCTAACTTGATGATCATTGTTAAACTTAAAATTGATACACAAGAAGAAAAAGGATATTCTCTTGATAACACCTTCCAAGAATGAAGAAACCATATTTTTTTATCATTCCAGAACCATCCCTCTTTGGTGTTTCCTCCTGTAGTAGGTAGAGGACTAGAGTTCATCTAGCAAAGGAGACAAATATCTTTACTACAATTTACATTGTAAAACAAATTGCAGGTGCTTGTGGAGGAGGAACTTCCACAATAATTGAAAAAGTCTTTAAAGGGTTCAAGGGCATCATGCCAAAGGTGTAACTCGAGAAACTTATAGATTCTTGATTATGGAACCATTACAAAGCCTCGATTCCCTTCCAACTTCCAAGAGAAATGTTGTGATAACCTTCATCTTTGCATCAATTATTGGGCATTGAACAAGGTGACTATTAATAACAAGTACCCTATCGGCTACATGAATCCATTATTTTTTATTATGCTTGGTTTAGGGTCATATTTTCTATCAGATGCAAAGAGATTAAATCTTTCTTTATTATTTCATCCTATGCAATATTATATCTACCTCTATTTCTTTTTTTCTTTTACATGTATCAAATCACTCCTTTGCGTTGGTGCATCCTTGATCTATGTAGCAAACTTGTGAATCACTAAAGTGATGCCTCTGACAAACTTTTTCCATAAGGAATTGTTCATGGTTGTGGATGTGAGCATGTTAGAAAGTATTTAGAAATTTAAGGAAGGCTATGAATATGCAAAGCCATTTAAGGTGCATATAGATGCATTTGACTTTCCATTTGGAACTATGTTGGTGCAAAAGGGGCACTTCATCACTTAACGATATTGATTGGCAATACATTGTCCACAAGAAGAAGATGACTATAGTAATGAATTGCCCAAGGTATTGGATTGTCATCAAGAACAACAACTGGAATAAAAGGAACAATGATTGTAGGCTCAGTACATTTAGGCTATTAACATTAAACTAAGTTGAGATAGGAGCTCCTCTCTTATTAAAAATCAAATCCCGCTCTAAATCTACCTAATATTCTATTAGAGATAGTAGAGGTAAAAAAACTCGAGGCAATCTTAGGCCCAACAGCCATTAATGAGGGGGAGATTAAATTTTTTATACATATTTCAGGTTCAACCACCAACCATAACGCATACAATAGATAGATATGGATGTTGACTAGAGTTTTAATCATTATATAGGCTGTTATTCAAGAGCTAACCAGCCTAAGAAGAGAATGTTTGCCACCACAAGTTTCTTGATTAAAAACCCTTCAGTACTACCTGAACCAATGAAGAAGATGGGAGATCTAAGAATTTTACATCACCAAACTTATTATGAGGGTCAGTATGGTATGGTACAGTGCGCATCTCGTACTGAGATAGGATGTTAATTCCTGTTTCACTCTTAACCACTTTGTATCAGATGGTACGAGTCGATTCTAGGTGGTATAGGTTGGTTCGGACTTGGTTGGTTCATACCGAATCAAAATTCAAAATCATACTGATATCTTTTTAGTACAGTTGGTATGAATCGGTATGAGAGACCTCGGTTCCAAAGTTTTACAGTCCAATCACAAAGGTTTCAAGACTAGGACTAATTAGAAGCCAAACATTGGAACATGGGATGACACAATGGTGATTTTACCACAGAAAGGTAAATCTTTAAAACAAATCCCAAACATGCTACATCAATAAGTGATGCAGCCTTTTCCAAGGATGAGGAAATAGCCCAAGTAAAATCATCCTCCTTAAAAGACCAACAGAAGCAACAAATTCAGGGCACTCATGGTTAGGGCAAATCATCAGAAAGGTTCCATTGACAAGCTCCCTTTTTTCTAATTGCTGTGCTCCTTAGCAAGTCTAGCAATGGTGGTGGTGACTTGAGCTTTGTTAAGACTTTCTCCTAACACCTGCATGCTGAAGGGAGTGGCAGAACTACTGAATGTTTTCTGAGGTGGAAAGGAAGTAGAGGGACTTGTCTAGCTGGGCAACCTAATTGGCTTGGGTCATGTTCTTGCTGGAGGGTGAAGCTTTCTGCCATGAACATTATAATGGCCTCTACCTCCACAGTTCACACTGTCAAGTCCGTTCCTTCAGGAAAATTTGCAGTGGCCTTGTTTCCTGCATAAATGGCACACCTATCAAGAACAACTTAGCAGTAAATGCCGGAGTGTTGGGGCACCGTTGATAGGGGATTAATCAGAAGATCAAGGGAATATAGGAGAAGATTTCAAGTGTTTACTAAGAGAGGTTGGGAGAACAGTGTTTAAATGGAGGAGATTTGGTAACCACATCCTTAAAATAAATGCTTTGCAACTTTTCTAGGTCCAGGACTCAAGGAAAGAGAGGAAAATATTTCCAAGGAGTGATTGATATAGAGGAATGAGAGGCCTTTTCTACTGAAACCCACTAGCTTTGTTCATGGTTACAAACAATTCTCCAACAATTATCATTAACCACCACTTCATTATTTGATTAGACCACCGCAAACAAGAGGAAAGCATGGTGGTAGTTGATGTGACTTTCGCTGCTCACAAGGATCACAAGCTCTCCTCCATTCTTTGCAATGTCCTGGGGCTAAATCCTACATCTACTTATTTTGAAGAGACTTGAACTTGTACTTCACAGCCCTTCATCAATGTGATTATCCCTTTCTAAATGCTTTGTTATAAAGAATTGTTTGTTCATAGTTTTATAGCATCTCTAACTTGAACTCCACGCATGCAATTATTTTCTATTTCTTTAATAGCAAAATATTGATCCTTTATTCATAGCCTTAACTTTGACATTCCAAACTCGTGGTGCCTTATGTGAATTGTATGATGATTATAATGCCTTTTGTGTTCTTTCTTCTATGACTCAACCGAGACTAGAATAGTTGCCATGGATCTTCTATGAGCATCTTGTTGAGATTTAGACTATATGCTATGACAAAATGTCAATGTGACTCTTGTAAATTATAATGTATTTTTTTTAATGTATATTTTACATGACTGAATTGTACAGCAGATCATAGACTTTGAAAGCATACTAGCAAACTTGGAAATGGAGAAAATAAAGATGATGATTTAATAAGTTAAAACATATTTATCTGTATATGCGTATACATTCATTTTTTTGTTCCAGTATTCTATTTTCTGTGTGAAAAATATGTTGGATTTTCTTATAAGAAATATCTTGTATGGGTGAGTTTTGAATTTTTACTCTTACCAAGCTAGAATCTCTTGAGTAATAGCAAAATCTGACTTTTATATCCATGCAAATGCAACAGTAGCTCTGACCCATATAGCTTCTGTCAAGTGGATGTTGAGTAGGGAGCTAGTTTTCTATATGAGCTTTGCATGAGCTTACGATGGAGGAGCATGTAGATAAATCCAAGAACATATTCGATGGTTGTGTTTCTTCTTTATGAGTAACTTTTAGTATAAATAAGAAAATAGATGATTCACAGACTACATCAGGGATAAAACAATAATACTGCAAGCTGATTGATGAAAAGTTGGTTTCATGATGGAACATGATGGAACATGATATCATCATTGCAGTGAAAGCTTAAAAAGCAGTTACTAGCATCATCACATGGGTGCAGGAGCAAATTCAATTAAGAAAACTACTTATAACTATTCTAAGAAAAATCAATTTAGATTTTTTATGGGCGTCAAATATGCATTTTTGCACTTTGATGGTTAGCGCACAAATTTCTTAGGTGCAGTATTGGATTTGAACTTAAATTCTCCTTGCTTTGGTTGTTTTCACCCCAACTATTATTGTTTTAATTGTTCAGCTAAAAATGGATTATATAGAACCAAGGAATACAAAACTCAATCGAATCGGTTGACTTGGGCTGAACTAAACCGAAACGAACCTGCTGAAAACTAATACGGAAATACCTTTTGGTTCGATTTTAGGTGCAAACTAACTTTTCTTTAAGTAAATATTATCAACCTTTCCTTTCATTTACTTAATATTTCTTATACGAATAAGGAAATACTTTCCTTTCGAAGTCAGTAAAACTATTAAAAAAATCAAAATTTTCAAGAATACAAAAATAAACATTCCTCTCAAAAATAGATTCAGATAATTTCAGAAATCTAGATTTACCAAACATCAAGTTTAGATAGTTTCACTTTGGATAAAAGTTTGAAAAAAACAATTTAACTTAGAAATAATGAGAAAATAAAATATCAAAAAAATTTAAAATAGAATTTATAAGACTTTAATCAATATGTGGTCAAACTTAGAGTTTTTAGATTTAGATAGGATTATAATAATAGTAAACATTGATTTTGAATGCAAATGAGAGAGAGAGAGAGAGAGAGAGAGAGAGAGAGAGAGACTTATATACCCCTGAATCAATCCGAACATATGAAAAGGAAAAAATTGAGAAACTATATAAAGAAAAAAAAAAAAAAAAAAAGGATATATTGGCGCCCAAACCACCAGTTCAATATGGGTTTGGAACCAGCACCCGATTTAACATACTTTGCATAGAACTGAGAAATGGTCTTTTTCTAAATACATCTCTTCTAGTTTTGTCCATGGGTGGAAAATGTGCATGTTACACTTTGATAAAATTAAGAAGGCCGTGAGACATGAGCATCACAAGGGTTGTGGAAATGAAGAACAAAGAATCATAATTTGCAAAGAGATCTAATAAAGCTCCTAGAGTATGGCTAATAGCCATGAAATCTAAGGCCGGAACATTATTTTGTTCCACTGAGAATTTTGTTGCACTGGGACTTCTCTTACCCCACAATAGTTTCATGATACTTTGTTCTTCCAAATCTCTGCTTGATTTTGAAGTAACGCTGGAAATAATTCTAAATAAGAATGCTTGGCTAATGATGATTGACTAACTGAACCCAAGTATTTGGGACAATGATTGGTGGCGATGATTATAGCAAATGTCTCTCTGCTAGACATTCAGTGTTACGGACCTTATTATTCTTCTGTGGCCAAAAATTTCTGTATAATGTTTTGTTTTGTAACTTCAGTAACTTGTCTGTTTATGTGGGCATGATTCTTATTTTTGCCAAGTTCAGCGTTGTATTAATACCCACTAAACAAGCTTATCGATCTAAACATTATCTTTATGTAGTTCAATTTTCATGTTTAATTTCACGTTTAAGTATTTTTGCTAACTGATAGATATTGTGAACAGGCTGTGGATCTTGGCAGTTTGTTGAAACTAATGCTTCGCAAGTTGTCCAAGCAGCTGAATGACCCACCGTACAACTTCATGATTCACACCGCACCACTTGAGCTTTCACCATCTTGCTTACCATACACGCATTGGTTTCTTCAGATTGTGCCTCAATTGAATAGGCTAGCTGGGTTCGAGATGGCAAGTGGATGTTTTATCAATCCTGTCTTCCCAGAGGATGCTGCGAAGGTCCTGAGAGAAGTTGATTGCTCAATGTAGTTAATCGGCAGTCTCTTCTGTTACCGTGTAGTATTCCATATGATGGAAGCTAATAATATGCAGAGAGAAAGATGCATCTAATTTATTTTTGAGATAAATCGAAGTACTAGAAGATAAGATAAATGCCAGATATGGTGCAGGCATCTTGAAGCAGTGTTATATCCCCCAACCGATATATGGAGCCTGAGAAACTATAGTTGCACCAGGCGTCAGATTTTGATCGGAAACCGAGTTACTAAATGAACTTGCTTTTAGGTATCATGAATAAATCCTTTTCCAGCTTGCTGTTGGTTACAAGCTGAGAACACTATCATTCTCCACACTTATGTATGACTGTCAGGATAACATGGTGGTTCTATGTGCTGACTAAATCTCATCCCTTGAGATTGAGAACCACTTACTTGGATCAGAGTTGGAAATATTTTTGGCTAGACTCTGGTGCGTGGACGTTTAAGTCAGCTGGCAAGCTGTCTTGATTGTGTTGAGGCTAGCTTCCATATATTAGATGAGCTTCGAGTTCATCTGCATCAGATGCATTGTATTTTGGAGTGTTACTGTTGGATCACTTTCTGAGAGCAACGGATGAAAAAGAAGTTTCAGAGATCTTCTAGGACTTGATTGGCCCTTCTTCTTCAGACGGAAACTTACAATAAAGTTCTGGACCGGTGGTTCCGGTGAGGACCTTTCGATGCTCTAGTCAGTGGTCTGAAGAACAGTATTTGGATATGAGTCAGTGTGAGAGTTCGATCCCTTTCTCGTTGTGAGTAAAGGTTTTTATACTTGTTCGGAGGTTCCTCTTACCCTTCGTGGTCGACCGTTGAATCACGTCGTCCATCAAAAGCAGCGCCACAAGTGGTAGGTGGGTGCGTTGTTGCTAGACGTGTGCCGTAAATAATGGTAATCATATGTAGTCTTAGAAAAAGTGGGTTAGTGGGCAACATGACAGTCCTGGGCACTTGTTAGGTTGTTGGCTCAAGGCCGAGGTGGAGTCTGGTGCCGAGGTGAAGTCCGAGGCTGAGGTAGAGTCCGAGGCCGGGATGGAGTCCGAGGCCGAAGTGAAGTCCGAGGCCGGAACTAGTTGCCAAATTATTACTCGGCTTCGATAACCGTGTAGACCGTTACTCAATCGCTTGGGGCATGATCAGCCACATCAAATGCCCCTCCGCCCCTGAGATGGGTGGGTCTACAATTACCAGCAAAAGGGGTGTTATATATCACCTGGTGGTTGATCTTCGCGCGCCAGCGGCTACTAAAGAGGACACATCCCCCAAGGCCATAGATGAGGCATCGGATGTTGCAACGCCACCGCCTTGTCCGTTCTGTCCGTTGAGATCAAAGGGGATCCCCCTCGGATACGGAGCTACGAAAAGGCGGGCACCATCATTGCGGTGATGTCACCGCTGTCCCATCATTGGTGGTGCCCTCGCGTTCTGCGCATCGGGTAGTTGCCGAAACAATCTCCAGTGGCGAGCGGGCACATGGCCAAATCGAACCAGGCGGGACAATTTGAAATGATGAGGCTATAAAAGGAGTCGTTCCTGACTTGAGCCGCTTCTACTACCTTTGCTTCCTTCTTCCTCCTCCCGATCCTGCTCAAGTGCCTATTCATCTTTCAACCCTGTTCCTTCTTCTTGAGCTCTTCGTTTTCAATCCCAAGTTCCCAGATCCTTCAGGTTAGTCCATTTTAGCTCCCATGGTTTCTTCTTTTTCCTGTTCAATCTTCGATTCTGGGGTTATTCCTCCAATCCTTCACAGCCTTCTTTTTCTCCAGCACCGAGTTGGTCCTCCTCCATCGACAGGTCCGCACTAGAGCAGCGGTGAGCCACCGAGCGGTCTCCCGCCGAGAGTCGCCCGGCCGCTGGACAGGCCCCCATTCGGCGTCGTCCGGCCATCACCAGCTCATCGTCCACCATGGGGCAGTCCCCCAAATGGACGGCCTCTAGTATGATCGCCCAAGAGATAATAAATCTTAGGGCCAATTACAGTCTTCCCATCAATCTTCGCCTATATCAACCTCTTCCCGAAGATAGGGTAACTTCTTATCCCAGTAGAATTGCTCTTTATGAAACTTATTTCAAGGCCGGCCTTCGCCTTCCCATTCATCCTTTCATACTTAACCTCTTAGATAGATATTCCTTAGCTCCGGCACAGTTGGTTCCGAATTCCATTTGGACCATCATTGGTTTCTTAGTGCTGTGTCATATCCATGGGATAGAAGCTAGGATCTCTCTTTTTCGATGCTTTTATACCCTTAAGAAATAATCAGGGTGGTGGTCCTTTGCCCCTAGACCCACAAGAACCTTCAAACTACATCTTCCCACATCCATCAAGGTGTGGAAAGATAGGTTTTCTTCACTCAAGTTGAGGGGGTGAGGACAGTATGGGGGACTTCAACACCGAACCGAACAAGGATCCAACCATACTCCCAAGGGACCAAGAGGTTCGGAAAGTTGATAACTGCCGACGTCCCCCGATGCAACCAACTGCTGGCTGAGGAGAACCTTCGGCTGGCAGGCCTTGTTCCGAGTAATGATGAGCAGCCATGACTTTTCCCCTCTTCACACATCATTTGCTCTCTTACTTTTCCCCATTTTTCCTTTTTCCTTTTTTTACCAAGTCCTTTGACTTATGCAGATATATTGCCGTTAGTCCAAGCAGTGAGAAGGGCTGCAGCCAAGGAGAGAAGAAACCAGGCGGATGGGGCCCCCACCAAGAAGAGGGCCAAAGTTAAGGTCAGCAAAAAAGCCGAGGCCGGAGGGGCCTCGGGAAGAAATGAAGAGGTCGAAGAAAGGAGGTGGCCTCAATCACCTTCACCTACGCTGTCCCGATCCCCCATCGATCTCACCAACATGCCTCCAGAGGAACCGAGGGCTGGAATTCCACCATCACCACCCGCCACTCTCAAGGTGGAGCCAACCGCATCGGCCGCAGGGTCGACTCCAGATGCCGCTCCACCAGCCAAAGAGGCGACAACCGAAGAGCCTCCGTAGGTGGTAGCGCCAACGGAAGGGGCACTGCCGGCCTCTGACAAGGCGCCAGCGGCTTCGGCACCCGCCAGGGCCATGAAGGAAGACGAAGTTGATGCACCTTCCTTCCGATCAATCCTTGAGCACTACGGCCGTTGGGCCAAGCGAACAATGGCTCAGGTCTATGTACCTGAGCTTCAGAGGGTCCTTTAGAATCAAGGGACCTCGGTCTTCTTCCGTGAAGTCTCCGTGGCTCACCTCTGGGTAGGTGTTTCTCCCCTCTATCAATAGTCTATTAAGAATTTTTCTTCACTTAACCCGAGTAATTTGCTTGTGCAGGCGATGAACTCCCTAGCCGCCATCAGAAGCATCCTATCTCAGGCCGAGGCCACCCTTGACCATTCGCACGCACGAAGAGGTCAGCCAAGCCGAGGCCAGAGCAGAAAAGGCTGAGAGAGCTCTAGAGTCAGCCCAAGCCAAAGGTTTGGCTCGGGCGGAAAGGGCCGAGGTCGAGGTCGAGGCTGCCCGATCCGAGGGTTTGGCCCGGGCGAGAAGGGTAGAAGAGGTGCTTGAGGAAGCTTAACGCCAGGTAGCCCGTGAGCTCGATAATGCTCGGGCGGCAGAAGAGAAGCAAAATATGGCGGAGTCAGATGTGTTTGTGTTGAAGAATCGACTACACTCCGCCATCATCGAAATAAAAGCGGCCGAGGAGCGGGCAAAAAACACCAAGGAGATCGCCCGCCGATCCGACGCCGAAATAGCTGACCTGAAGGTGGATGTGACAGCTGCCGAGGAAAAGGTCGTTGCAGCCGAGAAGAAGGCCGCCAAGGCCATAGAGAGCTTTAGGCAGTCCACCAGTTCTGAAGAGGAGCTGGTCGAGGCCACTGCCTTTACATACAATGTGGGCTTCCAAGACTGCAAGGCCAAAGTGAGAAGAATCTACGGCCTCGAGGGAATCGGCGACCTAGAACCAGACAAAGAAGAATATCCTTCTCCCAACGATGATCCAGCGCAGATCGAGCCCTAAGCACTCTTTTTATTTTCCATTGTAATGAGACCCGACTTGAGTCGGCAATTTTGTAAGACCTACAATTAATAAAAATGCGCTTTTGAAATCTTTGAAATTTGCTGTGGGTGATTTGCTTTCGTAGTAGTCAAGATGCGTCTAGAATGGGGGCTGGGGCCGGGAGAGTAGATCCAAGCTAGGAACCAAAACCGTAGCCAGGGTTAGGTGAGGCAGAAGCCAGGACAAAAACCGGGCTATAGCCGAGACTTGGCCGTAGTTGAGTCAATACTCGTAGTCATTGTGGCCAAAGTCAAGACGTGGGAGAAGTCAAAACCGAAGTTGGCTTGAGGCTGAAGTTGAGACTGAAGTGAAATTGCACGAGCAAGCAGTGGTTCCACCTCATGCTTGGGTACCGACGCGAACCCGGGCTAAGGTGCTGATGCAAAGTCAGACTCAAGTGCCGATGCAGTGTCGGGCTTGAGTGCCGATGCAGTGTCGGGCTTGAGTGCCAACTCGGAGTTGGGCTTGAGTGCCGATGCGAAGTCGGGCTTGAGCTGAAGAAGCAAGATCGCTTGAAGATACTTTTGTTAGTGAAAAAATAAATATTATTGTAGTAAACATGCTCAAGCTTATGATATCAATACACTTTACTGATAATACCGATGAGGTTGTCCGTGTTCCAGGTGCGAGGGAGAGGCTTCCCATCCAGCCCTTCGATCTGGTATGCTCCGCGATGAAGCACAATGGTGACTCGATAAGGTCCTTCCCAATTGGGCGACAACTTTCCCCCCTCCGTGGGTTTGGAGACTTCGGCTCGTCTGAGGACCAAGTCTCCAGAGAGGAATGTTATGGAGTAAACTCGGGCATTGTACTACTTTGCGATCCTTTGTCGGTAGGAAGCCATTTTGAGTCGTGCTCGATCGCAGACTTCCTCAATGAGGTCAAGGCTGGCTCTCGACTGGCTAGGATTGTCCCCCTCATCATACGATTGTATCCGGGGACTAGGGATGCCAATCTCCACCGGAATGACTGCCTCCGATCCGAACACAAGGCTGAAAGGAGTTTCTCCCGTGGGAGTTCGGGGCGTCGTGTGATACGCCCACAACACGTTCGGGAGCTCCTCCACCCATCTTCCTTTGAAATCATCCAAGCGTGTCATAAGCCCTTGAAGGATAATCCGATTTGTCACTTCAGCTGCTCCGTTTGATTGCGGATGACCGACAAAAGTGAACCTCTGGTATATGCCCAGTTCGGCACAAAACTCTCTAAAAGGAGCATTATCGAACTGTCGACCATTGTCTGTAACAAGGGTATGGGGTAGTCCGAACCGACAGATAACCGACTTCCAGAAGAAGTTCCTCACCTTGGCTTCGGTGATTTTGGCAAGTGCTTTGGCCTCTACCCACTTAGTGAAATGGTTGATGGCAACGAGCAAAAACTTTCGCTGACCAGAGGCTGGAGAGAATGGTCCCAAAATATCCATCCCCCACTGGGCGAAGGGCCATGGAGCCGATAGGGGGCTCAGCTGAGAGGTTGGCAGCCATTGAATGTTAGCGTGTCACTGACAGTGTCACACTTCTGGACCAACTCAGCCGCGTCTCCCTGCATGGTAGGCCAGTAGTAGCCTTGGCGTAGGGCTTTATGTGATAACGCTCTGCCCCCCAAATGATTTTCATAAATACCCTCGTGGATCTCACGAAGGATGTAATCAGCATCTGCGGGACTGACACATTTGAGGAGAGGGTGAGAGAAGGATCTTCGGTATAGTTGTCCGTCGAGCATCAGGAACTCGGGTACTCGCCACTTGAATAGCTTAGCTTCAACGGGGTCGACTAGAAGGGTGCCAGTGGTGAAGTATCAGATATAAACATCCATCCAGGAAGGATCTTGATGGACTGGCATGGATTCCTCTAGCACATCGATGCTTGGGGCTTCCAGATGCTCTACATAGGTTCTCCCCAAGGTCCCGTCGGCCGAAGTGGCTAGCCGGGACAAAGCATCAACTCTAGCGTTCTCCCCCCGAGGGATGTAGCTGACACTGAAGTGGGCCAAGGGAGAGGCTTGTGACTGCACCATACTCAAATAACGAGACATAGTAGGATCTCGAGCCTCGTACTCCCCCTTGACTTGACCAAAGATGAGCTAGGAGTCGGTGAAGACTCTAAGGCATTTCACCCCGAGCTCCCATGCCAGTCTCATCCCTAACAGTAAGGCTTCATACTCAGCCTGGTTGTTTGTGGCCGGAAAGAGGAAACGAAGGGCGTACTCGATCACGACATCATCCGGGCTTTCTAGGATGAGGCATGCCCAGCTTCCTTGAGAATTGATGCCCCGTCCACATGAAGGATCTAGTCCTCCCCTCTTCCCTCAATTGTGACGTCCGAGGGGTCTGCATGGGGCTCCTTCGACTGCTCCTCTATCTAGGTGTACTCGACCAGGAAGTCTGCTAAGATCTGAGACTTCATGGCCGACCTGGATCGAAACGATAGGTCGAACTCTCCCAGCTTGAGTGCCCACTTCGCCAATCAGCCAGAGGTATCAGGATGAGAGAGAATTGCCTTAAGTGGTTGATCCGTGACCACCACAATAGGATGAGCTTGGAAATAGGGCATGAAGCGCTAGGCAGAGATGATCAGGGAAAAGATAATCTTCTCGATTCTGGAATGTCTAGTCTTCGCATCATGAAGCACCTTATTGGTGTGGTAAACTGGCTTTTGTGTCCCATTGGCATCCATGCGAACAAGCACGGAGCTGACAGCCTCGGGGGAGGCTGCAAGATACGGAAAGAGCTCCTCCCCACTCCTTGGTTTGGACAGCAATGGCGGAGTGGATAAGAACTCCTTCAACTCCTCGAAGGCTTTTGGTACTCCTTCGTCCATTCGAAGCCATTGACTTTGTGCATTACCTTAAAGAAAGACAAACACCTCTCTGCGGACTTGGACAAGAAACGGCTCAAGGCCGCCACCCTTCCAGTTAAGCGTTGCACCTCCTTCTTGTTAATCGAGGACCTCATGTCTAAGATGGCTCGGATCTTATTAGGGTTCGCCTCAATCCCGCGTTGCATCACCAAGAAGCCCAGGAATTTGCTCGCTGTGACCCCGAAGGCGCACTTGCGGGGGTTCAGCCTCATATGGTACCAGCAGAGGTTGCCAAAGGTCTCCGCCAGGTCGGCAACATGGTCAGTGGTATGGATACTTTTGGTTAGCATGTCGTCCATGTACACCTTCATGTTGCATCCGATCTGGTCTTCAAAGACCTTATTCATCAGCCTTTGGTAAGTGGCTTCCGCATTTTTCAATCCGAATGGCATCACCTTGTAGCAGTATATTTCTTCTCGGTCACAAATGAGGTAGCTTCCTCGTCCACCGGATCCATTTTGATCTGGTTGTATCCTGAGAAGGCATCCATGAAGCTGAGGGTCTCGTAAACAGACATGGTGTCCACCAGCTGGTCGATCCGAGGCAACGGAAAGCTGTCATTGGGGCATGCTTTGTTGAGGTCAGTAAAATCCATGCACATCCTTCAGCTCCCACTAGCCTTGCGGACCATTGTAACGTTGGCCAGCCAGTCGGGGTACTGGACCTCTCGGATGTGGCCGACAATCACCAGCTTGCGAACCTCCTCGTCGATGGCCTTCTGCCGATCGGGGGCAAAGCTCCTCTTCTTCTGCCAAATGGGCCAGCACCCCGGTTTGATATTGAGTTGATGGGTAATTATCTCTTCGGGGATACCCGGTATGTCAGACGATGACCATGCAAAGATGTCGGAGTTGGCTCGCAGGAAGGCAAGAAGCTGATCGCGCACCTTCTCTGGAAGTAGGGCTCCAATCTGGATGGTCCTCGTCGGGTCCTCCCTCAGCGAAAAGGTCAGCAAATGCTCGGCCGGCTCTCCTCTCCTCTCCAAGTCTCGGAGGTCGAGCGGTTTTGACACTCGTGCACACACCGCTCCCTGCGGGCTGGAGGCCATATGGTAGCAGAGCGGTAGTGAGTTTCGCTCCCCCCACACTCCCCAACTCCCTCGCTGGTAGGAAACCTCATGAGCAGTCTTTTGGTGGAGATAACGGCATCCAGAAGGTTCAGACTAGGTCTCCCGAGAATGGCATTGTAGGCTAGCGGAACCCGAACGACTAGAAAGTTTATGAGAACCGTACTCTGACATGGTGGCATCCCAGCTATGACAGGAAGAGTAATCTCCCCCTCAACCCTTATAGAATTGCCAGTAAAACCCATCAGGGGTGTGGTGACAGGCCGAAGGGAACCATGAGACAAGTTCATCCGAACAAATGCATCATAACTCAAAACATCCACCGAGCTCCCACTGTTCACTAAAATTCATTTTACAGGGTGCTTTGCGATCGCCATGGATACGACGACGCTATCGTCATTTTTGTTAACTACCCCTTCTAGGTCCCTTTTAGAGAAGAAAATTACAGAATCTAAACCCTTTTCGTGCGGCCTTTTAGAGGTGTTGCCTGCCCACCAGGAGATCATGGCCATCGTCTTCTCCGTCGGAGCGTTGTCCACGCTGATCTGGGGTGCAGAAGGTGCCGACAGGCCTGGAGCAGTAGGGTTCCCTCTCCGGACAAACTTACCGAGATGGCCCTGCTGAACGAGTTCCTCGATGACTTTCTTCAGCAGGCGACAGTCCTCCGTATCGTGGCCGTAGTCCCGATGATAGTGGTAGTAAAGCTCTTTGCTGCGAGGGACCCCTGGCCTCATGGGAGGCGGATGCCGAAGATAGGGCTCGCCTTCAATCTCCAATAGGATATGGGATATTGGGGCGAGAAGAGGGGTAAAGTGTTCTTTGGGAACCAAAGCGCAGGGTCGGTTGTCTGGACGATGAGACGGCTCAGGCTTTCTTGGTCGCACTCCTGCAGGCTTTGGATGGGCTGGCTTTTTGCCTCCCTTGTCGACCTCCCTCCTGGAGAAGTCTTCTTCGTCGGCACAGATATACTTCTGCGCTCGGCTTAGCAACTTGGCATAGGAGGCGGGAGGCTTCTTGTCTAGGGAATAGGTGAAGCGGAAGGGACGAAGTCCCCGCTTCAGGGCCAAAGTGGCCACAGAGTCCTCAAGATTGTAGACCTCGAGCGCAGCCTCCTTGAATCGAGCCACGAAGTCCTTCAGGGTTTCGCCGCTCCTCTGTTGGACAGCAAACATGCTATCAGCCAGCCAGGGAATCTTCCGGCACGCATCAAAGTGGGCCAAGAAGATCGCTCGAGCTGCTTGAAGGAGTTGATACTATGTGGTGGCTAACGGGAATACCATGCACGTGCGGCCTTTCGAAGTGTAGCGGGGAAAGCAATGCAAAGGAGAGAATTTGTTGCCCCTGGACTTGCATGAGGACCTTGTAGCTTTCCAGGTGGTCCAGGGGGTCTGTAGTGCCATCATATGGGTCCAGCTGGGGTAGACGGAATCGGGGTGTGACCGGCTCCTCCATAATACGGCGAGATAGTGGGGGGCGGTGGTCGTAGTCCGCCCCATGAGGGTTGTAATTCTGCGGCCGAGCTCCTCCAGCCGCTGATGATACTCGTTTAATTGTCGCTCGGCCCGGCGAGCGATCCGCTTGTCGGAATCTCCCTTCGAAGATTTGGAGGACGAATGGGGGGAAGGTCGCCGGTGTAGGGAATGCACCCGCTCGGGTTCCTTCCCACTACGCCGCTTGGGAAGGCGGTCAGAGCAATGGGAAGGAGACCATGGCCGCTTGGAGGTCTCCCGGTGGCGAGATTTCGGGGATGCACGGTGGAAGGCCTCCGGAGGGGTCCTGCCACGATGATACTGGTTGGCTCCATGACCCTCCACGTAGGGCGGAGGGAGCTGGGGTGGCAATGGCGTAGTGGTTGAACATTGTTCCTGCAGTCCTTGAACCACTGCCATCAGATCCTGAACCTGCTGGGTGAGTGCGGCGAGCTGATCAGCTTGGCTGGACTGTGGCTGTATGGGGGGCGGAGCAAGAAGGTTGGCCTCCGGTTGCTCAACCCTCGGGAGGTGCCCCCCAGCATGACTGGTGGAGGCTTCTTGTGCACGCGCAACCACCATCTTCTTCCTTGCAGAGGTTGGGGGTTCGCAGGTACGCTGAATGAACGTCTGTGCTGTGCGGTTTCACTTCCTGGTGCGCCAATCTGTTGCCGCTGGATCACTTTCTGAGAGCATCGGGTGAAAAAGAAGCTCTGGAGATCTTCTAGGAGTTGACTGGGCCTCTTTCTTCAGACGGAAACCTGCAACAAAGTCCCGGACCGATGGTTCCGGTGGGGACCCTCCGACGCTCTAGTCAGTGGTCTGGAGAACAATATTCGGATATGAGTCCGTGTGAGAGTTCGATCCCTTCCTCGTTGTGAGTGAAGGTTTTTATACCTGTTTGGAGGTCCCTCTTACCCTTCGTGGTCGACCGTTGAATCACGTCGTCCATCAAAAGCGGCGCCATAAGTGGTAGGTGGGCGCGTTGCTGCTAGACGTGCGCCATAAATAATGGTAACCATCCGTGGTCTTAGAAAAAGTGGGTTAGTAGGCAACGTGGCAGCCCTGGGCACTTGTTAGGTTGGGCTCGAGGCTAAGGCCGGAGCAGAGGCCGAGGCCGAGGTGAAGTCTGAGGCCAAGGTCGGGGCCGAGGTGGAGTCCAAGGCCGAGGCCAGGGTGGAGTCCGAGGCCAAGGCCGAAGTGAAGTCTGAGCCGAGGCCGGGACTAGCTGCTAAATTATTACTCGGCTTTGATAACCGTGCAGACTGTTACTCAACCACATGAGGGCATGATCAGCCACATCGGGCAGTGCTGTGGTTTTGCCTCCCTATCTCGCGAGCGCGCGCACCCAAGTGTATGTGAGGAATTCATGAGCCACTTGAACATTCGACATTATCGTTGCGTTAGCTTAGCTCGTGTTTTTTTTTTTTTTTGGGGCTTGTTACGTAGGCAGGCCCCTGACTTGACAACAAAAACACCCTTTCTCCCATCACAATGAATCTAATGTTGGCTCTCAGGCACAAATGTGGTCGTTGCACCTAGCCATGCTTGACCCAGGGAGATCGGTTTTAACTGTTCAATATCTGAAAAGATCTGTCCACTCTAAAGCATATTTTATTATCATTCATGGGCGGAAAACTCTTAAAGCATATTTTATTACCATTCGCAGGCAGCCATGTTGATCGAGTGGCACACCAAATCTGAAAATAAATTATAGAAAAATAATGATAGCAGCAGCCATCTAATCTATTACCAGATCGAACAAGTCTCACAATGATGAAGATTTAAAGGTTAGTTTCGAAATTTCATTTGGAACAAACTCTCACTTCCTGACCATTTAGTTTTAGGAATGAATAATTATCTTTAAGTTTGTAGAAGGAGTCGTATTTAACAGATTTTTAAAAAAATCAAATTAAGAAAAGAAAAAATAATGTAGCTTGTTGAGAGAATCATTCACCTTTTAATCGAATTTCTTTGACCGAAATAGTAGCCTTAGCTGAAAATTATGGTCTGGACTTTCTTTCCTTCAATGCATGCATGGAACATTGTTTCCTTCTCGATCTGTGCCTCCTCCGGCCATGAAATCAAAGGAGCTCGCCTCGAATTTTGCATATGATACTTCCCCTAAAAAACTTGCTGATCTAAAGTCAGTAAGGGCAATATAGAAGAAAAGGAAAAGTCTTTGTACACCGTCCCCGGTGCAGCAAGGCCTACGTGGGCTGCACCACCTCTTCTGATTGGTCCATGTGGAGCCTCCGTGGATGACGGTACCGAACGGTATGGCCCTGCTACGATGTAACGTTCTGAACGTGACGGACATTTAAATCAGTTCGCCTTTTTTTAAAATTAGCGTATGGACGAAAATACCCTTTCCCTTCATCCTAGCGCCATTTTACGTTGAATTTCATCTGTGCAAGAAGAACTCTCTTTCTTCCCCTTTCTTCCCCTCGCTCTGGATTTGTGATGCATCACCGGAATCAGTTGAGCACGAACCGTCGCCCTCGCTCTGAGAGTCTGGTCGAAAGAAAATATTTCAGCTTCGAGGCTGGAAAACCTGGCTACTGGAGTCTTTGTACAAAACTTCTGGAGGAAATGTCGTCCGCAGCACAAAACATTCTTTCGTTATGAGGTTGTTGTGGTTTATGATCTTGACGATAGGGTTTTCTACTAGGGTGTCGTGGGTTTTCAACTAATGCTTTGTCTTAACGTTTTGAACTAGGGTGTCGTGGGTTTCAACAAGATAAGAGCGAATGGCAGCAAACACCCCAGGAGTACCTCGCCCCCCTCGTGAACAGAAACCATCAATGAAGAGATAGGGAAGCCAAATACTGCGATACCTTAGTACCAATGCTGCGATACCCATGCTTAAAACTGACCACGGAGAGAATCCCCGCGATACCCCTGTGGAATTTAGCCGAAAATCATTCGCGACACCCCAGTTGAAATCTCATGACACCCTAGCTCTAAGGAGACGACACCCGTGCTTAAAACTGACCACAGAGAGAATCCTGCGACACCCTAGTTCGAATTCGGCCGTAAATCTTCGCGACACCCTAGTGAAATCCCACGACACCCTAGCTTTAAGGCGATGACACCCGTGCTTACAAATGACCACGGAGAGAATCCCAGCGACACCCAGTGGAATTCGACTGAAAATCATTCGCGACACCCCAGTTGAAATCTCACGATACCCTAGCTCTAAGGAGACGACACCCGTGCTTAAAACTGACCACGGAGAGAATCCCAGCGACACCCTAGTTCTAATTCGGCCGTAAATCCTTTGCGACACCCCAGTGAAATCCCACGACACCCTAGCTTTAGGGCGATGACACCCGTGCTTACAAATGACCACGGAGAGAATCCCAGCGACACCCAGTGGAATTCGGCCGAAAATCATTCGCGACACCCCAGTTGAAATCTCACGACACCCTAGCTCTAAGGAGACGACACCCGTGCTTAAAACTGACCACGGAGAGAATCCCAGCGACACCCTAGTTCGAATTCGGCCGTAAATCCTTCGCGACACCCCAGTTGAAATCCCACGACACCCTAGCTTTAGGGCGACGACACCCGTGCTTACAAATGACAACATAGAGAGTCCCCGCGACACCCTAGTGGAATTCGGCCGAAAATCATTCGCGACACCCCAGTTGAAATCTCACGACACCCTAGCTTAAGGAGAGACGACACCCGTGCTTAAAACTGACCACAGAGAGAATCGCGATACCCTAGTTCAAATTTGGCCGTAAATCCTTCGCGACACCCAGTGAAATCCCACGACACCCTAGCTTTAAGGCGACGACACCCGTGCTTACAAATGACCACGGAGAGAATCCCAGCGACACCCCAGTGGAATTCGGCCGAAAATCATTGCGACACCCCAGTTGAAATCTCACGACACCCTAGCTCTAAGGAGATGACACCCGTGCTTAAAACTGACCACGGAGAGAATCCGACACCCTAGTTCGAATTCGGCCGTAAATCCTTCGCGACACCCCAGTTGAAATCCCACGACACCCTAGCTTTAGGGCAACGACACCCGTGCTTACAAATGACCACGGAGAGAATCCCCGACACCCCAGTGGAATTCGGCCAAAAATCATTCGCGACACCCCAGTTGAAATCTCACGACACCCTAGCTCTAAGGAGATGACACCCGTGCTTAAAACTGACCACGGAGAGAATCCCAGCGACACCCTAGTTCGAATTCGGCCGTAAATCCTTCGCGACACCCAGTTGAAATCCCACGACACCCTAGCTTTAGGGCGACGACACCCATGCTTACAAATGACCACATAGAGAGTCCCCGCGACACCCTAGTCGAATTCGGCCGTAAATCCTTCGCGACACCCCAGTTGAAATCTCACGACACCCTAGCTCGACGACACCCTGCTTAAAACTGACCACGGAGAGAATCCCAGCGACACCCTAGTTCAATTCGGCCGTAAATCCTTCGCGACACCCCAGTTGAAATCCCACGACACCCTAGCTTTAGGGCGACGACACCCGTGCTTACAAATGACCACATAGAGAGTCCCCGCGACACCCTAGTCGAATTCGGCCGTAAATCCTTCGCGACACCCCAGTTGAAATATCACGACACCCTAGCTTTAAGGAAACGACACCCTTACTTAAAACTGACCACATAGAGAATCCCCGATACCCTAGTTCAAATCGGCCGTAAATCCTTCGCGACACCCCAGTTGAAATCTCACGACACCCTAGCTTTAAGGCGACGACACCCATGCTTGAACAAGGCGGGAATTTGACGTCACCCTAGTACTAATTCGACGACACCCTAGTAACTCAGCCATGCCATCTTTTCGAGAAAAGTTGCAAAACGTGGGCAGTTCCTATGGGTTTGCGGGTCACTGTGATGTGATCGTGGCGATCCGGGTGTCCTTTCGTATTTCTCTGAGGTCGGCATAAACCCTAGAAAAAGCACTCATTCGTCTGTTGCTCGCTCAAGAAGCCATCCTTCGTCTCTTGCTCGAGAAGCCACTGGTCTCCTTTTCCCTCCTAAATTTCTTCCATAGTTCATTCTTCCGTATACTTCATTCATGGAGATGAGTGCTTTCGTTTGTGGACGAAGACCGCGAACAAAGAAGAAGCAGACGGAGAAAATGGCGGAACAATGCAAGGACATGGTTCTTCGTTCGAATGAGGATGCGGCTCCTTCAGGTATGTTTATCACTATGTTAAAATATTATGACATCCTCTCTTAAAATTTCATGACAAGTATGTCTTCTGTCTTACCCCCTGTTTCAGTTGACAATAAAATTGTTCCAGTCCCCCCAGTGAAGGCTTCCCAGCTGTTTAAGAATAGCTGCAGGCCGGCCGTATACGTTCAGAAGGTTTGGAGGATGGGGTTCACTAGACGGCATACAAAACTTATTCGAAGGACCCCATTTGGTGCCTTCGTCGACATGCAGACGTTCACAGTCGACGGGCGACTGCTAGCAGACATCATAAGATGTCACAATGGAGGCGACGAGTTCATTTTCTGCGGAAAGCCAGTTCTATTCAGTGCCGACGAAGTCGCACTCATTCTGGGACTTCCAGCTCATGGGAAGAAGATCGACACGTCCAGCCAAATGTTCAACGGAAGGTTGTTCAGACGGTTTGGCCAGGGTTTAGATCTTCGCCAAGAAGGTTTGGAGAAGTTAATATTTCAACTCCGATCATCTAAAGTACAGGAGGATGTCGAGGACACCGTCCGACTTTGGATCGCATACATGTTGGCCATGTTTTTGGCTCCAAAGTCTAATCAGAGATGTCCACGGTATCTCATCCAGCACTTGGATGACTTAAGTCAACTGGATAGCATCGACTGGGCTTCGGCACTGAAGGAGTTGATTGTTCTGGCTCTCCCAGAAATAGCTGCTTGCTTGCGTTCCGAGGAGCCGGTGCACTCAAAGAATGCAAAAAAAGTTAGGAGGCAGCCTACCCTGTTCGGATGCTCGGCAGCACTGGTGGTAAGGATTATTGAGACGCATAATTAGTGTTCTTAGTAAATTTTTTTAATATTACATTATTTAATATCCAAAAAAATATCATGTTCAGGCGTGGTTCCTCGAGCATACATCAATGCGAGAACCAGCATACCCTGATAAACTGCCCCGGCTGTTGAAGTGGTATGACCACCAAATGAAGATCCAATCGGTTCGGGTTGCCGACTTGCAGCCTCACGACTTGGTAAGCTAGTACATTGCTCCATTGCTCTGACCATATTTTTCAACTTAATGCGTCAATATGTTCACTTAATATTAATTTGTTATCATCTTGCGTTGCAGATGGAGGGAGCTACTGTACCATTGCCAGAAGAGCGCTGGCTTCTCACTCAGCAGAATGTAGCATCCCCTCAACCAACAGATACCTGCGCCCCTCAACCAACGGATAGCTGCGCAGGATGTGCCGAGTTGAGGACTGAATTGGAGTGCGTTAAGGATCAACTCGACGATGTCAGGCACAGGCTGTCCATTGCTGAGAGCCTCCTCAGTTCACTGCTCAGAAAGGAAAGTAATGCAGGAGGACAAGGGAGACGGGAAAACAGAGAAGGTGCATTCCCTGGAGTTGGTCCTCCGCGAGCCTGGTAATGGAAATAGTGAGGAGAAGAAGATGGAGGAGGACCATTCATCCGAGTGTCCAATTGAGACGGGGAATGCAAAAGCAGAGGAGAAGAGATTGGAGGGGGATTCATTGGATGATAAAACAGAGCATGGGAATGAAAATAAAGATGAGTCCATATCCGATAATAAACTTGGCACCCCTGCGCCAAAGGATGATAATATGGACATAGAAATCGTTGGAGTGCCTTCGCTTGTTAGGAGGGTTAAAAAAGAGCCGAGGAAGCGTAAGGCATCCACGGTCGTCGGAGAATGTTATGAGACAACCCGTCCTAAAAAGTCGGCGAAGACAGTGGGCACGTCAAAGCCCAACACAACGGTCGAAGATGACCAAATTATTATTCAAAATTTTTTGAGCGAGCGACTAACCGACGAGATCGTCTACACAAATATGTTTTCTGGCGTTGTAACAAGAAAAAATCTTCAAGATCTCATTAACAATGAAATGATAATAGATGATGTAAGTATATCAAGAAACCTGTTCTAGTTGTTGATTTTAGAATTATATTAATCGGTTTACATTGCATTGGCAGATAATTGATTCCGGCCAGGAGTTTCTGATGCGCAACTGGACAGAGCATCCTGACCGATACCATAAGTGCATATTTGCATCAGTTTTCGTATCCGCTCTGTGTCTGACTTCCTCATCACCTGCTCATGAACTTGCTGGAACATCAGGGGCCTCGATATTTGACAATGTATCGGATGAAGATAAGGCCCAATTCCGGTTTCTTTTCACCATAATAAACTCTGATAACTCGCACTGGCATTTGGTTGCTGTCGACATGGAAAGAAAGGTGTTCATGCACCTGAATTCAATGAAACGCAACCCGAAGTACAAGGCCAATGCAAGGAAATGGCATACAATTCTAGGCCACATATTCCATATCTACTGCGATAAGAAGGAAGCGATGACTTGGCCGATGGAAGATATTTCGGATTGCCCAAGCCAACCGACCGGATCGCTGGATTGCGGCCTATACTGTCTGAGATACATGGAATGTCTTGCTCGATGGGACAATCCTGATATGAAGATGGATTTCACGGATGAGGAAGTCAGAGATTACCGGCGACACTTAGCTGCGACGATATTGAGAGAGGGCCTGAACAAAAAGATTAGCGACATTGTCGAAAAATGTTCTTAATTTTTTTATTCTTCTTTGAATGAAAATTGAATGTAATTTATTCATATTAACACTGATTAATATTTAATGCAAATGCACAAATTTTATATTGCGAGCAGGGGTGTCCTCGATGTATTCATATGTTTGCCTTCGTATGTTTTCGCCTTTCGGGTGTCGCCGCGCAAGAGCTAGGGAGTCGTTAGCCAAGAGCTGGGGTGTCGTCGCGCTAAAATCTTCGGTGTCGTTCGCGAGTACTGGGATGTCGTAGGTTTCCTTTCGGGTGTCGCCGCAGAGCTAGGGAGTCGTAGCCAGAGCTGGGGTGTCGTCGCGCTAAAATCTTCGGTGTCCGTTCGCGAGTACTGGGATGTCGTAGGTTTCCGCCTTTCGGGTGTCGCCGCGCAAGAGCTAGGGAGTCGTTAGCCAGGAGCTGGGGTGTCGTCGCGCTAAAATCTTCGGTGTCGTTCGCGAGTACTGGATGTCGTAGGTTTCCGCCTTTCGGGTGTCGCCGCAAGAGCTAGGGAGTCGTTAGCCAAGAGCTGGGGTGTCGTCGCGCTAAAATCTTCGGTGTCGTTCGCGAGTACTGGGATGTCGTAGGTTTCGCCTTTCGGGTGTCGCCGCGCAAGAGCTAGGGAGTCGTTAGCCAAGAGCTGGGGTGTCGTCGCGCTAAAATCTTCGGTGTCGGTTCGCGAGTACTGGGATGTCGTAGGTTTCGCCTTTCGGGTGTCGCCGCAAGAGCTAGGGAGTCGTTAGCCAAGAGCTGGGTGTCGTCGCGCTAAAATCTTCGGTGTCGTTCGCGAGTACTGGGATGTCGTAGGTTTCCGCCTTTCGGGTGTCGCCGCGCAAGAGCTAGGGAGTCGTAGCCAGGAGCTGGGGTGTCGTCGCGCTAAAATCTTCGGTGTCCGTTCGCGAGTACTGGGATGTCGTAGGTTTCCGCCTTTCGGGTGTCGCCGCGCAAGAGCTAGGGAGTCGTTAGCCAAGAGCTGGGGTGTCGTCGCTAAAATCTTCGTGTCCATTCGCGAGTACTGGGATGTCGTAGGTTTCGCCTTTCGGGTGTCGCCGCAAAGAGCTAGGGAGTCGTAGCCAGGAGCTGGGGTGTCGTCGCGCTAAAATCTTCGGTGTCCGTTCGCGAGTACTGGGATGTCGTAGGTTTCCGCCTTTCGGGTGTCGCCGCGCAAGAGCTAGGGAGTCGTTAGCCAAGAGCTGGGGTGTCGTCGCGCTAAAATCTTCGGTGTCCGTTCGCGAGTACTGGGATGTCGTAGGTTTCCGCCTTTCGGGTGTCGCCGCGCAAGAGCTAGGGAGTCGTTAGCCAGAGCTGGGGTGTCGTCGCGCTAAAATCTTCGGTGTCCGTTCGCGAGTACTGGGATGTCGTAGGTTTCGCCTTTCGGGTGTCGCCGCGCAAGAGCTAGGGAGTCGTTAGCCAAGAGCTGGGGTGTCGTCGCGCTAAAATCTTCGGTGTCCGTTCGCGAGTACTGGGATGTCGTAGGTTTCCGCCTTTCGGGTGTCGCCGCGCAAGAGCTAGGGAGTCGTAGCCAGGAGCTGGGGTGTCGTCGCGCTAAAATCTTCGTGTCCGTTCGCGAGTACTGGGATGTCGTAGGTTTCGCCTTTCGGGTGTCGCCGCGCAAGAGCTAGGGAGTCGTTAGCCAAGAGCTGGGGTGTCGTCGCGCTAAAATCTTCGGTGTCGGTTCGCGAGTACTGGGATGTCGTAGGTTTCCGCCTTTCGGGTGTCGCGCGCAAGAGCTAGGGAGTCGTTAGCCAAGAGCTGGGGTGTCGTCGCGCTAAAATCTTCGGTGTCGGTTCGCGAGTACTGGGATGTCGTAGGTTTCCGCCTTTCGGGTGTCGCCGCGCAAGAGCTAGGAGTCGTTAGCCAAGAGCTGGGGTGTCGTCGCGCTAAAATCTTCGGTGTCCGTTCGCGAGTACTGGGATGTCGTAGGTTTCCGCCTTTCGGGTGTCGCCGCGCAAGAGCTAGGGAGTCGTAGCCAGGAGCTGGGGTGTCGTCGCGCTAAAATCTTCGGTGTCCGTTCGCGAGTACTGGGATGTCGTAGGTTTCGCCTTTCGGTGTCGCCGCGCAAGAGCTCGGGAGTCGTTAGCCAAGAGCTGGGGTGTCGTCGCGCTAAAATCTTCGGTGTCGGTTTGCGAGTACTGGGATGTCGTAGGTTTCCGCCTTTCGGGTGTTGCCGCGCAAGAGCTCGGGAGTCGTTAGCCAAGAGCTGGGGTGTCGTCGCGCTAAAATCTTCGGTGTCGGTTCGCGAGTACTGGATGTCGTAGGTTTCCGCCTTTCGGGTGTCGCCGCGCAAGAGCTAGGAGTCGTTAGCCAAGAGCTGGGGTGTTGTCGCGCTAAAATCTTCGGTGTCCATTCGCGAGTACTGGGATGTCGTAGGTTTTCGCCTTTCGGGTGTCGCCGCGCAAGAGCTGGGGAGTCGTTAGCCAAGAGGGTGTCAACGCGCTAAAATCTTCGGTGTCGGTTCGCGAGTACTGGGATGTCATAGGTTTCCGCCTCGAGTTTGCCGTGCAAGAGCTCGGGAGTCGTTAGCCAAGAGCTGGGGTGTCGTCGTGCTAAAAGCACTTCATTTTACTGAAATAGACACCCTATTTTGAAAGCACTTCATTTGCGACCAAGCCACCCTAGTTCAAAAGTTACGACACCCGTGTTTTATATATGCTCCTATGTAAGTTGACTCAATACATAAGCATCAAATTCGTCCATCAAAGTTTCAGAAGGCGGAACAATTCTCTCCAGGTCCTCTTCAGTATTAATAGACTGCAAACAAGTCTGCCTGATGCTTGAAGCAGCTCTTTCCTTGACCTAATTTTTTCTTGATCTTTTTGACTTCTTCTCGACTCCACTCTTTAATCTGTTCTCTCTCGGGCGACCTTTCGTCCTAATTTGTTCAGGATCTCGAATTACAAGCTCTGTACGTGGTTTAGCTGCGCAGTTGGCATCCACGGCAATTTTGAATATAGGTGTTAGACCATCCATCACTACATTAAATGCATCTTCAGACATGGAGGCTATCTCTGCGAGCTTCATCATCCGATGACTCAGCAAACTATATCTACAATCATTAACATAATATTAACGATAACAAATATTAAGACATTTCAATTAAAAAATTATCACTGCGTACCGTGATTTTTGTGTGCTTTTATCATAACCCTCAGTATTCCAGTCGAATTCGTCGAATTGGTATTTCATGTCCTTGCACCATCTCTTCAAGAAGTATTTATCTGGTAAACGAAATACGTCACTTTGATGAAGAACCAATAGGGCATGCCTACACAGGTACCCCTTGAACTGAAAGGATCGGCACTGGCATTGGACATCCTCAATATTTCTATCGTATGACACGATATAATCTTTGATTATCTCCTTGCCCATTCCATCGACTTCAATCCTTTCATACGACTTTACGGAATATACACAACTGTTACCAGCTTCCTTGATCAATTTTGTATTTGATGCAGCCATTTCTAGGATCTCATTCTGAAATTTTTTGAAAATGCGCCTTGTATACCTTCCTGCAGCTTGTCTCTCAAAAGGTGATGATGTCTTTAGGAAAGCAATCGTTTGCAACGTCCTATTATCTTCCTCATTTTCAGCCTCGTATCTTTTTCCAAGGTATCTTCGTACTTACTTATGAACTCTGTTAGTGTTGTCTTCGAATTTATAAACCCATCGAAGAAGTGATTAATGTCCTCGCTCCTTTGTGAAGATGACATCCCTGTTCAAAATTTTGTCAACAAAAAAAAAGCGTTTAACGCGAACATGAACCCAAGACAATGACATACAAACCTGCGAAGAATGTATCCTTTAGGTAAACTGGGACCCATTTACCCCGACATTCGTAAAGGACATTAAACCAATCTATAGACTTGCATTCTTTATATTTCTCCATAACATGTGCCCACCTTTCCTCGAATGATTGTATGGTCAATGAATCATATATCGCCTCATCGAAATCAACCATAAACTTGAGATTTATCGTGCAAATGTGGCCAATCTTTTCAGGTATCTTCTTCAATATATGCCAAAGACAAAATCGATGTCATGTGTTAGGAAAAACTTCTTTGACAGCAACCTCGATTGCCTTATCTTGGTCAGTTATTATGGCAATAGGTGCTTGACCACCATTTGCATCCAGCCATGTCTGAAAAACCTATTTATATGTCTCAGTACTCTCATCAGACAGCAATGCACATCCAAGCAAGGTGGACTGTCCATGATGGTTGACCCCGATGAATGGACAAAAAGGCATTTGATATCTATTTGTCAAGTATGTTGAGTCAAAGCTTAGAACATCACCGAAGTATGTGCATGCCAATCTTGACCTTGGATGAATCCAGAAGACAGACCTCAGATGACCATTATCATTGAGGTCTAAGGTATAGAAGAAATTGGGATTTCTGAGTTGCATTTCGGCGAAATGAATTACCATCGACTGAGCATCTCCTTCTTTCAATTTAGACTGACGTTCGCGACAAATGAAGTTACGAGCATTCTTCTCGGTGAAATCCAATTGTCTTCTGCCCCCTTTTCTCCTTGCTATGGCAGAGTATATCTGAGTCATCGGAACATTCACGGCATGTAAATTGCTGATCTCTACCTTCTCTGGTGTGCTAATCCTCCTATGTGACTGTAGATAACCAGTTGATGTTATAGACATCCCGTGGTTATGCTCTAGAGAAACCTCATCCAAAATCCACTTACCACTTGTAGCATTCAGTCTTGCTTTTATGGATGCCATACAATCAACTTTCCCAGTATCCCTATGATTCATACTCTTCTCTGATTTTCTAGATTTTCTTGCCTCCAACACACCAGGTGCTTGAATCAAAGTTGTTTTTTGTTATTGGCCCTGCTATACACTATTGTGATTCCAAAACCAACTCGTTTCGTGTATCCATTGTAGAACGTATATATATCATCTGCTGAATTGAATTCCATTCCAGTTTGAGGAACTACAATATCATCCACTGCAGTTGGAGCGACGGGTGAAGGTGCACGGCTGGGAGTGTTATCGATTTCTTTCCGATCTACAATTTCAGCATCAACTGTGAAAATATAGGCACGCAGTCATGAATAATGATATCCATAGATTTAGTTGTCAATATATGCTAACAAAGGATTAGGATTTAGGACACGAAGGTTAAAACAATACGACACCCCAGTTATCATCTGACGACACCCTAGCTTTAAGGCGACGATACCCATGGGTTCACTGTTAATGCAAGTCGAATTCATAGCATTGGTGCTAGGGTGTCGTGAGGTTTCAATTGGGGTTTCGCGAAGGATTTTTGGCCTTAATCCAATCCTATTGGGGTGTCGCGGGGATTCTCACCATGATCAGTTCTAAGCACGGGTGTCGTCGCCTTAAAGCTAGGGTGTCGTGAGCTTTCAACAGGGGTGTCTCGAAGGAGTTTCGGCCGAAATCCAATTCTCCTAGGGTGTCGCGGGGATTCTCCCATGGTTAGTTCTAAGCACGAGTGTCGTAGCATTGGTGCTAGGGTGTCGTGAGGTTTCAAGTGGGGTGTCGCGAAGGAGTTTCGGCCGAATTTGACAAGGGGTGTCGTGGGTATTCTCACCGTGATCAGTTCTAAGCACGGGTGTCGTCGCCTTAAAGCTAGGGTGTCATGAGCTTTCAACAGGGGTGTCTCGAAGTAGTTTCGGCCGAAATCCAATTCTCCTGGGGTGTCGCAGGGATTCTCTGCGCGGTCAGTTTTAAGCACGGGTGTCATGGCATTGGTGCTAGGGTGTCATGAGATTTCAATTGGGGTGTCGCGAAGGAGTTTCGGCCGAATTCGATAAGTGGAGTCACGGGGGTTCTCTTCGTGATCAGTTCTAAGCATGGGTGTCGTCGCCTTAAAGCAAGGGTGTCGTGAGCTTTCAACAGGGGTGTCTCGAAGTAGTTTCGGCCGAAATCCAATTCTCCTGGGGTGTCGCGGGGATTCTCTGCGCGATCAGTTCTAAGCACGGGTGTCATGGCATTGGTGCTAGGGTGTTGTGAGATTTCAACCGGGATGTCGCGAAGGAGTTTCGGCCGAATTGATAAGGGGAGTCGTGGGGGTTCTCTCCGTGATCAGTTCTAAGCACGGGTATCGTCGCCTTAAAGCAAGGGTGTCGTGAGCTTTCAACAGGGGTGTCTCAAAGGAGTTTCGGCCGAAATCCAATTCTCTTGGGGTGTCGCGGGGATTCTCTCCGCGGTTAGTTCTAAGCACGGGTGTCGTGGCATTGGTTCTAGGGTGTCGTGAGATTTCAACTGGGGTGTCGCGGAGGAGTTTCGGTCGAATTCGACAAGGGGAGTCGCGGAGGTTCTCTCCGTGATCAGTTCTAAGCACGGGTGTCGTCGCCTTAAAGCTAGGGTGTCGTGAGCTTTCAATAGGGGTGTTCTCCTGGGGTGTCGCAGGGATTCTCTCCATGGTCAGTTCTAAGCACGGGTGTCGTAGCATTGGTGCAAGGGTGTCGTGAGGTTTCAAGTGGGGTGTCGCGAAGGATTTTCGGCCGAAATCCAAATCATCCTTGGGTGTCGTGAGGTTTCCTCTTGGGACGTCGTAAAACTTACTACGGTAACCGGGTATTTGGCTTTCCGAAACTCTCTTCTCTTCCCTATACCCCGAAACTCATCGAGGGGGGGGGACGCAACGCTTCGATTCCTTTGAACCGCCCACTGAGATGGTGGCACGTGGCAATCGAAACACCCGCCAGGAGTACCTTAAATATGAATGGGGGAATGCCATCGTTCATCACCTTTTCAGTTGATCTTCCAAAATTTTTGTATACTGATATGGCTTCTAGAGGCGAGGGGCGATCGACTGGCCCCCCTGGGAGCCGCCGCACAATAGTAACTATCGATTTGGAGGTCTTTGCAGAGTCGCTCGCAAGCAGCGAGCGACTCCACAGGGCGGCCGAGCAATACATGGCCATTTCAACGAGACAGATCAAGGTCCTGCGTCAGGCCAACAACCGGCTGGAGGGGCAAGTAGAGTCCCTCCAGCGCCAGATCGCCGAGGCAGCGACCGAAGTAGATGACAAGCCCCAGTGAGGGCTCATGTACTTTTTTCTTTTCTTTCCGTCTTCTCTTTATTTTTGTGATAAATAAAAATAAATTTTAGTAACTTGGGTGTCGCAGGCCTTCTCGCCGTGGTCAGTTATAAGCACGGATGTCGGCAGATGAGAGCTAGGGTGTCGTGAAGTTTCAACTGGGGTGTCGCGAACGACGACAACACCGACTCAGGCTGTTAACAACACCCTCAGTTCTCATCTGACGACACCCTAGCTTTAAGGCGACGACACCGATGACGTGACTGTTAAAGCGGGGTGTCGCGGGGATTGTTCTCCATACGGGGTGTCGCGGGCCTGCTCTCCAGCGTCGTTTATAAGCACGACACACCCTTTATAGCATTTAAAGACACCCCATAGAACAAGCTACGACATCCCGGAAAGCAACATACGAAGATTGCAAAGGTTATAAGCATGGGTGTCGTAGCGTTGTAACTACGGTGTCGCGAGGATTTTCTCCAGCATTCGTTTGGAGCATGGGTGTCCTAGGCTTGTAACTACAGTGTCTTCACAATATATCAGGGTGTCATAGCTTTAACAATGACACTAGAGCTATATGGACAGGAAATAACGGGGAATATAGGCCGAACCACTCTGACGACACCCCAGTTCATGAGGTATAACATCCGAGTTAAAAGAGTATGACATTCGTGCTTACAAAACAGTAAACTCTAAATAGTTATGACTCCCAGAATGTCATAACTATTTTGTTCTAAGAAAGTTACCCGCACATTAAACGGTTTGGTCACGCATTAACTAACTCTAACCAGAAAAAACTGTTGGTGTAATAAAGGAGCTTTAGAAAGATGTGGGAAAAAAGACTTTTTACTTCGTTCTGCGGACGATATTTCCTCCAGAAGTTTTTGTACAAAGACTCCAGTAGCCAGGTTTTCCAGCCTCGAAGCTGAAATATTTTCTTTCGACCAGACTCTCAGAGCGAGGGCGATGGTTCGTGCTCAACTGATTCCGGTGATGCATCACAAATTCAGAGCAAGGGGAAAGAAAGGGGAAGAAAGAGAGTTCTTCTTGCACAGATGAAATCCAACGTAAAATGACGCTAGGATGGAGGGAAAGGGCATTTTCGTCCGCACGCTAATTTTAAAAAAAGGCGAACTGCTTTAAATGCCCGTCACGTTCAGAAGGTTACATCGTAGCAGGGCCATATCGCCCGACACCGTCATCCACATAGGCTCCACGTGGACCAATCAGAAGAGGCGGTGCAGCCCACGTAGGCCTTGCTGCACTGGGGGCGATGTACAAAGACTTTTCCTAGAAGAAAATAGAATGCATCCTCCACCCCTTTGTTACAACTTACAACAGAGAGCCTGAGTAGGCAGCGTTAAATGACCAACTCAAGTTTTACCTGGGAAGTTAAACGACCAACTTTCCTGGAAGAAGGATCAGTTTGTGTCACGCCCCAGACCCAAGGAGCTAGGGTGACAATCCGCCGCATGCCGGGCATGCAAGGCGTCCCCAAAATTGATATAACAAATAATTTAAGGCAATAGGTATAACAAGTCAATCCAAATCCATACTTTATTACAAACCATAATTATGAGTTTTGGGCTACAAGCCCTACACACACAAGCATCACCAGGGTTACATCAATAATATGGAACTATTTTATTTAATTAGAAGCTCCATCAACCCCAAAATCCTTCTTTATTCCTGAGGCTCTGAAAATATTGTGAGATTTACATGAGCTCATACTCAATAAGTAAGCCTATAATAATATAAAATAGTCATATATCATCATATCTTATCAAGATATATTCAAGTCATATTTTCATAAAACTTCTAATTTCAAATGCATTTATCATGCTATCAGAACAAGCATATCAACTCAAAATAATTTGAAAGCTTTATACAATAAATACCAGAATATGCATTGCAAATAAACCCAATGTTTATATAATCATTGTTATATTATATCTTATGTATCCCATGGCCCTGCAACACCTCAATCAGAGCACATCCTCTAGATGTGTGTGGCCTCCACATGCCACATCATAATCAATCAGAGTACATCCTCTAGATGTGTGGCCTCCATATGCCATATCAAAATCAATCAGAGCACATCATCTAGATGTGTGGCCTCCATATGCCATATCAAAATCGATCAGCACACATCCTCTAGATGTATGTGGCCTCCACATGCCATATCATAGGAGAACCACGGCGACATATATAAATATAATTCAGGATCATCATTATATATGCATATCACACATCATACATCATCATAAGCATAATCTTTTCATATAACATAAACAGTGGTTTGTACATTCTTAGCCATTGCATATAATATATCAATAGTACCAATTCACTTTGCAAAGTTAAAATAATCATAATCATTATATTTGGCATAAACATAATAAGCCATTACTTTGCAAATATTACCAGCTATTATAAAATATTCAATTATAGAATCATGGTACAATTTTTCTAATTTCCAAAATAATCAATAAAACTCCATTGCATAAAACTATAAATACAACAATTTATCAATTACATAATTTATGAAATTATTATATTTGGCTTACTTACCTCAATACGCAAATCCAAATTGATAAACCAGCTACTTGGACAACTATGCACCTACAGCATTATTTTTCATAATTAGATATCTAAAATCTGAATAATAAAAGACTCCTACAACTCTACCCAAACTAAACTATGAGCCCAACTTTGGGCTCGAATAACTCCCAATATAAACACTCAAATGGGGAAACAAAATTACCTTAAGAAACTAGAATCAACCTAGATTCGGGAAATAACTTATTTTTTTATTTCCCGACCCATTATAGGGCCCAAAACCCTGCCTAAAAAGGGCTCCATAAATGGTCCAACAGGGCCCAAAGATTGGACGGCCCAAACGGCCCAAAAACTCCTATCACCCAACTCCTCTGTTTCTTTTGAAACAGAGGAGCTGAGAGCCGTGCCGGCGGCCAAGGCCGCCGCCGGCCAAATTGGAGGCGGCTCAGCCGCCGTTGGCCGGACCGGAGCCGACCGCAGCTCCCCCCACTCTCTCTAACTTTAATTTCTCTCCCTCTCTCTCTTTCTCTTTTGTCTCCCGCGCGACCTTCACTATGCCAGCGTCAAATCTGGCCAAATTGGAGTCGGTCCGGCCACCGTTGGCCGGACCAGAGCTGGCCGCGCCTCCCCTCCTTCTCTCTCTCTCCAATTTTCTCTTTCTTCCTCTCTTCCTCTCTTTCACTGTCCGCACGGCACGCACAGTGCCAACGGCACGGCCGGCCACCATGGCCGGCCGGACCTTCACCGGACGCACGCCCGGCACCGATGGAGGTCGCCGACCAGAGCTCAGGTCCAGCAAGGCGACGGGCACACCGCCGGGCCCGAACCAAGGATCGGACCGACTGCTGGTCCGATCCTTCTCTCATCCTCTCTCCCTTCCTCTCTCTCTCTCTTTCTCCCTCTCACTCTCCTCTATCTCTCTTCCTTCCTCTCTCACGCTCTCTCTCTCAATCTGGCATGGACAGGGAAGGATTACCTAAGGAAGACGTCTAACAGGATGAAGGAGGAAGTCACCCTCCGTCACCTTTTAAACTCCCATGTGACGCTTCGGGTCATGAAATTATCGAGAATCCGAACGTCCTATCAGAATCCTAAGCGACAACAAGACTCCCTAGATGCCAAGTGACCGTAATTAAAGCTGGGGGTTACAATTTGATTGACAAATTAGGAATCTGACTAAAAAATATATTAAAATTTTAAAAATACTTAATATAATAATTAAATATTATATAAAATGTATAATAATTGATCATAATGCTTTTTTATATTATGATCCCAATGATCATTAATAATATTATATAAAAATATACAATTAACACATAATAATAGATTATATCATAATAATAACTATATATTTATTATATTAATGTACATTTATAATACAAAATATTTTAAATTCATAATGCATACTCTTTATTATATATAAAATAAACAAAATAATGTAAGATTATCACAATAGTAATAATTTAATAACATCATTAAATTAAAATAATTATATGATAAATTTAATATTATATTACATATTATGTTACACAATATTAAATTCTATTAGTATATTAGTGGAAAAATAATATAATTACACTGGAATAATTAAGTATTACGAAATCACATGGAAGACTTCTTCGAGAGCCAAACGCAAGGAAAATCCCGTCGCGCGGGGAGGCTGGCGGAGCCGCGGTGCCATTTGAATAACCGCTTCCCGTTGCGGCCAAAAAAACATCCTCTTTTTTTTAATATTCAACCCTCTCCCTCCATCGGCGTCTCCCGGCTCCCTCCTCCCTCCTAGGGTTTCTCTTTTGTCCTCCACCCCGGCCCTTCACTCCCCCTCCTAGGCTCAGGGTTCGGGCCACGTACGCCCCCGTCCCCTTCTCCCATCCTTGTCCTCCCGGAGCGGCGCTCTCGCCGCTACCAGATCCGACCATGGCTGCCGTGTCTCCCGTTGCTGATCGTATCCTTCTCTCTTCAGGGTCAGGGTATTTGGACTCTCTCTTCGCTCGTTTCTGCTCCTCTTTTGGTATCAAAAGAGATTTTTGCCGTTGAATCATAGTCCATATCACTCTTTTCTATTTTCTTTTCTTTCTTTTCTTTTCTTTTTTTTTAAAAAAAATTTGTTGGCTGCCTTTAGGGTTTTATTAGGGTTTATGCATAAAAATATGGAATCTTGCTGGAAAAATAACAGGGATTTTGACGTTTTGATCACTCGATTGGGGATTCAGGCTCTTCTCTCTTTTTTTGGTGTTCTGCTGTTCAGATGAGATTTAAACGTTTTTCCGTTGTCGGTGCTGTTTTTCTCTTTTGGTTCTTCATCTTTGGAAATAACCTATATAGGTTGCTTTACTTTCTTTTGCCGTTAGTTTTTTGTTTGGATTCAAATCAGTCGCTTTTTTGGCCCCACTCTTTTTTTTTTTTTCTTCCCCTTGAGGATTTAGTTTGTACCGTAATTGGCTAGAAATATCATTTCCCTTAATTTTTCCTGTTGCAAGAGGCAACAGATTTGCTGCAGAAGCTGTCTCTGGAACCCAAGAACAGTACTCATGATTCTTCAGGGGTTAAGAAGAAGGTAGCTCTCTCTGTTCCTAAAATAGTTTCTTATAGATATCTGCGCGCCTATACCCTCCAACATAGATATTGGGCAATTCTTATACTTTTGTGATTTAATTTAACAGCTTTCTGATGTGGCAAGCGCACCAGTCCCGCCAGTTCCATCGTACCAGCGGTCTGTTACCCCTCTACTTCAGGAGGTTATGGATGCAAGCATATGTTATCTGCCCAATGGATATCCATCGACAACGTATTACCATGGAGGTGAGGTTTAGTCTGCTGCTATCACTAAAAGTTCTTTAGAAAATAATAATAAAAGAAGATGGTTGACTGGGCTGCCTAGGTGACCATCTGCTCTTGAACAGTCTCCCGACCACCCTGCTTCGGTGGCCTATTGTAATCCTGTTTTTCGTATTGTTTGCAGGCCCTTGTTATTTATCTAGAACTGGTTTCTTGATTAGTTGTTTATTTACATGCTTGTATTGATTTACATGCTTTTGGTGTAGTTGCTTATTGCATTGACTTACAATAATTATGCTGCATTTTTTTTTGTATGATCAATTTATGGGAAGTTCTAGTTCTCCTATCTAGCGTTGTGTTGAACCAGAATTACTCCAAACTTAAATCCTTGTTTGGACTGAGGGAAATGGAGAGGATGAAAAAGAGTAGAGAAAAGGTGTGTTGGGCTTTCGAAAACAACCATGCTTTTCATTTTTATTTTCATATAAAATAGAAAATACCAATTAAAATGTGTTTGGTGAATGAAAATGAAAACAATTTTTGAAAATACAATTCTAAAATAGCAGAAATAGAAAACAATTTAAAAATATTTTGATTATTTTTCATCAAAACAAAGAAGAGAATAGAAAACTTGAAAACATGAAAGTGAATGGTATTCCCTTTAATTTTTGTTTTGCCTATCCACTTAAAAGGCACCATTTATAATGAAAATAAAAATAAAAATAATTTTTGTCTTCATCTACCAAATGCAATTTCTAGATATCAGAGAGCAAAAAATGAAATTTTTTCCAAAAATAAAAATAAAAAATGAAAATGGAAAACATTCTTGAAAATCAAATGCAGTCTTATTTTTTCTTAGAAGAGAAAACCAGAGTTTCTTTATAGCAAGTTAGGAATTAAAAGAAAAGAAATGGAGAAAAATGATTTCTCTACAAACCTCCTTTCTTAAAACCATCCAAAAGTGGAGAGATGTTGAGAAGAAACTCCCCTTTTATTTTTTTTCTTCTTTTCTCTCATAACTATAGTTCTTTTGCTTTCTTTTCTTCTATCCTCCCCTACATATCCAAGCTAGGTGTAGATGTTTAGGTAAGTCACCTTGTTTTTCTTCAATTTCCTCTATATTTCCATTTTTTTTTTGCTTATGTTTAAGTTATTATAAATTTAATTCGTTTGGCATCATCTGCTTAAGTATCTACTAGACCATCACCTTTTTGTATAAATCTAGTCTAGTCTGCTGGCTATCTGCATGGTGCTAGGGCTAAAAACAGGTTGGGATGAGTTGGATCTTGCTTGATCTTGATCCAATCTGATTATATATTTGGATTATGATTTTAGATACGATGGATTTGGGTCTAGGCCAACCTAAAACTTTGAGGTTTGGAATGAGATTGGATCGGATCATCTAACTATTATTTTCTAGCTAAAATCTAATAGTTGATAATCAAATATACATCCATTAAAAAATTAAATAAGATTAAAAAGAGCCAACTTAAACTTAAATTTTTATTCAAATACTTTTAATTCTATTCAAGTAAATTATTATCTTTAGTTTATAAATTATGATATTTAAAATATTTATCGATATGCTTATAAACATTATAAATAAGAATCCATCAAACCAAATAATAAAATATTGATATAATTATGTTAAAAAAAGATGAGAGGAGATATACTATTAAGATGAAAATGAGAATTAGTTTAAATGCAATAAATTGATAAGGATAGTTGGAGTGAAAGAGATTTATATAATTATTTTAATGTGTCGGATCAAATCGGGTTTGGGCAAAAATGTAAGATCCGGGCCCAACCTCAAATTTAGATTGGGTTCAATTTTCAAACCCAACCTAATTCTTGAATTTTCAAATATGGATCGGATTGGATTTAATCAAGTCCGATTATGGGTCGACCCATCCATTTGCAGCCTTACATGGTACTACCACAAACCACTATTAGAAAATTAATCCTTAGTTTACCTTGTTATGTGCTACTGCAACCAACTATTAGAAAACTAATCCTTCATTTACTTTATTATGTGCTGGCTTAAATGTCTGACTAATGATGACATCCATTTTTATTTACTTTTTCCTTTTTCTATAAGGAATATTCTCTTTCCTTTTTCTTTTGGGTGGAGAATCATTCTTGTTTTGGCCATTTGTTGTTTTTGCTGTCTCAGGAATTGTCTGTGGTAAGTCAATACTATAAATCATCTGATCAATACTTTGTTGAATATTCAGGCTATGATGGTCCCATGAATGAATGGGAGGATTTTCCTAGATATGTGAATCCCGATGGAGTAGAGATGCCTCCTCCTGTAAGTTCCACCGTTACTATTGTTGGTTTTCAACTGTTGGTTGTGTAAGCTTTGTTACATGGGTAAAGAAGCTCATGAGTTTGTTAATTTTTTGTTCATTGACTGCCAAAGCTTCGAATTTTAATTTTCTGAATAAATTGTTTTGCATGTCAAGCTTTTATGTGGCAAGAATATAAACGAATAACTTCTCCTTGATTCATATCCTGGTTTTTGGCAGGGAGTTTATGGGGATGCGTATCACCATGGATATGGGTATGCTCCTTATGGTGCATACCCTACTCCTGGTTCTCCAGTTCCAACCATGCGGCTTGATGGTCAACTATACAGTGCTCAACTTTACCCATATCCTGCTCAATATTATCAACTACCAATACCCGCTTCTAACCAGGTTCCTACTTCTCAAGGGGAAGTTTCAACCTCTGCTGCTGCAGACCGGCCACCTATTTCATTAGATAAGACTAAAGCTAATTCCAATGGAATTGCTAATGAAAATTTAAAAGGGTACACTGGAGCAGGTGCAGAAAAGCCAGGCCAACAAAATTCATCATTAGCTTCTGTGGGTCTGGATGGTGGAGGTGTTTTACCTGGTGTGCTTCCCTCTTCTGGTTTCCAGGACCCAAGATTTGGATTTGATGCTATGAGGCCACCTATTCCATGGTTTGATGCCTTTGTGTACCCTGATGTGCAGCAGATGCCAGCTACCACTAATAGTGCCTCTTCGGCAGCTTCCCAAATTGGTAGCACTGCATCAACAAGAAACCAGAACCACCACCTCCATCCTCACCACATGGTATGTAATTTATGAGAGATATTGTGTAAACGAATATCAGTTTGTTGAAGTTCTTTTGCTTAGGCACTGTTTTAACTTACTGTTCATGCTGTACATGATTGACTGCACATTAGTGGTAGCCACAAGTCATTATATGGTTCTTTTCAATTGATTATTGAGATTAAGCAGCTAGTATCATATTTTTGTGGTTTTATACGTACATCTGCCTCAAATATACTTTCTCTATGTGTTTAAATCCATTTGAAGATTTCATATGCCCATATGCAATACTTGCAGCTAAAATACCTTCCCTCCCCCTCATAATATTAGTTTCTTTTCCAAGTTACCAATCTTTGACTTAAATAAAAAATGGGATGAGGACTCATTGGGGAATTATTTGTTCATTTTTGTGTTCAGGGTATGTATGCCCCAAGACCAACATCTCTGATGGGACCAGCAACTCCTGGAATCACGAACAGGATGTACCCAAACAACAGGACGTACGGTCAGTTTGGTAATGCATTCAAAACTGGTCTGGGATTTAAGTCAAATGCTTATGATTCCAGAACTAATGGCCGTTGGGGTGTAGCTGTGGATGACAAGTATAAGCCTAGGAGCCGTGACAATGGATTCTATAGTTATGGCAATGAGAACTTGGATGGTTTGAGTGAGCTGAACAGGGGACCGAGGGCTGGTCAAGTCAAGGACCAGAAGGGGTTTGAACCAAATATTACCATTGTTCTCAAGGGACAGAACCTTCCTACAAATGGAAACGTTGAGCATGCTAGTCTAGTCCCTGACAAGGAGCAGTATAACAGAGCAGACTTCCCAGAAACATATTCTGATGCAAAGTTTTTTGTCATCAAGTCATACAGCGAGGATGATGTTCACAAGAGTGTTAAGTACAATGTTTGGGCTAGCACACCCAGTGGGAATAAGAAACTTGATGGAGCTTATAAGGAAGCCAAGGAGAAGTCTGGTGGTTGCCCAGTCTTTTTGTTTTTCTCTGTAAGCAGTGGTTCAACTTTTGTGTCACAATTATTCTCTTTTCAATGTTTTTAGCTCTTCATCTAATTTGCTGGACTTTCCTGTTGATTTGTAGGTGAATACTAGCGGACAGTTTGTTGGCGTTGCAGAAATGGTAGGCCCTCTTGATTTTAACCAGACTCTAGACTACTGGCAACAAGACAAGTGGAGGGGTTGTTTCCCTATCAAGTGGCATATTGTAAAGGATGTACCCAACCGCATTCTTAAACACATTACACTAGAGAACAATGATAACAAACCAGTGACAAACAGTAGAAACACTCAGGAGGTGTGGAAACACATTTTGTCCTTGGCATCTGAAAGAAGTTATTATTATTTTTATATTGACAACTTTGCCCCTGCAGGTTAAGCTTGAGCAAGGTCTCCAAATGCTTAAGCTTTTTAAGGATCATACCGGCAAGACATCCATTTTGGATGACTTTACTTTTTACGGGACACGCCAGAAGTTGATGCAAGAAGGCACGTTCACATTCTGACCTATGAATTTAGGGTGCTTCATATTTTTAAAATTGCCGTGACTTTGTTATATAATTTCATTACCTTAAGTCAGTATGACCAGTGTTAATATTTTTAAAGATGTTTCATCTTATATAAAATTGATTAAGCACATTGTTAATTAGTTGACTTGTATTATTGCTTCTGATTTCATTGATTCCTCTGATTGTGACTTACAATCTCTGCATTATAATACACATGTTAGTATATTGGTGATGCTTCATATTGCCGCTAAGTCACGTTCCTCTAATGCCGAAAAATAAAATTCTTCTCCTCGAAGAAGCTTTTGCAAGAAAGTTTCCATAGACCGATTGTATCGGTGGGAACCCTTCGAACAATGAAGAAAAATAGAGCTAATAAAAGTGCCTAAAGAACTTGAGTTCTTATCCCTTTCGTTGTTGTGAGTGTAGATTCTTATACCTATCGAAAATTTCCTTTTCCGCTCTCAGAAGTGGCTAATTTCGAGGCACTGTTGTCCGATAGTGGACAGATGGCCAGGCTGACAGAGACAGGTCGCAACCAACACTGAGTATGTCAGAGATATCTTGCCCCGCTAGTCGCTTGTTAGGGACGGTGCCACAGGTGGCAGGTGGGCCTAGTCGTGTCAGACAGACAACGCTATAGATAGTGGCCATGCGCAATCGCAGATAGTTAGTGGGCCACGTGGTAACTGCAGGTGGTTGGTGGGTCACGTGTTAGTGTCAGGCAGCTCGAAGTAGTGGGGACGTGAGGTCCGAGGCCGAGGGGACGTGAGGTTCAGGGCCGAGGGGACGAGGGGTTCGAGGCTGAGGGGACATGAGGTCCAAGGCCGAGGGGACTCAGGTTCGAGGCCGAGGGGGTCATGAGGTCCGAAGCCGAGGGGGACATGAGGTTCGAGGCCGAGGGCACTCAGGTTCGGGGCCAAGGGGACTCGGGGTTCGAGGCTGGGGGACATGAGGTCCGAGGCCGAGGGGACTCAGGTCCAAGGCGAGGGGATATGAGGTCTGAGGCCGAGGGGGTCTCGGAGGCCGAGATCGAGGGAGCCTCGGGGTCCGAAGCTGGGGTTCTGTCAGTTGCTCCTTCCGTCATTTCTAACGTGGCTTGATCAGCCACATCAGATGCCCCCTCACTTCTGAGATGACGCGGGCTCACCCCTGCTAGGCGAAAGGGGTGTAAGCCCCCAGATGGCTGATCCTAGTGTGCTACCAATTGCGAAGGGATGCGTGTCCTCGGGGTAGAGTGGTTTCTTAGCACGGGTGTCTTGGGCGCTGCAGAGCTACCGCCCTGCCCTTGCCAACCGTCAGATCTGTAGGGATTCGCCTTGAAACGGGGGTGTTCTTTCGGAATCCATGAAAAGCAACTGCCATCATTGCCATCATGATGCTGACACCAGCGATGCCTCGCGATTGGCCGAAGGCGAAGCGTCCCATGTGCCGGGCACCTATCGAGGCGACACCGCTTATAGCAGGGGTCCGCGTGGCCAACTAGGCTAGGCAGGACGATTCGAAACTGATAAGTCGAGAGAAAGCTCTGAGTTTGGCATTCTGCCCCCCTGAGATCATTTCCTTCCTCGAGTTCTCCTGTCTGCGTCTTCCCCCGAGCTGTTCTTGCTGCTCCCCCCTAATCCAAGTTAGTTGTTTGATCATTTCCAGCTTTTCTATGGTTTCCACTCCATCATGGTCCTCTTCTACTTCTCCCGAGGATCACATTTCTTCCTCGAGATTACGGGCCTCTTCATCTCCCGCACTGTCCTGGTCTTCTTTCTCCTCCGAGGACTATGTTCCTCTTTCCCAATAGCGAGTCGCCGGCTAGGCTCCTGCTAGGGGTCGCCCGGTGGCCGCCAGCACCCCATCGAGGGTGGGGGCGGAATCCCCAGCAGGGACCGCCTCCACAGTAATGGGCCAAGAGTTAGCCAACATTAGGGCCCGTTACCAGATTTCGAGCAACATCCGATTGTTCCTCCCTACCTCCGACGATAGGGTAGTCTCTTCCCGGCCTAGTAGGGTTGCCATATACGAGGTCTCCCTTAGAATAGGTCTTCGCTTGCCCTACCATCCCTTCCACAATCTTCTTGACCGATTCTTTGACGCCCGCCTAGTTGGTTCCAAATTCCATTCGAACCATTTGTGACTTCATAGTGCTTTGTCATGTCCATGGCATAAAGGCTAGGATCTCTCTTTTTCGTTGTTTTTACACCCTCCGACAATAGTCATGCTAGTGGTTGTTCCAGCCTCGGCCCGGCCGAACCCTCAAGCTAGGTTTACCCTCATTTATCAAGGGGTGGAAGTCCCGTTTCTTCCTCGCCGATCTTGTCGAGGTGGGGGGACCCGGACACGAGGCCGAACAAGGATTCAATGGTGGCCCCGGGGGACAGGGAGGCACTCGAGCTACTACTGACAATCGCGGTCCCCCGCTACAATCAACTCCTGTCGGAGGATAACCTTCAGCTTGCAGGCATCTCCCGTAGCGGTGAGCAGCCGCATGCCCTCGATCCCTGGCTTGTTTCTCTCTTTTTTTTTTTGTGCTCATCTTGGCCGATGACTTGTGTAATGATCAAGATTTCGATCCACCTTGCCAGGAGGGCAGCAGTGAAGAGGAAGAGGGCTCTTTAAGGTGCCGAGGGGCCGAGTGGGAGGCAACGGACCAGGACTTCGAGTCGGTTCCCAGCACGGTCCTCCCACCTCCGGGACACGAAGGGGAGCTAGCGGTTAGCCCTGCCATTGACCTCATGACCGACACTCCCTCGGAGGGAGCGAGAGCCGAGGACGACAGAGCCCACCATCTCGGTCGCCAAACCAGTGCGGACGGAAGTGGAGTCGAGCTCGGGCGAGGCCCCTCGGCAGCAGCAGGGCCATCGATGGAGGTGTCGATGACTCCCGGCTCAACACCCGCAGCACCCGAGCCAGTCGAGGCCTCCGAGGGAGGCAAGGTCGAGGCGATCCCCGCTCGACCCTCAGTGGTGAACCATGGTCGCCGGACGGAGCGACTCATCACTCAGATCATCCTGCTCGAGTTTCAAGAGGAGCTTCGCCAGCTGGGGGCCTCAGCCTTCTTCAGGGAGGCCTTCGTGGCCCACATCCGGGTATGTCTCTTACGTGACATCAAAAATTCTGTTTCAACTGTCTTATACTGACTCATCGTTGATGCAGTCGGTGAACTCCTTAGTGGCTATAAGGGAGGTCATTGACTAAGGGGAGGCTGTTCTCCACCAGGCCCAGCGGGAGGCCACCGAAGCCTGGGGTTGAGCCGAGAGGGCAGAGGAAGCCCTAGAGGCAGCACGGACCGATCGAGTCGCCGAGCTCGATGAGGCCATCAGTCAGGCAACCGCCGAGGCCAAGCGCGCTCGGGCAGCCTTGGACCAGCTGGGGGCTGCCATAGGGGCCATCACCGCCAGAGATTATCGCATTGATGCCCTCTTCATCGAAGTAAAGGCGGCCGAGGAGAGGGTTGAGAATGCAGAAAAAGTAGCAAGGATGGTCGACGCTCGTGCCGCGGAGGGGGAGGCCATGGTTCGAAGGGCCAAAGCTGCCGTCGCCGTCACTGAGGAGAGAACAGCAGCCGCCGAGAGAAGGGCCGCTATAGCGGTGGATGACTTTTGCAAATCCACCAGCTTCGTGGGTGAGCTGGTCGAAGCCTCCGTCGATGTCTACCTTCAGGGGTTCCGGGACGGCAAAGAGAAGGTGACCAAGGTCTTCGGACTTCCCAGCGTTGCAGACATCGAGCCAGACGAGGGGCCTAAGGGGTCGTCATCCAATGACGGGCCTGCAGCGGTCGAGCCTTGATCGCCCATTTTCTTTTCTTTTTTTGTATTAAAGTTTGACTCAGTCAGCACTTTGTAAACATTCAAAGTAATAAGAATGACCTCTTTTTGTCGAAAGGGCTGATTATTTAAGCATGCACTCCCTTCAGCTTGTCGTTGTAGGACCCTCGATAGGGCTGCGTCGATACTGGGGAATATCGTGTCTGTCTGCTCGCCACGAGCAAATCCGTGACTTAGTTGCTACATAAGATCGTGTCCTGGGGGTGCTGAGGCTGACCTTGAAGCTTCCTGCTGTGAACCCGGGCTTGACGCAAGGTGTGAGTCTCGTGATGAGCTTGTAGCATCGAGCGGCCATCGGGACTCCAAGGTTGGCCGAGGTCGTTCCTTAGGCGCCAAATCGACCTTGAATTCCCCGTGCTGATCGAAGTAGGGCTTTAGTGCCGAGCTGACCTCGGGCTTTCCACGCCGATCGAAGTCGGGCTTCGTTGTTGAGCTAGCCTCGGGCTTTCAGTGCCGACCGGTGTCGGGCTTTGGTGCCGAGTTGGCCTCGGGCTTTGGTGCCGAGTTGGCCTCGAGCTTTGGTGCCGACCAAAGTCGGGCTTTGGTGCCAGCTGGCCTCGAGCTTTCGGTGCCGACGGAGTCGGGCTTTAGTGCCGAGCTGGCCTTGGGCTTTAGGTGCCTATCGGAGTCGGGCTTTGGTGCCGAGCTGGCCTCGGACTTTCGATGCCGATCGGAGTCGGGCTTTGGTACCGAGCTGGCCTCGGCTTTTGGTGCCGACCGAGTCGGGCTTTGGCTGAAAAGACGGGTTACTCGAACACATTTTTATTAATCGAGAATATGGGATAGGTAAATCTAAAAGAATACAAACACTTAACCCATTGTAAAAAAAAGGATACATTACTGGTAGTACCGACGGAGGTTGTCAGAATTCCAGGTTCGACTTCCCATCCAGTCCTTCGATTCCTATGGTGGAGGGCTTCGGTGACCCGATAGGGTCCTTCCTAATTTGGCGACAGCTTGCCTCCTTCCGTCGGCTTCGAGACCTCAGCCCGTCTGAGGACTAGGTCCCTTGGTAAGAACATTCTGGGGCAGACGCGAGCATTGTAATACCTGGCAATTCGCTGTCGGTAGGCAGCCATCATAAGCCGCGCTCGGTCACGAGCCTCCTTCATGAGGTCAAGATTGGCTCGCAATTGGCTTGAGTTGTCCTCTTCGTCGTAAGACTCCGTTCGAAGGCTTGGGATGCCAACCTACACAGGGATGACAGCCTTAGACCTGAAGACAAGGCTTCATACTCCGCTTGATTGTTGATGGCGGGAAAAGGAAACGAAGAGCATACTCCATCGCCTCGAGGCTCGCGAGGATGAGCTCGGCTCCACTCCCCTGAGAGTTAGATGCATCGTCCACATGAAGAATTCATGCCTCTGCTGTCTCGGTTGTCATGTCTGGGGACTGAGTGTGGTTCTTCCGATTGCTCCTCAACCCATGTGCACTCGACCAGAAAGTCGGTTAACACTTGGAACTTCATTACTGATCTCGGTCGAAAGGATAGGTCGAACTCCCCCAACTTGATGGCCCACTTTGCCAGTCGGTCGGATGTAGGGCTGAAAATGAATCGGATACGGATTGAATAGTAGTATATCCATATTTGTATTCATATTTTTAACGAATATAGATACGAATACTAAACGGATATTAAAATTTATATTCATATTTATTCTAAACGGATACGGATACAAATCGGATATCAAGCATATCCATATTTGTTATATGGATACGGATACGAATCGGATATCAAGTACATCCATATTTATTATATACGGATACAAATACGAATCGGATATCAAGTACATCCCTACTTGTTATATAGGGATACAGATACGAATTGGATATCAAGTATATCCATATTTGTTATATACGGATACAAATATGAATCGGATATCAACTATATCCATATTTGTTATAAATGAATACAGATACGAATCGGACATCAAGCATATCCATACTTGTTTATCTAGATACGGATATAAATTGAGTACTACTTAGATATTAATTAAATTTTAAATAAAATTTAATAATGAAAACCAAATATAATGACGTGATCATAAAGAATCTAATATAATCATAATTATATTCAAGATAATTATAATTACATGCAAGAAAGATAATTATAATTCAAAACTTCATTAAAAGTAAGAAATAGATCAAAAAAATCTTAAATATTTTAAAAAAGAGATAATATGTACCTTATATTAAGAATCCAAATGATCAAAAGAGATAATATGTATCTTATATTGAGAATCCAAATGGTTACCAATACTCTTTCTAGTCCCTAATTAGTACGATGTATGCTTGTTCATACTCATAACAAAAGTACCTAAATACAAATATGAAAAAATAACAAAGTCAATAAGATGCATAATAATTCTAAACAATAATCATTCAAAAAATAATAAATATATACTTATTTTCTTCTTGATTCTTCTGTATTTTGACTTCATCGTAACAAGAACCATAATATTATTTTAGATATATCATTCAATTGGCTTATTTAAAAAGGAAGGCACACTGCGCCACCAAGGATGGTTTCTTATATAAGTCATCTGTATGCTAATTTAAAGATGCTGATGCCCCCCAAATATACCATGTGACATATATATATATGATTAGATAGATCATATATATTTGACATATCTGATAAAATAGATCATATTTGACATATATGATAAGATAGACAGTTCGAATTCATTTAAAGAAGAAAACCCATTACCAAAATAGAATCCACGTCTCACGAAATAACATCTTTCTCGAATGGAAACTGGATTCAAATTATTTAAATCCCATGAATCATGCCTATTTATAAATTTTGGCCTGATTCAAATTTTAAATTGAAAGTCGAAATTGGAAGCTTGACGCATAATTCTCTCATCCCACAAATCATGCCTATTTAGTAAAACTCTTCTAACATTCGGAAATGAAGCTTACCTGATGATGTGGACAATGGTGAAAACTGAGGAGAGCGCTGGTACTGGTTGAAAAAAAATAGAGGAAGTTAGGAAGATGAAGAAAGAAAAAAGCATGAGAAGAGGACGGAGAATCGAGACTTCCCCTTCTGCAATCAGCATCTGAAGCCTCTTCGCTTTTTTTTTTTTTAACTCAAAAAACTTTTTTTTACTCGAAAAACGCCATAAATAAAGCGCTCCACATCATGAGAACAAAGAAATAAACCATGATTCACTTATAAACTCATAATAATCCATCCGATCAAAAGAAAAAAAAAATTCCAGATAAAATTAACATATGAGCATATGAACAGAAACTAATCATTAAATAATTAACCCATGGAAGACATAAAAAGCACGTTGAAATTATTCAGAGGATACTGTTAAGATTATCAACAATCTTTGTTGGGGCAATAATGCATCCTGACTTGAGCAAACAGAGGTTGATGTGTTCTCTCAGAGCACAGAAACAGCAGAATTCATCATCTTAACTCCTGAAAAATTTTCACAAATTCTAACGGAAATAATATGAAAACCCAAACAATAGAAAAATAAATTAACAAAGAAGACATCAAGGATAACAAAACCGTTTTCGTTCCATAAAGATAACCAAATCTCATACCAGAACAAGTAGAAGAGTGATTGACCGACGGAAGTTTCTGCACCAAAGGAACCGTATGTGTGAGGCACTGAAGAACCACATTAAGAAAGCACGTGTTCCCCAAATTCTCGAGAGCGGCTTTCTAAATCAAAACCGAAACAAATAGATTCACAACAAAATCACAAAATAGATGTGATTTTTATAGAACAGATATAAAAAAGGACAACTAATGCAGATTAGGTCTACTTACCTTCGAAGGAGGCGGCGAAAGGTAGGATCTTTCCATATTCACCGGGTCTTCTAAGCGAGCAACGTCTCCAAGATCTTGAGCGACCTCTCGCCGGATCAAAGAGAAGATGCTGCCAATTCGCTCGCCTATGAAGCTGACGCGAGGCTCCGCGACCCCATTTATGGCTGTGTTGGTTACATTTCCATCCTCCAGAAGAGGCTTAGGCAGATCCAGAAAGATCTTTCCAGCGCCAAAAATGAGCTCTCGACCTACATTGGCCCCGCCGCCTTTTGCCCGTTCCCCCTGCTCGGCCAACCCCACCACCCCGCCGCTCCACACTGACATCCCCATATCATGACCTCCATGGGGCTTCGTCCTTGTTAGCTCGGCCCTTCGGGTTGCGGGAATGGGGTGCAGGAAAACCGAAGGAGGAGAAGAAGACATTGAGGACAAAATCCCCCAAAAAATACCGATAATCTAGAAAAAAAAAAAAAAACAACATACGTACAATGGGGGGATCGGGAGGAAGAAGTTGCTCGAACTCCATCGCAAGCTAGGGTTTTTTCCTTATTTCCATAATCTGGAGAAAGAGCCAGATTATCCGAAGCAGAAGAGATTAGGGTTAGGGGTTAGGGTTTTAGATGAGTTTTCCCTTTTTTATAAGAAATCGAAGGGTTGGGAAGGAACTCGCGGTCTTTTGAAAGAAGGGAGGCGCCATTTGATTTTGGAGATGGAATTTTATTTTCATAACGCGACATTCGGTTCCATTCCGAGTTCAGATAAACTCAAAATTCTACGCGCGTGAAGCGGACCCTGCCATTCGGGCGCCTTCTGACCGCCTTCTCGTATGCTAATTATATATAAAATAGATATTCATATCCGTATCTAAAAAAATAGATAAATTTATTTTGTATCCGTATCTGATTAATTTTTGAATTAAGTATTTAAATTCATATTCGAATCCGATTAAATTGTAAAATAAATATCCGAATATGATATAATTCGAATACAAATATGGATATAATCGAAATTTATCCGATCCGTTTTCAGCCTTATCCGCAGGTGTCAAGAAGGGATAAGATTGTTCAGAGGGGCTAGTCCGTGAGCTGGTACCACAATAGGAGGTTTGAAAATAAGGCCTGAAATGCTGAACAAAGACGATTAGGATAAAAATGATCTTTTCGGTTTTGGAGTATCTGGTCTTTGCATCATGAAGCACTTTGCTGGTGTAATAAATCGATCTCTGCGTCCCGTCGACATCCTTGCAGACGAGCACGGAGCTGACAGCCTTCGGAAAAGCTGCAAGGTAGAGGAAGAGATCCTCCCCGTCCCGCGGCTTGGACAGCAACGGTGGAGTGGATAAAAATTCCTTCAACTCATCGAAGGCTTTCTGACACTCCTTTGTCCACTCGAAGCCATTGACCTTGTGCAGCGCCTTGAAGAAAGGCAGGCACCTCTCTGCTGACTTGGACAGGAAGTGGCTCAAGGCTGCCACCCTTCCAGTCAAGCGCTGTATCTCTTTCTTACTAGCCAGAGGCCTCATATCAAGGATGGCTCGGATCTTATCGGGGTTGGCCTCGATCTCCCACTGCATCACCATGAAGCCCAGGAACTTGTCTGCTGTAACTCTGAAAGCGCACTTGCGAGGGTTCAGCCTCATCTGGAATCGGCGGAGATTACTAAAGGTCTCCGTCAGGTCAGCAACATGGTCAGCGGTACGGATACTTTTGGTTAGCATGTCGTCCACGTACACCATGTTGCATCCGATCTGGTCCTTAAAACCTTGTTCATCAGCCTCTGATAGGTTGTCCCAGCATTTTTTAGTCCGAAGGGCATTACCTTTAAACAGTATATGCCCTTCTCGGTCACAAATGAAGTAACCTCCTCGTCCGCTGGATCCATTTTGATTTGGTTATACCCTGAGAAGGCATCCATGAAACTGAGGGTCTCATGGTCAGACGTGGCGTCCATCAGCTGGTCGATCGGAGGCAACGGGAAGCTGTCCTTGGGACATGCCTTGTTGAGATCGATGAAGTCAATGCACATCCTTCAACTCCCACTGGCTTTGCGAACCATCACAACGTTGGGCCAGCTAGTTAGGGTAGTGGACCTCCCGGATATGGCCGGCGGCCACCAGCTTGTCAATGGCTTTCTGTCGGTCGGGGGTGAAGCTCCTCTTCTTCTGCCGGACGGGTTGGCATCGTAGGTTGATGTTGAGTTGATGGGTAATTACCTCCTCGGGTATACCCGGCATGTCAGAAGCCGATCATGCAAAGATTTCGAAATTGGCCCGCAGGAAAGCGAGAAGTTGATCGTGCGCCTCCTCCGGGAGTAGGGCTCCGATCTGGACTGTTCTTATCGGGTCCTCCCCCAACGGGAAGGTCAGCAGGTGCTCGGTCGGCTCTCCTCTCCTCTCCAAGTCTCGGGGGTCGAGCAATTCTGGTGCTGGTGCAGCCGTTACCCCTTGAGTGCTGGGAGTTGTATGATAACACAGTGGGATTGGATTCCACTCTCCCCGCATTTTTCCGACTCCTTCACTGGTGGGAAATATCATGAGCAATCTTTTGGTGGAGATGACGACATCTAAAAGGTTCATACCGGGTCTCCCAAGGATGGCGTTGTAGACCAGGGGAACCCGGACAACTAGGAAACTCATGAAGACCGTGCTTTGACATGGTGGTGTCCCGGCAGTAATCGAGAGGGTGATCTCCCTCTCAACTCTTATAGAATCTTCTGTAAAGCCCATTAGGAGCGTGATAATAGGTCAAAGGGAGCTAAGGGACAAATCCATTTGAGCAAAGGCATCATAACTCAAAATATCAACTGAGCTCCCACTATCAACTAAGATTCTTTTTACAGGATGTTTTGCGATCATCATGGATACGACGATGCTGTCATCATTGTTGTTAACCACCTCCTCTAAGTCCCTTTCAAAGAAGGGAATTACAGAATCTAGTCCCTCATCCCCTCGTAGCCTTTTGGGGGCGCCGCCTACCCCCAAGGATATCATGGCTACAGTTTTCTCGGTCGAGGCGTTATCGATGCCGACCTGAGGAGGCGGAGGTGCTGACAGTCCGGGCGCGCTCGGGTTTTCCTTCTGGACAAACTTCCCCAGGTGGCCATGTTGGATAAGGTCTTCAATCACCTTCAGCTGGCGATAGTCTTCGGTGTCGTGGCCGTGGTCCCAGTGAAAGCAGCAGTAGAAGTTTTTCTTACGGAGGGTCTCTCGCTTCATGGGAGGAGGGCGCTGAAGATACGACTCACCCTCGATCTCCATCAGGATGTGGGATATCGGGGCGAGCAGAGGAATGAAGGGTCCCTCCATGGGAGCGAGTGCCCGAGGTCGGTTGTCTGGTCGGCGGAGAGGCTCGGGCCTCCTAGGTCGAGCCTCAGCTGGCTCGGGATGGGTTTGCTTCTTGCTGGAACTCCCATCCGCCTCGCGCCGGAAGGAGTCGGCCTCATCGGTGCGGATATATTTCTGCGTCCGACTCAATAGTTCAGCGTAGGAACCGAGCGGTTTCTTGTCGAGGGAGTAGGCGAAGCGGGAGGGGCGGAGTCCTCGAGGTTGTAGACCTCGAGAGCAGCTTCCTTGAAACGGGCGACGAAGTCACTCAGTGACTCGCCGTTCCTCTGCTGGACGGAGAACAAGCTGTTCGTCACCCGTGGAATTTTTTGGCATGCATCGAAGTGTGCCAGAAAGGCCTTCTCCAGCTGCCGAAAAGAGTTGATGTTGCGCGGCGGCAGGCAGGAGTACCAAGCTTGGGCCGCCTTCCTTAGAGTGGCATGAAAGGCGATGCAAAGAAGGGAGTCGGTTGTCCCCTAGACCTGTATTAGGACCTTGTAACTCTCCAGGTAGTCCAGAGGATCGGTGATGCCATCGTACGGGTCCAGCTGAGGGAGGCAGAACCGGATTGAGATCGGCTCCTCCATGATGCGGTGGACGGCTGTCGTAATCCGCCTCTGGTGGGTTGGTGATCCTGTGGCTGAGCTTTTTCAACCACTTGTTGTATTCATCTAGCCGTCGCTCAGCCCGGCGAGCGATTCGACCATCAAAGGATCCCTCCCTCAAAGACTCCGAGGACGGAGAGGGGTGGCGGCGATGCAGACGTGTGCGCTCCGCATTCTTCCCATGCCGCCGCTTAGGAGAAGTGCTTGCGTGGCGGAAAGGGGATCGGGGCCTCTTAAAGGCTTTCCGACGATGGTAACTGGGCGAAGCGTGGCGGTGGTGGACCTTTCAGAGGGGAGACCTCCAAGAAGAATGCTGGCTGGGCTGGACCACCCTCGGAATCGATGAGGGTGGCTCCGGCTATTGCTACGCGACTGCCAGCTGCTGCTGCAACACCTGGACCACCGCCACTAGTAATTGGACCTGCATGGTGAGGGCGGCGATCCGATCGTCATAGTGCGGGGGTAGCGATGATGGCTGGCTGGGCTGGACCACCCTCGGGATCGATGAGGGTGGCTCCGGCTGTCGCTACGCGACTGCCAGCTGCTGCTGCAACACTTGGACCACCGCCACTAGTAATTGGACCTGCATGGTGAGGGCGGCGATCCGATCGTCATGGTGCGGGGGTAGCAATGATGGCGGTGTGGGAACGCTGACCTGGGGAGCAAGGGGATCAGCCTTCGGTGGTTCGACACCTTGGCGATGCCCCTCTGGCGCAGCTGGTGGAAACCTCCTGTGCACGTGTCACCACCATCTTCTCAACTGCTCAGGGACGAAGGATCCGTAGCTAGCTGGTTCGAAGCTTACTTTTCTCCTTCCCCGCCCCTTTCTAGCGTGCCAATCTGTTGCCGCCAAGTCACGTTCCTCTAACACCGGGAAACGAAGATCCTCTTCCTCGAAGAAGCACCTGCAAGAAAGCCCTCAAAGACCGGTTGCATCGGTGGGGACCCTCCGACGTTCAAGTAAGCGACTCGGGAACAGTGAAGAAAAATAGAGCTAATAAAAGTGGCTAGAGAATTTGAGTTCAGATTTCTTTCCTTGTTGTGAGTGTAGGTTCTTATACCTGTTCGAAGATCCCCTTTCTCGCTCTTGAAAGGTGGCTAATTCTGAGGCGTTGTTGTTCGGTAATGGGCGGGTGGCCAGGCTGATAGAGACAGATCGCAATCGACATTGAGCATGTCAGAGGTGTGTTGCCCCGTCAGTTGCCTGCCAGGCACGACGCCACAGGTGACAGGTGGGCCTAGTCGTGTCAGATAGGCGCTATCACAGATAGTGGCCATGCGCAATTGCAGACAGTTAGTAGGTCACGTGGCAGTCGCAGGTGATTGGTGGGCCATGTGTTAGTGTTAGGCGGCTCAAGGTAGTGGGGATCTGAAGTCCGAGGCCGAGGGAACTTGAGGTCCGAGGCCGAGGGGACGTGAGGTCCGAGGCCGAGGGAACATAAGGTCCGGGGCTGAGGGGACTCGGGATCCGAGGCCGAAGGGACATGAGGTTCGAAGCCGAGGGGATCGGGACTCAGGTCCGAGGCCAAGGGGCTCATGAGGTTCGAGGCCGAGGGGACTCAGGTCCGGGGCCGAGGGACATGAGGTCCGAGGCCAAGAGGACTCAGGTCCGAGATTGAGGGGGTCTCGGAGGCCGAGGCCGAGGGGGCATCGGGGTCCGAAGCTGGGGTTCCGTCAGTTTCTCCTTTCGTCAACTCTAGCGTGGCTCGATCAACGACATCACTTCCCACATTTGTAAATTGGCGTTGTTTTCCGCATCCTCATAACTAGTCAAGAAGTAAACTCTTGCATCTAAAGTGCCTGTTGGACATTCAAGTCGTTGATGTGTTAACATGGATTCGAGCTGTTCATGGTAGTCCATGCAATGATTCCTGTTAGATTTATTATTAGCGTGCGTTACTTTGGTTGATAATTGGTATGCCTAGACCTTTTTATAATCCTTCATCTGCATGCTTATCTTGAAAAGTGATTTCTAGAAGAAATTTATAATGCCCTGTTACCCAAAGCTTCTTTTAACATTCTTGAGCACTGCAGGTCTTCAAACTTGCTATTCAACTTCCTGAAATTCACACCCTCTGGTATTTGTTGGTTAAATAACTCGTCTATTTTCATTTGAAGGTTGTTGATGGAATGCCAGCAGATATTGAGTATGGCAAGGATGGGATGGATGGGAAGCGTAGATTACAGAAGCCTCTTGTTACAGTTTTGAAGAAGGAACCTGTCCAGCGTGGGCTTGGGGAACTGGAGCCATTTGAGGAAAATGGTGTGTCCGAGGTATCTGTTAGTCTGAAGGATGATACACCGGTGTCTGAGAAGCAAGTCACTACAAGTAGCATAGCTAATGGGTGTTAGGTTTGTGGCCCATTCTTTTATCACCTCGGGCCATTAGTTCCATAAGGAATATTAGGTTTCAACAATAGTTTTGCTGCATCAGAAGGTCAAAGTAGGCAATTGAAGCTGTTATCTGGTATTAAAGGCTGTGAATGGACAGCTGAGTCAATATATTCTTCCTCCAATTTGCTTTTGGTAATGTTGGTTTATATTTCTCATTTCAGATGCTTCCTTTCCATGCTTGTAGGGGCGATCTTTTAACTTGTTTTCTTTGATGCTCTTGATATAGTGGTCTCAATAATGAGTTGGGTTTGTTGTTTTTTACCTTCTTTTGCCCCCCCCCCCCCCCCCCCCCATTGTTTTAATTTTTCATCCATATACGTCATTAAAATTGAAAAACCTGGTGATAATGGATTTCACAGTGAGGCTGCTGACAGTATTTTAGTCATCCCTTTTTTGATTGAAGTCTTTCTCCAAAGTGTGTTTTTCTGTGAATTTATTATTATATTCGTGGTCAGAGGCTTTCCATCTGTGGGAACTAGGCGGCAGGTTTAGGAAGGTTTTTGTTATATCGATGAGTTGAAAAAGCCAATCCATCTCATTTCTTTTTATCTGAAATGTTGTAATATATGATGGATACCTGATGCATCAATCTATGCCTCATCTTTTACCCCTCTTCTTCTGCGCACCCGGAATAATGCACATTTTGCTCTGACAATAATTCTGCCCATTTTAATTGTTGCCCTATTTTCCGTTTAAGTGGCAGTGAAGCAGTCTTGTCTCCGTGCTTGCTTATGATATGGATTTAGACTTGAGGATTTCTCAGATTTCTGGATACGGGGATTTTTTTGGAGCCGGATTTGGATGATGTGTTTAGATATTCTAAGTTGCTCGGATAAGGCTTTAATGGATATCATGCAAAAAAAATGCCTATGAATATGTAATATTATTATAATTATATTAGAAGGGATCTTAGTTATATTTGAATATTGTCAAGTTTAAATTTAATCATTTTCTTTATCTTTAGATCTATATTTATACAATTTGTGAATATCAAAGATGAAAAAATGAAAAAGATGGGATGGCTTTAGATCTATAAGGATTAAAGGATGAAGAAGGTGATTAATTTTAAAATTGACTATATTTGAATGTAGTCAAGCTTATTTTATTATATTAGATAATATAGTCTTAAAGAATAAAACTAGTGGCTCATAGTTTTTAGATTAGTTATAAATAGGATAGGACATATAAAATATAACATTGGTAAAATTTAAAATATATAGAGGTAGAGTAAAAATTAAAGATTGTCAAATTTTTTACTTTTGATATTTAGGATTAAATATTTATAAGAAAAGATTGAAGGGGATGCTATTAGTAAAATTAAAGAAGATTATAAACAAAATAATATAAGAGTATGTAGTAAAAGGATACTAAGAAGTTGAAAAGTCTTTATAGATAGATTATAAAATTATCTATGTTTTATATCATAAAATATTAGATAGTTAGAAAATAATATATGTTTAAAATGTAAATGCTGCGATGAACGTATGATAATATATAAAAGGATTAAATAAGAAATAAAATTATTTTTTTAAAAAAAGAGAATCATAAGTTGAGAAATGATTTAGATGGTTTAAATGGTACAATGTAGGTTGAGAAATGTATTAGTAAAAAAAGTGGTGTGATATATAGAATGAAAGAAAAGCAGAGATATATCAAAAACCAAATAAAGGGGATAGTAAGAAAAGGCTTTGATACTCCTATATTTTACAAAATATATAATTCTAAACCAAGTAAAATAGAGTAAAAAAATTTATAAAATTAATTCCTTTAGCTTGGAATTGAGACTTTATTGCTATTATTATATTTTAATTATATAATATAATGTTATATTATATTATAATAATATTTTAATATATCTTAGTGATATTAGTATTTTAATATTATAATATTGTGGCCTTTTAGTTCGATGAAAATGTTTTGTTGAGGTGGAGCTTGTGCCCAAGAGTTGTTGTGTATTGGAGCTTTTGTAGGTGACTTTCTTAGCTTTTGGAATTCAAAATCTTTCAAAAACCTTTTTTGTGTGTGTGTGTGGAACCTTAGTTTGGTAAAGTAGGATATGTTTAGCAACTTAGAATTAAGAAAATTAATGAAGCTATTAGGTATAATGGTTAGAAAAAGAATTAATATACCTTGCTTGACATTAAATGAAAAAAAGAAAAAATGAAGACAACCAGCAAGGTGAGCTGTAAATTTTAACATACAAGGAAAGGTAAGAATAAGAATAAAATTGAAGCAGTGCGTTATTTTATATAAGAATTTAAGAAATAAGTTAGGGAGGTTGGGTAGGATTAGCAAAGATGTCAGGTTCACATCTAAATTTACATGTTTAACAAATATATTGCAGCCCCTAAATGGAAATTCAGAGGAAACTTTTGGATCTTAAAGAAGCTCGTCTTTGCTCATCAATCCTTATATTTTTGGGATTTTGGATTCTGCTGGATTCTAATCATTCCTTATATTTCTCTTCCGGCATTTTTTTTTTTAATTTTTAAACTCAGCAACTCCGAGTCGCAGGGGAGGGTCCGTGTTTGAGATGAAATCAAGATTTTTGTTGAATCCCATACCATGCGATAACCTATTCGACTTGTTGGCACGTTTTAACCAATTAAATATGGTCACTAACTGCGGAAGATATTAAGGTTGACAACCATTATTCATCTTCCCCATGTTATACAGTCACTAAGAAAGGAACAATAAATAAATAAATAAAAATCTTATTAAAGCCATCTCCTAGTCGGTAGGATTAAATTAGCCTTTGGAAAAAATGATACCTAGAGCAGGACAACGTGACACACTTACATATATAAAAAAGAATCCAAATAGAGATTTCTTAACCTTAACGTGAAACATATCGAAGCACGTGGAGTATGTAGAAGAGATGGTTATAGCTTTGGGTTTGTACATCTGTTGCCTCCATTATTGATTTCTTTATCGGTTCGTTTTGTTGTTAAATTAAGGTCATATTTGGTTCACAGAAATAGAGCAAAATAAGAATTAGGTTTCATTTCCAAGTGAATAGATGCGTTATTTCAATTTCCATGCCCTCATTTCTATAATTTTTTTTTTATTGTTTGCATTTAGTTTTGCAAGCAAGCAAGCAAAAAAAAGGAGGAGGAGAAATATGAGGATTACCAAATATGTATAGAGAAATACGTACTCTGGGTTACCAAATATCAAAGAGTCACAAATTATAATTATAATTTTTTTTTAATTTTTTGAGAGTTTGGAGCATTAGGGAGTGGACAAGGATTGAGATCGCGTGAGGATATATATATATATATAGGGAGATAGCATGAGGGATTTTGATATATATATATATATATATATATATATATATATATATATATATATATATATAGGGAGATAGCATGAGGGATTTTGAAATTCCAGTGAAGGAGGGATTGGCACTTGTTACAGAGTTTAAGGTGTCGAAACTTTTAAAATGCTAGGATTTCTAAGGAGGTTAAGGCATTAGGGAAGAGTGGCTGAGTGAGTGAGAAAACGTACACATGGCTAAGTGAAGGAATGATAAAAGTTTTTTTTTTTTTTTTTTTTTTTGAAAAGGGAGCGACCTTAGGAGTTGTGAAGATGCGCAGGAAACCGCGCGCAAGACACGTCTCGTTGGGTTATATATGTTGTGCCAATGGTAGGAATTTCAGTGGCATGAGGGCTTGCTTAGGTTGTTATCTAAGGGCTCTCTAATCAAGTTGAGAAGAGGAGGAAGCGGATATAAGGATGAAAGAAATCATATTATAGGAGATTAATTAGGAAGTATACTGATGATGCTTATCATTTTGAGCTGATGTTCTTGAGCGCTGACTGGTACTTCAAAAAAATTTCAAAGTCTTTCCTTCGTCTTCAAAGCCTGCAAGAAATCCCAAGGCCAGATATTCCGGTAGGGACCCTCCGACACTCAAGTTAGTGATCAGGATCACATCAGTAGTTAGCAATAATTTGAGAAAGGTGAATTGCAGAATCGAATGAGTCCTTCGGTTCTCCTTCCCTTTACCTATTCTTTATTAACCCTCTTCAGTTTGTCTCGCTTGCTCGCTGAGATCGGGATCTCATGATGGGTTAGTGCTTTTACGGACAGAATGTCAGAGCTGATCGGATTGGATCCGCATCTTCTGATTCTGGATAATTGGCATTTTTCAGCAAATAATCATCTTTTGAGGCTCATCTGGCTAGGGTCATTAAATTCTGCTAATGACTTTTTGGACCTTAGTGGCTTTTCTGACCCAAGACGATTGGCATCTTACAGCAGATAATCACCTTTTGAGGCTTATTTGGCTATGGTCATTAAATTCTGCTAATGACTTTTTGGGCCTTAGTGGCTTTTCTGACCCGAGGTTACAGCAGATAATCACCTTTTGAGGCTCATTTGGCTAGGGTCATTAAATTCTACTAATGTCTTTTTGGGCCTTAGTAGCTTTTCTGACCTGAGGTGATTGGCATCTTACAGCCGTCTAATGGGTCATGACCCTTCGGGGATTATGCTGGCACTGACAGTTCCTATGTTATTAAACCGACAGGGATTAAGGATGGCGGCCCTGCCCAAACAAGGGCTTATCTGGGAAGTTGGGATGAGCCATAAGACAAAAAAGGAGATCAATACCTCTTTAGTAGTCGAGGCTGCTTAGGAGCCGCCTCAGAGCCGTCTAGGAACCTCCTTGGGGCCATCCAAGGGCCGCTTCCGTGTTTGGAGCCGCCTAGGAACCGCCTTGGGGCTGTCCAGGGGCCGCTTCCGTATCTGGGGCCGCCTAGGAACCGCCTTGGGGCTGTCCAGGGGCCGCTTCTGTGTCTGGGGCCGCCTAGAAACCACCTTGGGGCCGTCCAGGGGCTGCTTCCATGTCTGGGGTCGCCTAGGAACCGTCTTGGGGCCATCTAGGGGCTGCTTCCATGTCTGGAGCCACTTAGGAACCGCCTTGGGATCGTCCAGGGGCCGCTTCCGTGTCTGGGGCTATCTAGGAACCGCCTTGGGGCCATCCAGGGGCCACTTTCCATGTCTGGGGCCGCTTAGGAACCGTCTTGAGGCCGTCCAAGGGTTGCTTCCATGTCTCACGCCGGTCTGAGGTGTCCGCAATCTCGGGACCACCGAGGTCCTTTTAAAAACTTCAACGGTGGTTTCTCGCATCGGTCCGAGAGTTTGACTCAGGACCGCCAAGAACATATGACTTGAACCACTAGAGGTTTCTCGCATCGGTCCGAGGTGTCTACGATCTTGAGACCGTCAAGGTCCTTTTAAAAACTTCCATGAGGGTTTCTCGCGTCGACCCAGGAATTTGACTCGGGGCTGCCGAGAACACAGGACTTGAACCACCGGAGATTTTCTGCACCGGTATGGGGTGTCTGTGATCTCAGGACCGCCGAGGTCCTTTTTTTTAAAAAAAACTTCTATTTTAAATAGGGAAATAAGATCGAAAACTTTCTTTTTTATAATCATTTGCCGAGTACACTCACTACTGATAATATTGACGAAGATTGCTGGCATTCCAAGCACGTAGGATCGATTGTCCATCTATCCCCTCAAGTTTGTAAGCTCCTCGAGGAAGTGCTTTTGTAACTCGATAAGGTCCCTTTCAATTTGGGGATAACTTGCCTCCTTCAACTGGTTTGGATACTTCAGCTATCCTCAAGATCAGATCTCCAGGGCGGAACATCTTGGAACAGACCCGAGCATTATAATATCTTTCAGTCCGTTGGCGGAATATGGCCATCCTGAGCCGTGCAAGATCCTGGGTTTGGTCGATGAAGTCTAGATTAGCCCTTAATTGATTAGAGTTGTCTTCATTCTTATATAGTTCCACTCAGGGACTGGGAAGACCGATCTCTACTGAGACGACCGCTTCAGATCCGAAGACGAGGCTGTAAGGAGTCTCTTCCGTGGGCACTCTAGAAGACGTATGATACACCCATAATACACCTGGGAGTTTCTCCACCCATCTGCCCTTAAGCTCATCCAGTCGGATCCTAAGCCCTCGAAGGATGGTCCGATTCATAACTTCTGCTTCTTCGTTAGTCTGTGGATGTCCAACAGAAGTGAATCGGTGGCATATGCCTAGTTTGGCACAAAAGGCCTTAAATGCTGAATTATCGAACTGCGGCCGTTATCAGTGATCACGGTATGGGGTAGACCAAATCAGTAGATGATGGATTTCCAAAAGAATATCTTCACCTTACTTTCAGTGATCTTGGCTAATGCCTCGACCTCGACCCACTTAGTAAAATAGTCGATGGTGACCAATAAAAACCTCTGCTGCCTTGAAGCTGGAGGAAAAGGTCCAAGAATATCCATCCCCCATTTGGTGAAGGGCCAGGGGGCAGAGAGCGGATTTAACTGAGAAGCTGGTTGCCGCTGGCAACGGTTGCATTTCTGAACCAGCTCGATAGCATCTTGCTGCATAGTGAGCCAGTAATATCCTTGGTGGAGAGCTTTATGCGCCAAAGATCTGCCCCCTATATGATTCCCGCATATGCCTTCATGGATTTCCCTGAGAATATAATTGGCATCTTCTGAGCCAACGCATTTGAGAAGGGGATGAGAAAAAGATTTCCTGTATAGGCGCCTATCAGCAACACGAACTTGGTTGACCTTCACTTGAGTAATCTAGCTTCTGTAGGGTCGGCGAGGAGGGTACCATCGGTGAGATAGTGAATATATGCATCCATCCACATTAGCTCTTGTATAACTGGTACAACTTCCTCCGCCGAGTTGATACTTGGGCTTTCTAAGTGTTCGACGTACATTCTTCCCAGACAATCATCCGTCGAAGTGGCTAGTCATGATAATGTGTCAGCTCTGGCGTTCTCGCCTCTAGGGATGTAGCTAATGGTAAAGTAGACCAGTGAGAAGGTTAGCGACTTGACCTTATTCAGGTATCGAGACATGGTAGGGTTGCGAGCCTCAAACTCTCCAGTGACATGTTCGAAGACAAGTTGGGAATCGATGAAGGCACTGAGAAATTTTACTCACTTTGCCAAGCGACCCAAGGTGTCAGGGCGAGCCAAAATAGTTCTGAGAGGCTGGTCCGTGAGCACCACAATCGGATAGGCTTGGAAGTATGGTCAGAGGCGCTAAGCGGAGACGATTAAAGCAAAGATAATCTTCTTAGTTCTTGAATACCAGACCTCCACATCATGAAGCACTTTTCTAGTGTAATAAATAGGCTTCTGCGCTCTGTCAAGGTCAAGCCGAACTAAGACAGAACTAACCGCCTCTGAAGTGGCGGCGAGATAGAGGAAAAGCTTTTCTCCCTCCTTAGGCTTCGATAGTAGCGGTGGTGTGGAAAAGAATTCGTTCAGTTCCTCAAAGGCTCTTTAACAGCCGTCCGTCCACTCGAAGCCATTAACTTTGCATAGAGCTTTAAGAAAGGTCAACACCTCTCAGCCGATCTAGACGAGAATCGGCTCAAGGCGGCTACTTTTCCGGTGAGCTGCTGCACCTCCTTCTTATTAGCCAATCGTTGCATATTAAGAATGGCCTGGATCTTTTTTGGGTTGCTTCAATCCCCCATTGGGTCATTAAGAAAATCAAAAAAATTTTGGCAGTGACACCGAAAGAACACTTGCGAGGGTTGAGCTTAATCTGATGGCTCCAAAGATTAATCAAATGTCTCTCCTAGGTCAGCAATATGGTTGGCGATATGGGTGCTCTTAGTCATCATATCATCTACATACACCTCCATATTGTGCCCAATATGGTCTTTAAAGACCTTATTCATCAACCTCTGGTAGGTGGCTCCAGCGTTCTTCAGCCCAAAAGGCATTACTTTATAGTAGTAAATGCCCTTCTTCGTGATGAAAGAGGTGTTTTCTTCATCCAAAGGGTCCATCTTTATTTGATTATATCCGAAGAAGGCATCCATAAAACTGAGGAGCTCATGGCCAGATGTGGAGTCCACCAGCTGGTCGATTCGTGGCAAAGGAAAATTATCTTTGGGACATGCCTTATTAAGATCAGTGAAATCGATGTAGATCCGCCAGCTTCCACTCGCCTTTCAGACCATAACCACATTGGCTAACCAATTTGGATATTGAGCCTCTCGAATGTGGCCAACAGCAAGCAGTTTGTTGACTTCTTCGTCTATGACTCTCTGTCGCTCAGGGCAAAACTCCTCTTCTTCTGGCAGATGGGCCGACACTTTGGATCAACATTGAGTTTATGAGTTATCACCTCCGGAGGAATACCGGGCATGTCTGATGCTAACCATGCAAAAATATTCGAGTTGGCCCATAAAAAAGTGAGGAGTTTATCTTTCATTTCCAAAGGAAGAAGTTAGCCGATTTTCACAGTTTTTATAGGATCATCCCCCAGTGGATAAGATAGCAGGCGCTCAGCTGATTCTCCTCTTCTCTCCGACTTCCTGAGGTCGAGCAGCACCAGAATCGAGGGAGCTATCATCTTTTGAGGGCTAGAAGCCATGTGATAGCATAGCTGTGCAAGATTTTGCTTCCCTCGCATCTCACCGACCCCTCGATCGGTAGGAATCCTCACGAGCAGACGTCTGATGGATATGACTGCATTCAAGAGGTTCAACCCGGGCCGACCGAGGATGGCATTATACACCAATGGTACCCGAACCACTAAGAACCTCATCAGGACTGTACTTTGATATGGTGGCAATTCCGCTGTGACCGATAAGGTGACCTCTCCCTCAACTTTGACTGAGTCTCCCATGAAGCCGACTATGGGCGTGGTCACAGGTTGTAGAGAATCAAAGGATAGACCCATCCGAACAAAAGCATCAGAGGTAAGTATGTCCGTTGAATTTCACTGTCCATAAGTATTATTTTTACAAGATGCTTAGCGATCGTCATAGAGACAATTACACTATTATCATTCAAATTACCCCTCCCCTCTAATTTCCTTTCAAAAAAAGGATTTACATCTTCTATCCCCTCACTCCCCTTGGCCTTTTAGAGGATGAAGCCGCTCCCCATGAAAGTATGCCCATCGTTCGTTCCGTCGAAGTGTTGTCAATGTTGGCCTAAACAGGTGGGGACCCCATCAAGGCTGGGATGGCTGGCGGTCCTCCCTTCTGGATAAACTTTTCGAGATAGCCTCTTTAAATAAGTTCTTCGATGGCGCGCTTCAAGTTATGGAACTCCTCAGTGTTGTGGCCATAATCCCTGTGGAAGCGACAATAGCGGCTCTTGTCATGAGCAATGTTTGTTCTCAGCAAAGGAGGGCACTGGAGATAGGGCTCACTTTCAATTTCCATAAGGATGTGGGTCCTCGGGACGAGGAGAGATGTGTAGGTTTCTTCCTTGGTAGCTAGGTTCCGGCACCGATTATCCAGCCGACACAGAGGCTCAGGCTTCTTGGGAGGGAGTCTGCTTAACTCTTCACGGACCGATTTCTTGCTGGCTCCCCTATCAGCATTTCTTTGAGTGAAGTTGGCTTCATCGGCATGGATATACTTGCGTGTACGGTTCAGAAGCTCGGCATAGGAACTAAAGAGCTTTTTGTCTAAAGAATAAATGAAGCGAGAAGGACGGAGTCCTCACTTCAAGGCCAAGGTGGCCACAACATCATCCAAATGATGCACCTCGAGGGCTGCCACCTTGAATCGAGCTATAAAATCTTTTAATAGTTCCCCTTCTTTCTGTTGAACGAAAAATAGGCTGTCAGACACTCGAGGGATCTTCCACCAGGTGTTAAACTGTGCCAAAAAGGCCTTCTCCAACTGTTGGAAGGAATCAATACTGCGCGGGAGTAGCCGAGAATATTAGGCATGCACAACCTTTCGAAGGGTAGCAGAGAAGGCGATGCATAGAAGGGCATCGGTTGCTCCTTGGACTTGCATGGGGGATTTGTAGCTTTCCAAGTGATCCAGAGGGTCCGTGGTGCCATCGTAAGGATACAGCTAGGGAAGACGGAACCTGTGAGGTATGCGCTCCTCCATAATTCGACAGATAAGGGGGGCGAGTATCATACTCTTCCCTCGAGTGATTGTTAAGCCTTTGACTTAGTTTCTCCAGGCATTGGTCCTGCTCCTCCAGACGCCTCTCCATTCGATCATTAAGGTCCTCGCCCATCGATTCAGATGATGAAGAGGGAGAGTAATAAGGCTGATGATGATATGAACCTCTAGGTTCCTTCTCCCTTCGTCTTCCGTAGCTGCCGAAGTGAGGAGTGGGAGACCGGGACCTCTTGGAGGTTTCTCGATGATAGTGCTTGGATGGAACTTGGCGATGATGATGCTCCTTTTCGGAGGATCTTCTATATATAGATTGTTGGCTAGCTGGTGCAATAGTCATGGGCGGCATGGGAGGTCCAGCCTGCTGATGAGCGATCGTAGACCATTGCTCTTGCATCTCACGGACCACCTCAATGAAAGCTTGGACCTACTGAGTGAGATTGGCCAGCTGCTCTTGTAGGGTGGCCGATATCAATGATGATGAAGAGGTAGGAAAGTTGGCCTCTGATGGTCCAACCCGAAGGGGATGCCCCCCCATCGGAGCTAGAAGAAGCTTCTTGAACATATGTTGGATCCATTAGGATTTGAAGAAAGGCAAACCCGCTCCTCCTACCTGGCGTACCAATCTGATAATGCCTAATCACTTTGAGCTGACATCCTTGAGTGCTGACTGGTATCCCGAAGAAATTTTGAAGTCTTTCCTTCGTCTTCAAAGCTTGTAAGAAGTCCCAAGGTTAGGTATTCTGGCAAGGACCCTTCGACGCTCAAGTTAGTGATCAGGACCACAGCAGTAGTTAGCAATAATTTGAGAAAGGTGAATTGTAGAACCAAATGAGTCCTTTGGTTCTTCTTCCTTTTACCTATTCTTTATTAACTTCTTCAGTTTGTCTGGCTTGCTTGTTGAGATCGAAATCTCATGATGGGTTAGTGCTTTTACGGACAGAATGTCAGAGCTGGTCGGATTAGATCCGTATCTTTGATTCTGGATGATTGACGCTTTTCAATAGATAATTATCTTTTGAAGCTCATCTGGCCAGGGTCGTTAAATTCTGCTAATGACTTTTTGGGCCTTAGTGCTTTTCTGATCTGAGGTGATTGGCATCTTACAGCAGATAATCATCTTTTGAGGCTTATTTAGTCAGGATCATTAAATTATGCTAATGACTTTTTGGGCCTTAGTGGCTTTTCTGATCCGAGGTGATTAGCATCTTACAGCAGATAATCACCTTTTGAAGCTCATTTGGCCAGGGTTATTAAATTCTGCTAATGACTTTTTAGGCCTTAGTGGCTTTTCTGATCCAAGGTGATTGGCATCTTACAGCCGTCTGATGGGTCATGACCCTTCGGGGATTATGCTGGCACTGATAGTTCTTGTCTTATTAAACTGATAGGGATCAAGGATGGTGGCCCTCCCCATACGAGGGCCTATCTGAAAAGTTGGGATGAGCTATAAGATAAAAAAGGGGATCAATACCTCTTTAGTAGTCGAGGCTGCTTAGGAGCCGCCTCGGAGCCGTCTAGGAACCTCCTTGGGGCCATCCAAGGGCCACTTCCGTGTTTGGAGCCGCTTAGGAACCGCCTTGGGGCCGTCCAGGGGCCGCTTCCGTGTCTGGGGCCGCCTAGAAACCACCTTGGGGCCATCCAGGGCTGCTTTCATGTCTGGGGCCGCTTAGGAACCGTCTTGGGGCCATCCAGGGGCCGCTTCCATGTCTGGGCTACCTAGGAACCGCCTTGGGGCCGTTTAGGAGCCGCTTCCGTGTCTGGGGCCGCTTAGGAACTGCATTGGGGCCGTCCAGGGGCCGCTTCCGTATCTGGGGGCGCCTAGGAACCGCCTTGGAGCCGTTCAGAGGCCGCTTCCGTGTGTTAATTACCATGTGGCTCTTATCAGCCACATCACATACGAATCATAGGATAGGGTGTGTGTTTGAAGATGTATGTGTTGATTGAACATGTAGATCGAATGTGGTGCGGTGCTAGATGGGGTATATAAACTCAAAAGAATTGATGATTTATGTGCGAATTAAGAATATAAAGAGAGATCACTCGTTGGAGAATTATGCGAAGGTACAAGAAACTTGCTAGAAAAGATATCTGTAAATTCCTTTGGAATAATATTTGCGTGATCTTTCGTTGCCTTAGAACAAAATGTGATATTTCTACCCAAAACCAAAACATATTTCTTATGTATAATAAACATATTTCCATGAATTTCTCTTCTTCTTTTTTTTTTTTTTCTGACATAAGAGAAGAGAATGAAGCATCACTTCTCTACTTCACAATTCTCAAGGATGAACACCATCTAAAATGGCATACTGGAGTGTCATCGAAGTCTTAGACAAAGAGCTTTAATCCATTTCATAGCAGCTCATTTGATTGAACAAAACAAACCCGCAACAAACCGCACACGCAAAGGTGACAACGTTTCGCTCTCCCCACGAGATTGAGAAGCAGGACGGTATTGGGAAGCGGATTAGTGGTAGATATCATCAAAAAAAAAAAAAAAGCTCAAGGTAGCATCAATATTACACAGGTTGAATAGAACAAAGATGTCAGCAGAGAGTCTCGAACTCCCATGGTTCCACCCTCTTTTTTTTTTTTTGCATGAATAACAATGAATGAAGAATTCTGAGCTTAAAATACAATGTCAAGCATTTGACGAATTAAACCGATGTAAATAATCCAAAAGAAAGTAAGTGTGTGATTTTGTCCTTGCTTGGTCAAGACAGCTAGAAAGCACTTGCAAGATGAGATTCATAAAAGAAAGAAGTACGCATTCCATTCTCTCCAAAACCCTATTTCCCATCTATCCGAATTACAATAAAACAACATAAATGTGAACTAGAGCCATATACAACCCAAAATTCAAAGTAAACAAAAGAATGCCCAAATGAAAATATATAACAACTACGCATAATATATTCCTAATAAAACAGAGAGTTTTGAAAGAAGAAGAGCACTACAATAAAAGCTCGAACATGCTCGCTCAATTGGATTGGGAGGACAGTATGGCCATCATCCTCATCTCCATGACCTTCTTGTGCGAGTTGGAGTGCTTGTAGCTCACAAAAGTGGGGCTCTTCGCTGGCCTGTACTCAGGAAGCAGCCTTCCCGACTTGAACCTCACCCCACATGCGTTGCAGAGGGTCTTGGGACCCAAGGGCCCTGCCCTCCACTGGGGTGTCTTGTGGGAGAGGCAATGGGTGCACCTCTTGCTCTGCTGCTCTTTTCCTATCTTTTCCCCTGCCTCAGCCTCAGCCCCTTCCCCCACCAATGTTAACGTCACTGCCGGCGCCTTGTCCTCCTGCTCCTTCTTATTAGGGAGAAGGAGCTCGCTGTCTGCAAGCCAGCAGGTTTGGTGGAAGAGAAGTGGGTCTTCTAGAGAGGTGAGTTCTTGTGGGGTGGTGACGACTCTCCTTCTCTTGGTTCTGGCCCTGGCTGGGATGGCAAGGTCCAGGAAGGAGGAGGTTTTTGTTGGGTTTTGGGGCTGTGGGGTATCATCATGGCTTATGGTGGGAGGTGGGAGGGGTTGGGAGGAGGAGGAGGAGGTGGTGGTGTAGCTTGTGGTGCCTGAGAGGCAGTCCTCCACATAGATGGAGAGCCATTCTAGGCTGACGTCCTCCCCTCCTTCCTGCATGCAAACATGGTGAAGGTAAGGAATTCTCCTATTATTTAATATAATAAGTACACAACTGTACGTTCTACCAATGGGTTAATTTGAAAAAGTAAAACATCATATGAACAAACAACAGATCATATATATATATATAAGAGAGATGTAACTTGTCATGAGGAAGTTTTAATGCCAGAACAAAAGAGACTGGCGAGTCCATCCAGCAATTCATTTCATTAATCATATGAAAGGAAGGGTGAAACTTACAATAAAACATCAAATCATGAAAGATTGAAGGCCTAAGTGCCACGACATCAAACTAATCTCAGAAAAATTTCAAGAAGAACCACCGAAAACGTGGAAGCCCGGTGTGACTTCAACTCTAAAAAATTCCCTCAAAAAAAAAAAAAAAAACACTTCAGCTCTAAAAATATATCGGAGCATGCTCAAAACTCAAAGGAATCATATAATTTTTAGTTGCAAATATACAGAAGGGAAAAATATATCTCGTGAAAAAGAAAGAAAGAAAGAAAGAGTCGCACAGCATAGGTCACAAAGTTTTGAATTATTACTGAAACAACAGCACCTACACATAAACGAGAAACCAGCATGAGGCGCAAGATAAAACAGAAACCAAGACAAATATATATATATATATATTTTAAAAAGACTAAGGGAAGACCTCATCATTGAATTATTAAAAAGAAAAAGAAACGAGAAACAAACCACGGCCTCGCCGGGCACGAACTCGCCCAAAAGGGGACCCTCTGGATGTTCGCCGGAAACCGAAGCATTGGTGGACAAATCCATGGAGAGGGGGGGGGGAAAATGCTGGGGGAGAGAGAGAGACAGACAGATGGGGCTCTTTTTCGTTTATATATATATATATATATATTGGTTGTGGTGTGGGTTGCAGGGGCACAGACGTACAACAGCTGCCTCGCTCTCTTCCTCGCCCTCGCAGTGCCCTTTTAATCTCATCGTTGTTTCTTTTTTGTCGGCAGAGAAGAAAAATCCTACTAGAAAAACGAAGAACACTCTCCTTCACACCCAAACCAAACTCTCTCTCTCTCTCTCTCTTTGTAATTCAGTACTATTTGTTGTCACTTGTCAAAGCTGAAGAAAAGAAGACAACTTTCTCTTTCCTCTGCGTTATGGGCTCTACATGGCGTGGCGTGGGTTGGGTCCACATATTACGTGGTCGTTCTTCCAGTGGTACTGCTGAATGTTACTGAGCATGGATGGCGGAGGCCGACCAACCTCCCCCGTATTCAATGATGGGCAGCTCTGGGCCGTTGGATTAGTCACCGGCACAGCATTTCACCGTCCGTCGAGAGAGTGGCATCACGGGCCCAGACAGCAAGTCAGCATTAGCTAAGCTCATTCATTAGCTTCCAAAGTTCCAATCGGAGACAGCTGTATACGTGTTGCCATGTTCAGAATTCTAAGCACTAAATGGCAACGCTACGAACAGGATTGCTGACCGTCCGCCTCTCTGCTGGCTGTCACACACTATATATCCACGCTTTAGGTGGTCATGTTGCATCACAGGTGGGCACTTAGGATGATGGACGTGTGTGTGTGTGTGTGAGGATAATTTATTTTCCTTCCGCTCCCAGTTGATTTCTTTCTCTCTTCTCTATCTTTTTTTTATTTATTATTATTATGACAAGTGTCCACGATCTCAACAACTAGTACAGTAGTACGTAGTCATTGAGGAGATTATATTATACGATGGGAAGTCAGAGGAGGAGGAGGACTCCTCGATCGTCCCAAACAGCTAGCGTCATGGTGGCAAGGCTAGCAACGAAATTAAGGGGGCTGGTCGATCGGTTACCACGCCGCCCTGTTTCCATGCGAAGCTTTTCAATCGACAGCGTTGGAGAGGTTAATTACCGTGGATGCATGCCGTTAATGTACTTACGTATGATGGTGACTGCAGGTGAACCTACTGCTGTGGATCCATGCGATAAGAGTACTGATCAGAGCTCTCCTCCAACCATAAAACTGAATACAAATTATATATGTCAGACCGGTTCACCGGGTCAAGCGAACAATCGAACAAGGGATAAGGAAAAGAATAAAAAAAAAGGCAAGATAAATGAATAGAGGTATCATGAAATTAAGCGAGCTAGAACTCCAATGGATGGACCCATTAATGGGCCCTTGATCTCCAGCAACATATATAATTAATCCACTGCTGCCACTATAGAATGAGTTCTTATCTACACAACCTCTTGGATATATAGCGACAAATCCTGGCCAGCACTTTCGAATGTTGATCTCTTTTTTCCTTGATTAATTAAACCCTAGCTAGCTAGGTTTTTGATTGGCAATTTCTTCGGCTTAGTATAAACTATGGCTGCTTCACAATCAACCAATGCCTGTGTAAGAAAAAAGATATGATTAATATGCTCATCTTCGAAAGTAGAAAGCTTAAAGAATGAACTTAATTATATAGAAGACGAAAGGCTAAAGAGAAATTAATGCACTACTTGATATTTATTAGTGCTTAGAATTTCTACTATACTGCATGGTTCTTTTTAAATCGACTCATGAGTACTAAATCCCTTATACCTGATATGGCTGATCCAACGTCGTCAAAATAAACAGTAACGGCGGCTGACGAAAGCCCTCTCGACCTCCTGAGCCCCCCTCGGTATCTATGAACAGTATCTCAACGTCCGAGACCCCCTCGATCTCGGGCTACATGAACAGTGCCCGGCTTCGAGTTCCAGTCTCAGCCTCAAGCCATAGCTCCCGGGCCCTATGAACAGTATTTCAACCCCCGAGACCCCCTCGGTCTCGGGCTACATGAACAGTGCCCGGCTCCGAGTTCCAGTTTCAGCCTCGAGCCACAGCTCCCGGGCCGTATGAACAGTATCTCAACCCCCGAGACCCCCCCGGTCTCGGGCTACATGAACAATGCTTGGCTCCGAGTTCCAGTCTCAGCCTCGAGCCACAGCTCCCAGGCCTTATGAACAGTATCTCAACCCCCGAGACTCCCTCGGTCTCGGGCTACATTAACAATGCCCGATACATGGTCTGGCCCTTGAGCCTAGCAGCCTATAGCCTCGGGCCACCTGGCATGCCCGCATGGTCCGCCGCACATCCGTAGCAGTGTGTGACCATACCTCATAACGGCTTATGGTCCATTGCGTGTCTGTCACTGTGCATGACCATACCCCGTTACAACGTACGGTCCACCACCCGCCTACAATTGTGCGCAGTCACATTTGGTAGCGGCGTGCACCAGGTATAACCACGGATGCCAGACACCTATGAGGCCATACTGACAGATGACGCAGGACACCTCCGACGTGCATGGTGACAGTACGATCTGTCACTGTCAGCATCATCTTTTTGTCCATTATTGAACGAGGCGCCTTGAAATCAGCAATCCTCCGAAACGAAAGGGTGTATCTTTGAACAGGTATAAAAGCGCACACTCTCACTGTAAGTAGGGATCCAAGAACCCTAACTTTCTAGCTTCCTTCTGCTAGTCAGTTCTCGTCTGTTCCCAAGCGACTAACTTGAGCGTTGGAGGGTCCCCACCGGAGAGCATCCAATCTCTGGGGACTTTTCTTATAGGAGTCCGGCGAGGAGGACGTTCGTTTCCCCGGCGTTTGAAGAAAGTGACTCGGCATCAACAGATTGGCGTGCCAGGAAGGAGGGAAGAGAAAGATATCGAACCAGCAATTACAACCTCTCTCTCCCCGAGCTCTTGAGCCATGGTGACAACTCATGTGAAAGGGGTCTCTGTCAGTTGCGCTGGGAGGCAGCGTCAAGGAGCAGATCCGCTGGCGGTTGGCCCCTCAGCTCCCCCAGTCGGTGTCCCTGCACCGCCGCATCTCCAGGCAGCTGGACCTTCCGCTCCCCCGATCGACGTCTCTGTGCCTCCTTCACAACAGCTTCAGGAAGACCGGCTTGCCGCCCTAGCCACGCAGATTCAGTCTTTGGTGGTGGTGGTTCAAGGTCTGCAGCACCAGCAGGCAGCCCTGCAGCAGCCGGAGCCATTCCTATCAGTTCTGGGGTGGTGCAACCCAGCCAGCATTCTTCCGGAGGAGGTCGCCGGTCCCGGAGGCTCGCCATCGCCATGCTTCGCCCAAGCCTCACCACCGGGAGCTTCCAAGAGACCTTGGTCAGCACAAAAAGCCCTGGGCCAGCCAGGTACAAAGCTCAGTGTACCACTAGTAAAGCGATGTACCATCGGCTCTCTACAACTAAAGCCTGACCCCGGTCGGCACAAAAAGCCCTGGGCCAACCAGGCACAAAGCCTAGTGTACCACTAGCAAAGCAATGTGCCATCAGCTCTCAATAGCTAAAGCCCGACCCTGGTCGGCACAAAAAGCCCTAGGCCAGCCAGGCACAAAGCCCAGTGTACCACTGGCAGAGCGATGTACCATCGGCTCTCAACAGCTAAAGCCCAACCCCGGACGGCACAAAAGCCCTGGGCTAGCCAAGCACAAAGCCCAGTGTACCACTGGCAGAGCGATGTACCATCGACTCTCAACAACTAAAGCCCGACCCCAGTCGGCACCAAAAGCCCTGGGCCAGCCAAGCACAAAGCCCAGTGTACCACTGGCAGAGCGATGTACCATCGGCTCTCAACAACTAAAGCCCGACCCCTGTCGGCACAAAAATCCTTGGGCCAGCCAGGCACAAAGCCTAGTGTACCACTGGCAGGCAATGTACCATCAGCTCTCAACAGCTAAAGCCCGACCCCGGTCGGCACAAAAAGCCCTAGGCCAGCCAGGCATAAAGCCCAGTGTACCACTGGCAGAGCAATGTACCATCGGCTCTTAACAGCTAAAGCCCAACCCCAGACGGCACAAAAGCCCTGGCCAGCAAGGAACAAAGCTCAGTGTACCACTGGCAGAGCGATGTACCATCGGCTCTCAACAACTAAAGCCCGACCCCAGTCGGCACAAAAAGCCCTTGGCCAGCCAAGCACAAAGCCCAGTGTACCACTGGCAGAGCGATGTACTATCGGCTCTCAACAACTAAAGCCCGATCCCGGTCAGCACAAAAAGCCCTGGGCCAGCTAGGCACAAAGCCTAGTGTACCACTGGCAAAGCGATGTACCATAAGCTCTCAACAGCTAAAGCCCGACCCCGGACGACACAAAAGCCCTGGGCCAGCCAGGCACAAAGCCCAGTGTACCACTGGCAGAGCGATGTAGCATCAGCTTTCAACAACTAAAGCTCGACCCCGGTCAGCACAAAAAGCCCTGGGCCAGCCAGGTACAAAGTCCAGTGTACCACTAGTAGAGAGATGTACCATCGACTCTCAACAACTAAAGCCCGACCCCGGTCGGCACAAAAAGCCCTAGGCCAGCCAGGCACAAAGCCCAGTGTACTACTGGCAGAGCGATGTACCATCGGCTCTCAACAACTAAAGCCCGACCTCGGTCAGCACAAAAATTCCTGGACCAGTCAGGCACAAAGCCCAGTGTACCACTGGCAGAGCGATGTACCATCGGCTCTCAACAACTAAAGCCTGATCCCGGTCGGCACAAAAAGCCCTGGGCCAGCTAGGCACAAAGCCTAGTGTACCACTGGCAGAGCGATGTACCATCGGCTCTCAACAACTAAAGTCTGACCCCGATCGGCACAAAAAGCTCTGGGTCAGCCAAGCACAAAGCCCAGTGTACCACTGACAAGCGATGTACCATTGGCTCTCAACAACTAAAGCTCGACCCCGGTCGGCACAAAAAGCCCTAGGCCAGCCAGGCACAAAGCCGAGTGTACCACTTACAGAGCGACGTACCATCGGCTCTCAACAACTAAAGCCCGACCCCGGTCGGCACAAAAAGCCCTGGGCCAGCCATGCACAAAGCCCAGTATACCACTGGCATAGCGATGTACCATCGGCTCTCAACAACTAAAGCTCGATCCCGGTCGACACAAAAAGCCTTGGGCCAGCTAGGCACACAACCTAGTATACCACTGGTAGAGCGATGTACCATCGGCTCTCAACAACTAAAGCCCGACCCCGATCGGCACAAAAAGTCCTAGGCCAGCCAGGCACAAAGCCCAGTGTACCACTGGTAGAGCGATATATCATCAGCTCTCAATAGCTAAAGCCCGACCCCGGTCGGCACGAAAAGCCCTGGGCCAGCCAGGCACAAAGCCCAGTGTACCACTGGCAGAGCGATGTATCATTGGCTCTTAACAACTAAAGCCCGACCCCGGTCGGCCCAAAAAGCCCTAGGTTAGCCAGGCACGAAGCCCAGTATACCATTGACAACGCGGCGTGCAATTGGCTCCTAGAAGCCCGAGTATATCTTGGCCTTCCGAGTCCGATGCTCCATTGGTCACCGGGAGTCCATACTCCTCGACTCTAGGATTCGGTCATATATGGCTAAGTCAAGGTTATTCGAGAATGAGTCAAAGGTTGCTCCTCGGTACCGACGAAGCCCCTAAGGGTCCCACGTCAGCAGCCAAAGGACTTGGGGTAGAAACTGCAATTGGGAAAAGACAATTTTCATTGAAGGAAAAATTGTGCTTCATTAATTCGAAGTGTTTACAAAACGCCGACCAAGTCGGACTTGCAAAAAAAAAAGAGGTGAAAGTAAAATACAACTTAAAGCTCACGGTTCGGCCGGCACGGGCTCGTCATCAGACGAGCCAACCTCGGAGGGACGCTCCGGCTCGACCTCAAGGGCCTGTGGAAAGTCCAGGTCTCGGGCGGCCTTTTCCTTTCCATGCTGAAACCCCTGGAGATACGCTTCCACCGAAGCTTCGGCCAGCTCATCCATGAAGCGCTCGGACTCCATAAACTCCTCTATGGTCCTGGCAGCCCTGGCCTCAACAGCTACCTCCATCTTGGTAGCTCGAGCTTCCTTCTTTGCAGCTAGAGATGCCGCCGCTGCCCTCTCAGCCTCTAGGGCATGACCCGTTTCCTCCTCGGCCTTCTTCGCCCTCTCCTCGGCCTCCTTTGCCCTCCCCTCGGCCTCGCCCACCCGATTCTCGGCCGCCTGGATGGTCGTGGTCAACTCTGAAATATGCAGGTCCCTGGCTGCGATGGCGCTTTGGCCTCCATCAGCTGGCTGAGGGCCGTCCGCAAACGATTGGTCTCAACTTCTGCCCGGCTCTCGGCCACCTTTATCTCATTGGCCCGGGCGGTCCTGGCCAATTCCAAGGCCCTCTCGGCCGCCTCCGCTCGAGCACGAGCCTCCTCGGCCTCTTTCTAGGCCTCCCGCATGAGGGTCTTTCCCCCATGGATGACCTCCCTTGTAGCAACCAAGGAGTTCGCAATCTGCATGCAGGCTTCATGTCAAAAAGAGAAAGGAAGAAGAAAAGAGAAATCTGAAGGCAAGGAGCTGCGAGACTACTTACTTTGACCAGGGCCGCGTAGGACTCACGGAAAAACGTGGCCGCCTTCAAATGGCTAAGTTCTTCCTAGACCTCGGGCACGAGGATTGGTGAGATGAGCGCTCCGCCCAGCGCCCATCGTCCAAAATGGAGTCCCGATGCAGCCTCGGCCTGGCTCCATTTTTTCCAGTAGCCTCGGTGGTTTCGGACTCGGCGCATGGAGGGCTGCTTGCCGGTGTCTGCTCTGGGGGCGGACTTGCTGCCCCCGACGGTCCCTCACCCCAGCTCCTTGTTACCTTGGCGGGGACTGGTCCGCGGGAGTGGGGGGCTCCTCCGTGGCCGGCTCCTCTGTTGTTGCCTCCTCGGCCACCGCCCTTTCTGGCGGGGTGTCGGCCATCAGATCGATCTCCGAGATGGTCCGGAGGCTCTTGCGGTGCAGGTGGCTTGGGCACCCGCACTGTCGGGCGTTTCGGGGCCGGTGCTTGCTGCCCCTCACTCGGCCCCTCCTGGGCCCTCCTCCTGCTGGCAGCGGCCTTCATGAGTCTGCGGGTCGGGACCTTCATGGCTGTGCAACATCAGCCGGGGTCAGTAAAAAAAAAAAAATAGAACGAAACAGGAAGACTTTGACTAATTGTGAGGGAGACTTACCACGGTGGGAGATGAGACCCGCCGACTGGAGGTTTTCCTCTATTAGAAGCAGGTTGTACCGGGGATGTCGGTAGTCAACAGCTGCCCCAACGCTTCTTTGTCTCCAGAATGGACAGTGGAATTCATGTTACCTTGAAGGTCGGGGTCCTCCCACCGGGGCTTAACTTGGTCCAGATTGGCAAAGAAAAATCGGATTTCCATCCCTTGACGGAGGTAGGAAGAAGAAGTTTAAGGACTCGGCCGGGTCGGGGCTGAAACAGCCACCAACCCTTCTGAATCCGGAGGATGTAGAAAGAGCGAAAGAGAGAGACTCGAGGAGTAATGTGGAGATGATGGCAGAGGACGACGAAGGCACTAACGACCCGAAGAGAGTTCGGGACCAACTGAGAAGGGGTCAAGGAGTAATAGTCAAGGAGGTTTATGAAAAAAGGAGGAAAAGGTAAGCGGAGGCCCACCCTCAGGGAAATTTCATAAATGGCCACTCGGCCTGGTCGAGATGAGATCACTCTATCGTCGGGGGTCGGGAGATAGAGCCTGACATCCCGGGGGATTCGGTAACGGCCCAAATGTTCGCCAAATCCTGGCCTGTCACCGTGGAGGCGACCCCTTCCGGGATTCCGCCCCCACCCTCGAGGAGGTGCCGGCCTCCGCCTGACGTCTCCTCGATGGGGCCCTGCCAGCCGCCGCTGGGCGCCTCCCTGCGGGAGCCTCCCCGGCGACCCGCCGCTGGGCCAGAGGGACACGTCCTCCGAATCAGAGGACAACTCAAGAGGAGGTGAAGGAGAAGGGGGAGAAGAAGGAGAAGCATGAAGCCTCTCGGGAGAAGGACGATCCTCTAAATCGTCCTCCGAGGTCCAGGACTGAGAACTCATTGATGGAAGAAGGAACAGAGAGGTCTAGAAGAGACGAAGAGCTGACCTGGGGAAGAAAATGGTGTGCGCGGGCTCTCAGGTTGCAGGGAAGGCCAGGAGGCAGAAAATCAGAGAATCAAAGGAAGAAGACAACGATGGCAGGAGCAGTGTGGCCATATTCAACCCCCCACCCGAGTTTTATTCAGTTTCGAATTGTCCCGCCTTATCTCGTCAGCCATGCGGACTTCCACCATAGGCTGGGCTGCCTCGGTGACCGCTCGATGCGTGATACGATCTGCCTTCGGCCAATGATGGGACGCCGTTGACGTCATCGTTATGATGGGCAATGATGGTGCGACTTTCCTCATAGACTTCGAAGGATCAACCTTGCTTCGAGGACGATCGCCACAGATCGGGTGGACGGTAGTGGCCACCCTTTCACATCCCACATGACGCCCGCATAAAGTCATTGCAACGCCCAGAGATACGTATCCGGAGGCGGTTCGCAAAGGACGGGGATCAGTCACTCAGAAGGTGACACCCCTTTTGCCTTGCTGGGGTGGGCCCACTCCGGTCTCGAGCTACATGAACAGTGCCCAGCTTCGAGTTCTAGTCTCAGCCTCGAGCCACAGCTCCCGGGCCCTATGAACAGTATCTCAACCCCCGAGACCCTCTCGGTCTCGGGCTACATGAACAGTGCCCAGCTTCGAGTTCCAGTCTCAGCCTCGAGCCATAGCTCCCGGGCCCTATGAACAGTATCTCAACCCCCGAGACCCCCTCGGTCTCGGGCTACATGAACAGTGCCCGGCTTCGAGTTCCAGTCAGCCTCGAGCCACAGCTCCCGAGCCCTATGAACAATATCTCAACCCCCGAGACTCCCTCGGTCTCGGGCTGCATGAACAGTGCCTGATACATGGTCAGGCTCTTGAGCCCAGCAGCCTATAGCCTCGGGCCACCTGGCATGCCCGCGTGGTCTGCCGCACATCCGTAGCAGTGTGTGGCCATACCTCATAACAACGTATGCTCCATCGCGTGTCTGTCACTATGCATGACCATACCCCGTTACAGCGTACGGTCTACCACCCGCCTACAACTGTGCGCGGTCACATCCGGCAGTGGCGCGCACCAGGTATAACCATGGATGCCAGACACCTATGAGGCCGTTCTGACAGGTGACGCAGGACACCTCCGACGTGCACGGTGACAGTACGATCTGTCACTGTCAGCCGCATCTTTTTGTCCGTTATTGAACGAGGCACCTTGAAATCAGCAATCCTCCGGAACGGAAGGGTGTATCTTCGAACAGGTATAAAAGCGCATACTCTCACTGTAAGTAGGCATCCAAGAACCCTAACTTTCTAGCTTCCTTCTGCTAGTCAGTTCTTGTCTGTTCCGAGCGACTAACTTGAGCGTCGGAGGGTCCCCACAAGAGCATCCGGTCTCCGGGGACTTTTCTTGCAGGAGTCCGACGAGAAGGATATCCGTTTCCCCGGCATTTGAAGAAAGTAACTCGGCGTCAACAATACCTTTTCTTTTACTAGACTTTAAATTAAAGAGAGGAAAACTTTAAGTTTTCTCCCTTTATGGTGGAAATGCATGAATTTTCCATCCCCACTTCTTTGCATGCTCAACAGTGACTCTTTAATTTTAAGCATCATTCTTCAAGTACCTGAAGTCGATCAACTTCATCCCAAGCTTAATTAAGTTCAATGGACCTCTTGAAGCCCACCCACTCATTAAACTCTGGATATCTTCTTGTCTTTCCATCTCCATCCCCATTTAAAATCACTGGCACTAGAAGGACCCCCCCTCAGCTCTCTGCTCTCTTCAAACTCTAGCCCCTTACCCATCAGGCCAGCATCCCTAAACTTTTCGTGTGGTTCATCCACCACATATTGTTGGATAAACCTCCTCACATTTTCATCGACCACACATCTATCAACATTCTATTTAGATAATCATCATCAAATTCATTATCGGTCTCCCTCAAGTCATTGAGGACAGCTAAACTGTCACCATCAAAATCACAACCAGTACTAGAGTTATCAAACTCACAAACCCCTTGCTAAACATTCTTAGTGGGGCTCAATTCCCTTTGCCTTTTAATTAAATAAGTCTTAAAGAAGGCCTTTTCCCTCTGTCCACCTCTCCTGCAGTGGTTTTTATAAAGTTTTCGTTCTTGCCCTAATCTTGATAGGTGTGGTAGAATCATCCTTGGAGTCAACCCACTGAGCCTCAAATCCACAATATCTCTTCCTTGTCTGCTTCCATCTTTGGCAACATATACATCATCCGAGGCCTCACCTTGTGTGGGCTAAGCAATATTGTGTGAAAGGTTGTCCATCGATCATTAGGGTTGGCAGCAATTGTGACCTTGCTAGTAATTAATTTCAGGTCGTGAGTGAGCTCACCATGTCTGGCACCTGCTAGATAAATGACCTCAATATTATATAGCATCAATATCAATATCGGTTGGCCGCGCTGATGGTAGAGATTTTGGAATCTCTTGGATGACCGCTTCAAAGTTCTTGTACCCCTTCTTTGCTGTCATATCTTCTAGATCAAGTTGCTTATTTTGCCAACATTAAAATCCCAACCACCATAGTAGACGTGCATTATTGGCTTAAACACCATCTTCTCACCATGGTATAGTTGCATTAATGTAAAATGTTTATTATCCATTCTTGCAAAATAGAGACTAATAATAAACTCTATTATCTATGCACATGGAACACAAGAATCAAGGAGCCTGGAAACTTGTAATCCCTATATATAGAACATTAGATACAGCATGGCTCAGGATTCTACATTTTGATGACTAACAGATTGTAGAATTATCAGAAAATGGCCTTGAATATATTTGGCATGAAGATGACTTGTGCTTAGTTAGGGTTAGCATGAAGAAACTACTGAAGCTATATATATATGTATGGACCATAATTCAATACATGCATAGTAGTTTTCCACCCTAGATATAGAAAGTCACTTGATATTTAGCATTGAAATACTCCTAAATTAAGCTATGAAACCGCAATTCATGACACCTAATTAAATGGACTAAAGTTCAGTTTATCATTCAGAGCCTTCCAGACATACGGATCTCGTTTCAGTAACCGCAAAAGAACTTTTTCCCAGCTGTATCAAGTAAATTTGATACTAAGATAGTTCATATCTGAACTAACCCTACATTATTTCATACGCCATGCATGTAAAGTTATCACCAGGGTAACTTAAATCTTATATTAATATTAAATAATTTCGAATACTTAGTAAATCGTGCAATAAGATACCTTATATCTGACATTGAGACAAACCAAATCTGGCAGCAACACACCTTAAACTCGGCATTACTCCAGCATAGATGCATTCTTAAATCCAACACTAATGCAATCTGGAAAACCAAAAGCACATTCAATTTGATCACAAAAAGTGTTTCCAGAGGGAGAATGAAAGATTCCTGGCCATTACCTTCCAATTGAGAGGTTGATGGATTCGTTCATGGCCACCGAAGTATCAACAAGGACTCAAAATGGGGGGCGGGGGAGAGAGAGAGATAGAGAGACAGAGAGAGGAAGTGGATGCTTGCCGAAGTTGATGACAGGTGGGGCATGATAACTTGGGATGTTGCCGTCATTTCTAATCTCCCTTCAGCCTTGAACTAGCAATCTAAGTTAAAGGCATTTTGGTCATTTCATATGCGTTATGATCAGTAGTGCTAAAGATCAGATGGAAGGGCTCAAATTGAAAGTTAAGGAGGTTGATTGAAATTTTTAAAAAATAGGGCGTGTGTGACTGTAAATTATTGAAATTGAAGGTGTGAATGCAATTTTTTGGTGTAAATCATTGTTTGTCCAATAAAAAAGTTTTTGTGCACTGACGCAGTGCAAAAGCGTTGGAATAAACAAGAATTCAATAACAACGACTGAACTCCAAGATAAACAATCACTCGCAAGCGATTCAGAGAAAACCTCTCTTAATATGATTTTTTTACTTTTTAATAAAATTGATCCCCCGTCTCAAAACCCTAAAACAACTATTTATAGTCTATAGGAAATAAAATAATTTAAGAAACTGAAAAGCTATAGGAAACTAAAATAATTGAAGAAACTAAAAGCTATAGGAAATAAAATAATTTAGGAAACTGAAAAGTTATAGGAAATAAAATAATTTAGGAAACTAAAAGCTATAGGAAATAAAATAATTTAAGAAACTAAAAAGCCTTACTCTCAAACAACTTCTCTTCGTCCTTGCTTCAGTTTGGCTGCTTTTCATGCGTCCAACTTGTACACATATCTCATTGTAATCCTGTTTGCATCATTCTCTCCCTCCTGCAAAGAACTCGACCCCGAGTTCTCATCTGGATATAGAGGTGTATTATCCGGAAAGAATGGATGTAAATCTGCCACATTGAAAGTCCTCGAAATCACCATAGTCACAGGAAGATCAACAACATAAGCATTATCGTTGATCTTTTGGATAATCTTGTAAGGTCCATACTTTCATGGTCGTAACTTGTTATAAGTACCCACAAGAATCCGCTCTTTCCTGAGAAAGACCATCACCTGATCCCCTACCTCAAAGAGTTGTTCCTTCCATCTTCTGTCAGCCACCTCCTTGTACTTGGCGTTGGCTTTCTCAATCTTTGCTTTGACCTCTTCTGAAGTGCTTTGCCAATGCTCTGCCATGTGTTTAGCTGGTATGCTGTACTCAGCTAGCTTTGGAAGCTTCACCAAATCTAGTGCATATTATGGTACTTTGGTATAGACAATGAAGAATGGGGATCTTCCTGTGGTTCGATGAACAGAATTGTTATAGGCGAACTCCGCCTGTGGTAAATACAAATCCCATTGTCATGGTTTTTCTCCACAAATACTTCTGATGAGATTCTCTAAAGTCCTGTTGGTAGCTTATGTTTGTCCATCTATCTGTGGGTGCACCGTGCTGCTATAATTCAAGGTGGAATCAAACACCACAATGTCTTCCAAAAGTAGCTGAGGAATTTAGTGTCTCTGTTGGATGTGATGGATCTGGGTACTCCATGCAATCTCACGACCTCCCGGAAAAATAGTTTGGCAATGGCATGGGCATCTGAAGTCTTCCTACAAGGAATGAAGTGAGCCATCTTGGAGAACCTGTCAACCACTACAAAAATAGAGTCAGCACCTCATTGGGTACGAGGCAAACCCAGGACAAAGTCCATAGAAAGGTCCTCTCAAATATTCTTAGGTACTGGCAAGGGTGTATATAACCCAGTACTTTGAGAATGTCCCTTGGATGTTTGGCAAGTATAGCACCTCTGAACAATCTTGTACACCTCCTTCCTCAACTGAGGCCAAAAATATCGTTCAGCTACAGCAGCAAGGGTCTTATCCCTTCCTAGGTGGCCTGCCAATCCTCCTCCATGCAAGTCCCTGATTAACTTCTCCCTTAAAGAGGATTGAGGAATACATAGTTGATTGCCCTTCATCACATAACCCTCATGTACATGGTAATCCCCACAGGGTTTCCTACTACCACACTTGCCCCAGATCTCACCAAAATCACTGTCTCCAGCATACAATTCCTTCATCTGTTCAAACCCGATAACCTCAGCACTAATCATAGTTAACACATCTGCCCTCCTGCTTAGAGTGTCCATAACTCTATTTTGGGTTCCATACTTATGCATTAGTTTGAAGGGAAACCTTTGCAAAAACTGGATCCATCTAGCTTGCAGATCCTTGCTAATCCTGTTTTGATTACTCAAGTGCTTTAAAGCCCCACAATCCGAATATAAAATAAATTCTTTACCCACTAAATAATGTTCCCACACTCTTAATGCTCTTACCACCGAATAGAACTCCTTGTCATAGGTGGACCAGTTTCTTCTAGCATCACATAGCTTTTTGCTATAGAAAGCGATTGGTTTCTTTTCCTCGGAGAGTACAACTCCAATTCCTACTCCGCTAGCATCACAATCAACTGTGAACAACTTATCAAAGTCGGGTAATGCCAACACAGGGGCACTACACAACTTCTCTTTCAAAAGGGCAAACCCGGCTTCAGCTTCGTCACTCCAATTAGACTTCCCTTTCTTCAGACACTCTGTCAAAGGAGCAGCAATGGTGCTAAAATGCCTAATAAAGTGCCTGTAAAAACTAGCCAATCCCAAGAAGCTTCTCAACTCAGTCACAGTTTTGGGATTAGGCCACTCTCTAATGGCTTTCACTTTCCCTTCATCCATGGTAATGCCATCACCACTTACCACAAACCCCAGAAACAATAGCCTTTTAGACATAAACATACACTTTTTCAAATTAGCATATAATTTATGATCCTTCAATACAACCAATACACTCCTCAAGTGGTCAATGTGCTCGTTCTCAGACTTGCTATAAATCAATATATCATCAAAGTACACTACCACGAATTTGCCTATTAGCCCAGATGACAACCCAAGAGAGGGGGGGGGGGGGGGGGGTGAATTGGGTTCTTTAAAAATGTTAACACTTTAAAGCTATGTGCCTGATTTGAAAGTGGTTGAGTGCAATGAATAGATAAATGCTAAGCACAAATAAATGAGATAGAGAGAGAGACAAAGCACGATAAACACAAAGATTTTATAGTGGTTCGGTGTATCCAACACCTACGTCCACTCCCAAGCTTCACTTGGGTCCACACTATAATCCACTTGATTACAGTCGAGTTGTTTTACAAGCTCACAACTCAAACTTGTTGTTTTCCCATGGTCACAACGAACCCACCCGGTTTTTCTGGGCTCACAAGCACAAAACCCAACGACAAGCTAACCTTAGCTTGTCCCGAGGTATACTACCTTCACTAATTCAATCCCCTGATTGAATTAGTAAACAACAATTTGAATATGAAGTATACAATACAAGACAACTCCTTAAGTTAGCAAATATGCAATTAAATAAACAAGGATAAGAAAAGCCTGTTTGAAGCGAATTTGATTTGAGCTTTTTTCTTTTTTTCTTTTCCTCTTCTCCTTTGAAAGGTTGAATCAGGCCTCAACTCAGATTCTTCACAAAAATTGCAGTTGAGAAGTTGGGGAAAAACAGGGCTTTTGCTTTCTTTTTCTTCACTTGAAAAATCCTTCGATTTTGAACTTTGAATGCTTTGGATTTCTCTTTTACTCTCTAGGATTGGTTGATGTGAGCTTTGAGTTTTTTTTTCTCTTTGATTTCTCTCTCTTTCTTTCACAAGATTTTTCGATTTTTTGATTTTTCAGTCTCTCCTTCTCTCTCTTTTCAAACGGACGGTTCTCCCTTTTTATAGATCCCTTAATCCAAGATTAGGTAAAAAATAGCCGTTACAGAGTAGTTGGATTGCTTCTACACACAGAAAAATAGCCATTAGAGATTAGGTGAAAAAATATTACCGTTGGAGTCCGTTCTGACATTTGAAAAATCCGTTCCTGATAGGTTGGAGTCATCTCCAACTTTCAGGTGTTGCTCCAAATCGAGGTGTCCAAAAATAGTAATAAGAAGTTCGTTGAGGAGTCGGCTCCGAAAAAGTTAAGTGTGGCTCGGCGCTATCGGGAGTTGGCTTCGAATTCAAAGGTGTCGACTCTAACTTTGTCCAAAAAACATGCTCTCTGTTCTCAGGTTAGAGTCGGCTCCAGAAACTTAGGTGTCGGCTCTGCAACTTTCAGGTGTCGGCTCCAGAAACTGATGCAGAAACCACTTCTCTGTATCTCAGTTGGAGTTGGCACCGAAACTCTAGGTGTCAACTCTGGACCGTGCCGAAAATGTAGAAAGGTTCTGATACGCCCTGGGGTTGGCTCCTGACTGTTTGGGTGTCGACTCTAAGTTCTGAACTTATATATTTTCTTTTCAATTTTGATTCATAACTCATTTCCTTACACTTTTGACTGATTAAATATTTTTAATCCCTGAAACACTTATTAAATTTGTCAGAAACATAGTGAATATACTCATATCTTTTATTAATCATCAAAATCAATAATTGGGTCAACAATCTCTCCTTTTTGATGATGACAAAAACATAGAGTATATGCATGATTAAACAATAAAAGTTGCAAATCAAATTTCTTAATTTTAAGTTCTCATAGTTAAGCTCCCCCTGAATGAGGTAGCTCCCCTTATGATACTCAATTTAACATCTTCTCTCTCTTTATCATTAAGACTTAATGAGCATATCAAATTAAGGTCATTTAAAGCCTGATACTTATTAAACCTTAATACTCATTAAACTTATCTCATCGAAACTACTTGATACCAATTAATTAAGCTTATTTGTTCCAATGCATATACAATCTTCTCTCCCCTTTTTTGTAATCAACAAAAAGGTTTTAGAAAAGATTCAAGTTTAAAAGAACAATCAAATTGCATTGCAAAATACAGGTTCTTCATTCATTTCATTTCATCATCCAAAGTTCAACATGTCATTTAATAAAAAGTAAACATTATACATAAAAAAGAACTTCATTTCATCAAACTTCATTACAAAAAAAAACTCCATTGCATCAAAAGAAACTTCATTACATAAAAAAGTATCAAAATTCAGTATTTAATGATTTCTAAGAAGCCTTTGCAATTCTTCTACAATTTTTCCCATTCCTTCACTTTGAGTTCTGACAAATTCCTTCAGTCTTCTATCAATGAATCCACATGCAGTAACAATTTTGTCTTGAAGCTCTGAATTGCATTTGGAATAGGTCTCTGAATCACCTCCAATCTCTTTGAGTTCTTCAAAAATGTTCTTGAGATCATTCTTTAATGCTTCTGAAGAAGATCCAAAGGTGGACTCAATCTTGCTCATCCTTTCATCTAAGGAATAGAGAGTCTCTCTCAAGTTCATAAATTTGCTATCTAACTCAGTCTTCATCTCTTCTTTATGATTCAAAAGTAAGGATTTCAATTGTTCCATTTGAGTATCAAAAAATGGGTAGAAGCTTGAACAAATGAACTTGAAGCAGGTGCAGGAGCTGCTGAAGGTACAGGGCTACTAGGTCCTGGCATAATATGTCTCACAGAGGATCCAGGTGCTGTAGCTCCAATATCAGTAGCTCTTTCATCCAAGAGACTTTTCCTTTCCCAAATTCCATCCTTTTCACAAATCCCATTCTATGCACAGTTGCTAAACTATAGTAATTTGTGTGCCTTAAATTCTTTTTGGGTTCATTTTCAGAAATAACAACACCTTGACTTGAAATGCTAAAGTCAATATCATACCATAGGGTAAAGTAGATCTTTTCTTATTCCCAGCTTCAGCCATATACCAGACCATCATACCAGCCAAATTAATTCGCTGACCAGTCAAAACACTGTCCATTACAATAATGTCTCGCTCTGAGACATACTCAAACCTACCAGTCTTGGAAACAAGATCCGACCACAGATATTATGAAGTAGTCTTAACTCAAGAGGCAACTGGTTTGCCCAATTTCTTCAAATTCAGTAACTTCTCTTCCTAGCATCCTTGATAAAGCATTTGACCTTTTACTGTGAATGCTTCCAGCAAGCCCAGTAACAGGAATCCCTAAAAGGTTTCCTAGAATTTCTGAGATTATATGAATCATTTTTCCTCTAATAGAGCTTACTATTCCTCCATCTCCTCTAGATAGATTGAAATAAAATTCTTTGACTAAGGCAGGGTAAGTGGGTAAATCAAGGGAACACACCTTATCCCAACCTAGTTCTATCAACTGCCGTCCAATGGTGAAACCTTCTTCCTCAAAGAAATGAAAATCTACCTTTCTGCTCATTGTGATGACTCAGCCGGCTAAGGTATCGATTTGAGGTGAGGAGGGGCTTGGAGCAGAGCTCGGTATGGATGATGAGGAAGAGGACGAAGAACTTGGCGAAGGCTACCTTGCCGGATGCCTCACTATCCATTTCCCGGTCGTCACCGCTCCACCAAACATAGATCCCCTACGTTTGGGTGCCATTGAGAGCTAATGAGTGGTTAATTTGAGGGATTTTGGGTTTTGGGAAGAGTTGGAGAGAGTTTGGAAGAATTAGGAGTCAATTGAAATGAACAAGGAGTCGGCTCTGCCCTAGATAAGTCAATTTTGACCACTTGGAGTCGGCTCCCGCAAAGCGAGGTGTCGGCTCCAGGTCGCTAACAGAGTCAGCGCTCGAACTGGAGTCAGCTTTGCATAAGCAGATGTCGGCTCCGAGGTCTCAGACGAAAGCGACACAGACAAGGTGTCGACTCCACTAACTAGGGTGTCGACTCCATTGACAGTTTCAGAAAAAATAAGAGTTTCAAGAATCCGAAACTTGTCAAAAGAAAATCAATAAATTTTGGATAAAATCTGTGGAATGTAGAGAATCAAATTGTTCAAATGTCTAGATAAATTGTCCTTAAAATCATGAGAGAAATTTCAAGAAATTGATTGAATTCTAGATAATCATTCCTTAGGGGTTTCAAAATCATTCCAAAGGGTCACAAATCCCTAACTCTCCTCTAAGATAACAAAATCTTTCTTCACTCAAGGGTTTTGTAAATATGTCAGCTAATTGTTCTTCAGTACAAACATAATCAAGATAAATGTCACCATTAGCTACATATCTCTAATAAAGTGATATCTAATTTCAATATGTTTAGTTCTTGAATGTTGTATAGGATTTTTAGTTAAGTTTATTGCACTTGTATTATCACATTTAATAGGAGTTTTATCAAGTGTTATGCCATAATCTTCAAGTTGTCGCTTAATCCAAAGGATTTGAGCATAGCAACTTCCAGCTGCAACATATTCAGCTTCAGCAGTAGATAATGCAACCGAATTTTACTTTTTGCTAAACCAAGAGATTAAGTTACTTCCTAAAAATTGACACGCACCACTTGTACTCTTTCTATCTAGTTTACATCCAGCATAGTCAGAATTAGAATAAGCAATCAAATTTAGTGTTGAGTCTCTAGAATACCATAATCCTTTTTAGTTCCATTTAGATATCTTAGTATTCTTTTTACAGCAATTAAGTGAGATTCTTTAGGTTCTGATTGAAATCTAGCACATAAACAAACAGCAAACATGATATCAGGTCTACTTGCAGTTAAATAAAGTAGAGATCCGATCATACCTCTATAATGCTTTTGATTAACTTTCTTACCATCTTCATCTTTATCCAATTTGCATGAAGGACTCATAGGTGTTCCAAGGGTTTGATTGATTCCATTCCAAAATTTCTTGAGAATTTCTTTGTACTTTGTTTGGTTGATGAAAATCCCCTCTTTGCTTTGTTTGATTTGAAGTCCTAGGAAGAAGTTGAGTTCTCCCATCATGCTCATCTCGAATTCACCCTGCATTAACTTAGCAAATTCTTGACACAAAAGATTGTTAGTAGCACCGAATACAATATCATCTACATATATTTGTACTACTAATAAATCTTTATTTTTTCTTTTCAAAATAGGGTTTTATCAACATTTCTTCTAGAAAAATCATTTTCAATTAGAAATTTACTTAACCTATCATACCAAGCTCTAGGTGCTTGTTTTAAACCATACAGTCTGTGTAATTTAAAAACATGATTTGAAAATTCATGATCTTCAAAACTAGGTGGTTGTTCTACAAAAACTTCTTCATTTATAAAACCATTTAAAAATGCACTTTAACATCCATTTGAAATAAATTGATATTCATATGACATGCAAATGCAAGTAATAATCTAATTGCCTCTAATCTAGCTACAGGTGCAAAAGTTTCATCAAAATCAATTCCTTCTTCTTGATTATATCCTTTTGCAACTAATCTAGCTTTATTTCTAATTACTATGCCATTTTTATCTAATTTATTTCTAAATACCCATTTAGATCCTATAATCAGTGACCTTTAGGTCTATCAACTAAGGACCATACATTATTCCTAGTAAATTGATTTAATTCCTCTTGCATAGCTAACATCCAATTACAATCTTTTTCAACTTCTTCAATAGTTTTAGGTTCAATTTGAGATACAAATGCAAGATGATTATTGATATTTCTCATAGATGATCTAGTTCTTACACCTTGAGATGGATCACCTATAATTAATTCCTTTGGATGACCATAGGCATATCTCCAATCTCTAGGAAGATCTATATCATTACGATAGTATCAATAACATCAACCCTAGGAGAATCATCATTTTAGCTTCTTGTTCATGATCTGAAGATACATCTATATTTAATTTTTAATACCTCTTTCTAGCAAAATTGTATCTTCCTCATCATCAATCTTTTCTGAACTTGATGCTAAAGATTCATCAAAAACTACATGAATAGATTCTTCTACAATTAAGTTCCTTTTGTTAAATACTCTATAGGCTTTACTAGTTGTTGAATATCCTAAAAATATGCCTTCATCAGATTTTGCATCAAATTTTTCAAGATTATCTTTACCATTATTATGAAAATAACTAATGTTAGGTTTTCTATCATTCCATAGTTCATAAGGAGTTTTCTTAAGAATTGGCCTAATTAGGGCTCTATTAAGGATGTAACATGCTGTGTTTATAGCTTCCATCCAAAAGTATTTTGGAGTTGGCTTTCACATAGCATGGTACGGGCCATGTCTTCTAAAGTTCTATTCTTTCTTTCTATAACTCCGTTTTGTTGTGGTGTTCTAGGTGCAGAAAAATTATGATGAATGCCATGTTCAATGCAGAAATTTTTAAATAAATGATTTTTAAATTCTATGCCATGATCACTTCTAAGAGACACTATGTGTTGTTTTTCTCATTAGTAACTTTCTTGAAGAATTTCAAAAATATCGAGAAAGTCTCATCCTTGTGATTCAAAAACAATACCCAAGTGAATCTAGAATAATCATCTACTATCACAAGACCATATTTCTTTCCTCCTAGACTAGTGGTTCTAGTAGGTCCAAAAAGGTCCATGTGAAGTAGTTCTAGTGGCCTAGAAGTGAAAACAACATTTTTAGGTTTGAAAGAGTTTCTAGTTTGTTTTCCAAATTGACATGCATCACAGATTCTGTTATTTTCAAAATCTAACTTTGGAAGTCCTTTAACTAAATCATTCTAATTAATTTTGAAATCAAGTGTATGCTTGCATGACCTAATCTACGATGCCACAACCATCCAATCTCATTAACATTAGCATTATCAGCAACTAAGCAATGATTACTAGTAGACAGATTGTCTAAATCAATTAAGTATACATTGCTATTTCTATTTCCAGTAAATATAATGCTATTGTTAATGGAATTAGAAACAGTGCAGATAGAAGCTTCAAATGAAACTTTGAAACCTTTATCACACAATTGACTAATACTAATTAAATTATGTTTTAAGCCATCTACATATAAAATATTTTCTATAAAAGTGGATGGAGTTATTTGAATTTTACCAAATCCCATAATTTGGCCTTTTCCATTGTCTCCAAATGTAACAACTCCTCCTCTTTTATCTTCAAGGGTGATGAATTGATCCTTGTCACCCGTCATGTGCCTTGAGCAGCCGCTATCAAGATACCACTTACGTTTTGATCTTTTGCCATAAGACACTCCTGCAAAGTGATCAAATCTTATGTTTAGGTACCCAAGCTTTCTTGGGTCCTTCATGGTTAGTAGCAATAAAGATTGTTCCTTTCGGAAACCCATATTTTCTTTCTTTTAATACTTAAATTCTTATTAATTTTTTAAACTTGCATTCATAGGCTTTATGTCCTTTCTTGTTACAACAATAACATGAAACATCATTTTTATCTTGTTTCTTTATAAAGAAATTTTTAATAAATTTTTTCTTGTTAGGCCTATAACCTAATCCAACTTTATCAAATACAGCTCTTTGATTACTCAATAGCAAATTAAGTTTTTCAGAGCTATATGTAAATTTATCAACTATATTTTTATATTTATCAACTTCTTTCTTTAAGCAAACATTTTCATTAGAAATTGATTCTTTTTCTTTTAACAAATTTTTATTTTCAGATTTTAGTTCTTCAACTTCATGAGTTAGTTTATCCTTTTCTTTGACAAGATTTAAATTATCATTTTTCAGAGATTTGCTTTTCTTTTTCAAAAATTTAAAATCACTAACTAATTCGTTAAATGCATCAAATAATTCTTTAAATGTAAAGTCATGAGTTTCAGTGCTTACCTCATCATCTTCTTTTGCCATGAAGTAAATGTTTGCAACTTCCTTTTGTTCTTCCTCGGAAGAGGATTCTTCGCTATCGCTCCATGTTGCAACATAAGCCTTCTTCTTCTTTTTGTAGGCTTTCTTCAATTGAGGACAGTCATATCTAAAGTGCTCTGATTTCTTACATTCATAACATATAAGGGGGTCTTTCTCTTTGTTCTTGTCCTTCTTTTTTTTTTTCACCTTCCATTTTTGTTCCATACTTTTTCTTGTGGAAAGGTCTCCTTCTTTGCATAAATTTTTTGAACTTCTTTGCAAGAAGGGCTGTCTCATCATCTTCCTCTTCTTCCTTACTGCTGCTTGTTTCCTTTTCTACAGCTTTAAGGGAAATCATTCTCTTCTTTTTGACTTCTTCCTCTTGATGCTGCTTCATTGTCAGCTCATGGGTCATCAATGATCCAAGTAGCTCCTCCAAAGGTAATGTATTGAGGTCCTTGGCTTCTTGGATTGCAGTCACCTTCACTTCCCATGATCTTGGAAGAGACCTAAGAATTTTACGCACCAAATCAGAATTAGTATAGGTCTTACCAAGACTTTTTAGACCATTTACAATATCAGTAAATCTAGTGTACATGCATGTGATAGTTTCATTTTGTTCCATGCTAAACAATTCATATTTGTGCACTAAATATTAATTTTTGATTCTTTAACTTGATTATTACCCTCATGGGTAACTTCTAAGTCTATCCCAAATTTCTTTTACGGAAATGTAGAAATTCTATTAAATTTATTGGCATCTAAAGCACAATATAAAACATTCATGGCTTTTGCATTAAGCTGAGCCATTTTCCTATCGTTCTCATTCCAATCCCTTTCGGGTTTAGGAACTATTAAACCATCTACAATGTGTGTGGGTGTGCTAGGTCCATTAGTGATTACACTCCATAGTTCATAATCTAAAGCTTGAATAAAAATTCTCATTCTAGCTTTCCAATAAGAATAATTTGAACCATTAAATAAAGGAGGTCTATTAGTGGATTGACCTTCAGCAAATGAAGATCCAGCTTGAGCTGCCATTTGGATCTTTGACTCTTGATCGTTGGATCAAACAAGAAATGAGTACTAGCTCTGATACCAATTATTGGCCCAGATGGCAACCCAAGAGGGGGGATGAATTGGGTTCTTTAAAAATTTTAACACTTTAAAGCTATGTGCTGATTTGAAAGTGGTTGAGTGCAATGAATAGATAAATGCTAAGCACAAATAAATGAGATAGAGAGAGAGAGATAAAGCACGGTAAACACAAAGATTTTATAGTGGTTCGGTGTATCCAACACCTACATCCACTCCCAAGCTTCACTTGGGTCCACACTATAATCCACTTGATTACAGTCGAGTTGTTTTACAAGCTCACAACTCAAACTTGTTGTTTTTTCGGGGTCACAATGAACCCAGCCGATTTTTCCAGGCTCACCAGCACAAAACCCAACCACAAGCTAACCTTAGCTTATCCTGAGGTATACTACCTCCACTAATTCAATCCCCTGATTGAATCAGTAAACAACAATTTGAATATGAAGTTTACAATACAAGACAGCTCCTTAAGTGAGCAAATATGCAATTAAATAAACAAGGGTAAGAAAAGCTTGTTTGAAGTGAATTTGATTTGAGATTTTCTTCTTTTCCTCTTCTCTTTTGAGAGGTTGAATCAGGCCTCAGCTCAGATTCTTCACAAAAATTGCAGTTGAGAAGTTGGAAAAAATAGGGCTTTTGCTTTCTTTTTCTTCACTTGGAAAATCCTCCAATTTTGAACTTTGAATGCTTTGGATTTCTCTTTTACTCTTTAGGATTGGTTGATGTGAGCTCTGAGTTTTTTTTTCTCTTTGATTTATCTCTCTTTCTTTCACAAGATTTTTCAATTTTTCAGTCTCTTCTTCTCTATCTTTTCAAACGACGGTTCCCCCTTTTTATAGATCCCTTAATCCAAGATTAGGTGGAAAAAATAGCCGTTACATAGTAGTTGGATTGCTTCTACACACAAAGAAAAATAGTCATTAGAGATTAGGTGGAAAAATATTACTGTTGGAGTCTGTTTTGACATTTGAAAAATCCGTTCCTGACAGGTTGGAGTCGGCTCCAACTTTTTAGGTGTCGGCTCCAAATCGGGGTATCCAAAAATAGTAATAAGAAGTTCGTTAAGGAGTCAGCTCCAAAAAAGTTAAGTGTCGGCTTGGCGCTGTCGGGAGTCGGCTTCGGAATTCAAAGGTGTTGACTCTAACTTTGTCCAAAAAATATGCTCTCTGTTCTCAGGTTAGAGTCGGCTCCAGAAACTTAGGTGTCGGCTCCGCAACTTTCAGGTGTCGGCTTCCGAACTCCAGGTGTCGGCTCCGAATACTGATGCAGAAACCACTTCTCTGTATCTCAGGTTGAAGTCGGCTCCGAAACTCTAGGTGTCGACTCCGGACCGTGCTGAAAATGTAGAAAGTTCTGATACGCCCTGGGGTCGGCTCCTGACTGTTTGGGTGTCGACTCTAAGTTCTGAACTTACATATTTTCTTTTCAATTTTGATTCAAAACTCATTTCCTTACACCTTTTGACTGATTAAATATTTTTAATCCCTGAAACACTTATTAAATTTGTCAGAAACGTAGTGAATATACTCATATCTTTTGTTAATTATCAAAATCAATAATTGGGTCAACATTGCCAATAAAGGGTTTAAGTACCTGATTCATAACACGCATGAAGGTGCTAGGTGCGTTGCTGAGACCGAACGACATCACTAGCCATTCATATAATCCTTCCTTTGTCTTGAAGGCAGTCTTCCATTCATCGCTTGGCCTCACTCTAATCTGGTGATATTCGCTCCTCAAGTCTATCTTAGAAAAGATGACTGCCCCACTCAACCTGTCAAGCATATCTTCAATACGGGGTATTGAGAACTTATACCCAATGGTGATCCTGTTGATAGCCCTACTATCAACACACATCCTCCAGCTTCCATCCTTCTTGGGAATTAGCAGGGCTGGTACAGCACATGGACTCAGGCTGTCCCAGATGAAGCCTTTGTCTAGCAATTCTTGAACCTTCTCCTGAAGGATTTCCGTTTCCTTGGGGCTCGTCCTGTAATGTGGTAAGTTAAGAAGGCTTGCCCCCGGCACCAAATCGATCTGGTGCTGTATGTCTCTCAAAGGAGGAAGCCCCTCAGATAAGTCATCTGGAGTCACTTCCTTGAATTCTTCTAACACCCCCTTCACTACCTCAGGAACTTCGTCAACAATCTTCTCCTCTACCTTCAGTACATTCTTCACCACCAAGGCATGCACCTCCTTGGTCTCCTTCATATCTTCCTCTACTTCTTTCTCTGAGCTCACAATGGATAGGAAAGGCCGTCTTTCAGGCTTAGAGCCTTTAGGACATAGCGCTACTTTAAGAGAATAGTATGTATCTCTTACCATCCTTTGCTAACATGTAGAGGTTCTCTTTGCCAGAATGTTTGGCATCCACATCAAACTACCATGGGCGCCCGAATAGAAGATGACAAGAATCCATGTCTACTATGTCACAGTAGATTTCATCACTATATTTTTCAATGGAAAAGGGCACCGTACACCTTTCCTGAACATCAATCTTCTCAGCGGCCTTAATCCATCCATGGTATATGGATGAGGGTGCTTCTCTATTGGTAACTGCAATTTCCTAACCACCTGCCTGCTGAAGATGTTTTCGCTACTCCCACTATCCACGATTAGATCAAACATTCTTCCACAATCGTGCACCTGGTACAAAACAATCGGTGGCGTTGAGTGCTATCTTCCTGTTTTGGCGTTAACATGAGCCTCCTGATCACATATGAGGGCTCATGCTGTTCATAATCCTCCCCAAAGTACTCTTCATCCCCATTAGGATCACAACAAATATCCTCCTCCTCTTCTCGCTCTAACATATTGACAGCTCTTCGACTTGGGCACTCATTGGATCTATGCCCCGGTTGATTGCAGTGGTAACACTTTCCCAGGATGGGTTTTGCATATGGGTTTGATTGCTTCTGGCCTTCCTTAGATTCCATCGGCCGCTTCTCCATAGCCTTTTCACTCTTCTTCTTACCACTACTATTCGGCTTCTCTGCAGCACTCTTCTCTTTATCATCAACCACCCTGCTGGTTCCACTATGTTCAGCCCTATCAAAGCCATATCTATGCCCACCATCATCAAATCTGGTGTTATTATCGTTCAGCATGAGTTCAGCTCGTAATGCCATATTTTTAGCCTCACACATACTCCTCAATACTGTGACCCCAATTTTATCTCTGATCTGCAACTTTAATCCATCAACATACCTAGCCACTTGTTGCCCCTCACTTTCCCTCAAATCATTGCGCTTAGCTAATCGCATAAATTCAGCAGTATATTCATGGACGGTTCGCAACCCTTGGCAACATCGTTGGTACTGTTGGAAAAGTATCTGTTCATAATCAGGGGGAAGAAACTCACATTTCATTAGTTGCTTCATGCGGATCCATGTTTGCATGGGTTGTCTCTCTTCTCTCAACCGCATACTCTGTACTCTCTCCCACCAAGCGGAAGCACCACCCTTCAACCTACATGCCACCGTTTTCACCCTATGTTCTTCTTACACATCCTTGTAATCAAAGAACCTTCCACCTCTGCCAGCCAATCAAGAAATTCTTCGATATTAAACGTACCATTGAAATAGGAAAGATCTACCCTTAGGTGGTAATCCCCTCCATCGGAGTGATCATAATCATCATAATCGCGGTACTCCCTTCGGTTTCTTCTCCACCATAGCCACCCCTCATAGGTGGTTGCCTCCTCTCAAACCTCAAAGCCTCTTCCTCTGAATTAACATCAGAGATCTGTACCATCTGATTTGCACGGATGGGTTCATTGATTAGAATATCATAATCTTCTTGTGGCCTATGTCATCTTCCGTCGTCAATCCTACCCCTATTATTAGCGACCTCCATAGCATCAAATCATCCGATCAAAGTCTCAACAAGCTGCTCTACCCGCCTCAATCTTCGATCCATAACATTTTCTCCGTCCTTAGAACCGGTTGATCAGCCCCTTGGACTCCCGCATCATGAGCACCGTCATGAGTGCGACCGTCGTCGACGTCATTGCCAGAAGACATCTTGCAGGAACTCATCTTGCTCTGATACCAATCTGACGCAGTGCAAAAGAACAAGAATTCAATAACAACGACTGAACTCCAAGATAGACAATCACTCGCAAGCGATTCAGAGAAAACCTCTCTCAAGATGATTTTTTTCACTTTTTAATAAAATTGATCCCCCGTCTCAAAACCCTAAAACAACTATTTATAGTCTATAGGAAATAAAATAATTTAGGAAACTAAAAAGCTATAGGAAATAAAATACTTTAGGAAACTAAAAAACTATAGGAAATAAAATAATTTAGGAAACTAACTAGCCTTACTTTCAAACAACTTCTCTTCGTCCTTGCTTCGATTTGGCTCTTTTCGTGCATCCAACTTGTCCATATATCTCATGCAACTGTTTGCATCATGCACCCGCACATGGTCATACGCATATATGCATATATATATATATATATATACACACACATGGTGAACACATTTTTGTCCTTTTGGTGCTGCACGTGTGGTCACATGCGCATGGATCAATAACCCCATATGGTGCACGCATTTTTGTACTATGCACAGTACATAAAAAATTTTCTTATCCAATAGGGTAGGCTCAATTACTGTAACATACCATTAGTACCCGCTTGCAGAAATGGTCTTGAGAGGCCAAATTGATAGGCTATATATGGGTAGGATGTTATATTAACCCTCAGAAGGTTTGGGTGGTGACAAGGCGTTTCTTTCCCCATTGTTTTGTTGCAAGATGACTCGACCTGAGATGCGAGACATGCAACAAGATTCCAGCCTTACACTGTTCTCGAGGTGAGATTACTCCATATTGATGTCCTTGGAATCAAATTAGTGCAAAAGAGACCAGGAACATTTTTTCTCGAGTAGATTTAATTTGAAGCAATGGCTGGAGGTCTGCTAATATTTCTTGGCCCGTAAAATTTGAATAAAGCAAATGTAAAATATGGTGACTGCTGTCACGCCCCAATGACAACTGCTTCATTTTAGTCTTTTCCCCTTATTTTGATATTTGACAGTCACAGTCTATAAATTTCATCAGAAACCACTTGTTGCTTTTGGTGATTCAATTATAATGCCTCCTATGTGCAAGAAAAATGACTTCAGCTGACTTTGATATAGGTTGTTTATGCAAATAAAATGCATACAATCACATGTTTTATTGGAATACAATATGATTTTAGTCAAACTGAGGGTATCACAGAATGATGATTCAGGGCACTAGATGACTATCCCATTTAAAATGCATGTTTAACAGATGATTAGTGTCCATACAATTAATGCTAACTCAAGTAGGCAGTTTAGATGATATCCCAGAATCATCATCTGATCCTCATAAGGAGGTTTGAACTTGAATGATATGGTCATCTTACTGTTTCTTATAGTTTGTTTGAACTCTTAATTTTTACTCTCCGGTCAGAGCATGCACAGGATGCAACGCAAGGAAGGGTCAGAAAACTCTCAAGCAAGCAAACATGAAATTGATAAAGATTCTAAAGGTCTGAGCTAACAATTTACTTGCATCATGGTGTCTCCTCAAAAAATAAATTGATAAAGGGACTGAAAGCATCTGGAATCATGGCTGCTATACGAATGACCTTTCCACCATACTAGCGGTCCATATATATAGAATCCATCCAGCATAAAGAAGCAAAGACTCTTGTCTCCGAATCTAATTCTTTCTTCACCAGGAGCTGAAAAAAATTCATTGAGAGACCATTGGAGATGCATCGTTGCTTGACTTGCAAGATAATTTCAAACATCTTTAGCAAATGGACAGGTCACCCTTGCATCTTCACATCCTGTCTCTATGTACCTAAACCTTAAACCCTAGTATAAATATATTATTGTATAATAATATAAATCTAATATAATATATATTACTATAATAAATCTATAATATATTATATAAATGACATATTATAAATAAGTCAATAATATTACTCTAAAATTATAAATATATATTAATTTTTTTCTAAAAAGTTTTCTTAAGTAATTTTTTTAAAAAAATTACTTTTAAAATAAAAAGTAAAAGTAGTGTAACCAAACATATTTTTTATGATAAATTTTATATTTTATTTTTAAAAATAAAACTAGAAAATAAAATGATACAAAATAGGCCTTTTATTTATTTTTATTTTCTTCTTTCTTCTAATGAAAAAGAGTGAAAAAAAACTCTAATTATTTCAATTTTTTAAATCATTTTAGAGTTGTATTTTTTAAAAAAACTATTTTTATTTTATTCACTAAAATATTTCCATAAATTTTTTTTATTTCCTTTAAAAATAAAAATAAAACATTATATAAAATTATTTTTGGAAACCAAACCATTTAAATCCACTTTAATTCTATCTAAAATTCTCAATTGCACTGAAATTGCATGTTTCTCCAAAACGGCACCTCAAAAAGCTAACTATTTGCTCATGCACACTAAGTCTTAACAAACTGTTAATAGACGCAACAACCGTTATTAGGTCAGGCCTTCTCATAAACAAAATTTTTTAAGCGTAAAAATCTGATACTCTTTTGATTTTTGGAAGATGCATTATCACAAGAGATTCAGGTTTTACGATTACAAAACATACCTTCTGGATAGAAACATGGTTACAAAAGAAGAAGAATGGTATGCGCTCATGAATGAAGAGATCGACTACTTTTAAGCCAAGAAACGCATTGGTAAATAATTTCATTCTTTTGAATCATCATTTATATATATTGAAAGTTTTGACCGGTTTCAATTGTCACTCAGATTGCACAGTCACACTCACGGAAAAGAAAAAAAAAAAAAAAAAAAAAAAAAAGAGAGTTGCATTTTACTTCTTTGATTCCATCAGAGCTCTCAACTTCCTTCCGCAAGTTATTTGGGAGACAGATAGCAAGAGGCTCGAGATGCCATCAAGTATTTATTTCCATTGTCGCTTAATACATCATACATAGCCAACGAAACAACCCGACGGGCGGTCCATACACATACGCAGCGCCACCATACCATAAAACTATTCGACACAATGTTTCAAAGGAGGATGGTATGCTTTGCCAAAGAAACGGGAGTTTTCTTTTGAAACATGCTTTAAATTCGTGCTTTGACTGCTGCTCTTTTGATCTCCAGCGATCTTCACCGTCCTCGGTGCATGACCTCACTGGATGATGGAGGATACTGTCCCCCACACTCCTACTACTGTGGATGAAGCTAAGGAGGAACGAATGCCTTGGAGATGGGTAGCTGATACTCGCTTTGTCTGGATTGCTCCTTCCCTTTTCTGATGGAGCTGTGCTTTCCGAAGATAATCCAAGTACCACCAGAGGCCTTGGAAGCGGAAGCTAGCAGCTGGGAGAAGAAGGCCATCCTCGCAAGGAGCATTAACCGCTGGGTTCCACCGGATGCAATCATACGAGAATTTTGGTGAGATGGTGTCGCGCAAGATTGAATCGTTTGCCTTGCTCACTGGTGCTATATCTTTCATTTTGGCCATAACGCCAAGGATATGGTACTGGGGAGGCCGTGGGTTGCCAATGGACAACCGATTGCGATAGAGGAATGAAAAATAGAGTTTATTCCGACATCGGACTCTGTGGTATATGCCTGCTCTAGGTGAGGCTGCAAACTTGCCGATGGAATTCTGGTCAGATGAAATACTGAGAACAATCCTCTCACCGGCCGGTCACTTTGTCTTCTCCGACTCCTCAACCAAGGAGAAGAACATGGGAGGCTTCGCCCGGGTGTGCATACGTGTCGATCTAAGACAATCCCTTCGTCCGAGAGTCAAAGTGCGGGGAAGTCGATCTCTCTTCTGGCAACAGTTTGCCTACGAACATTTGGAAGGGATCTGTACTAGATGTGGGTCTTTGCATTTCAACAGTCCCTACTCGTCCCTGCCAGAAACTGAGCCCTCCTCGCTGGTTCCAAATACGGGCCCTGGATGGCTGCACTATGGCAGCGGAGGTCTCCCTAAGGCCAAGCTTCGAAGCTGAGGAGGAAGCCCAAACTGCTTCAAACCTAGCCAGGACTGCCCCACGAACGGCTTCGGTGGATGGATGGCAAGAGCCAGTGAAGGTAGCTCGTTGGCGCCTCCATAAGCCCAGCCAACCATTGGATGCCCATGCCTCTGGTGCGGTCCAGAGTCAACTGAGATGAAGACGTAATCGGGTTGCTGGAGTCGTGCCGGTGGTAGGCGGGCATGCCGAGCTTACTAAAATTGAAACTGATACTAGGACTGAAGATCAAACAGAGAACAAAGGTGCTCAGCAAACTCTGAAATCTAACTTGATTTCTGAGAACCCCTTTGCTCTTCTGGGCATAGATAAATGGGCTGGTTGGTCCATGGTCCGTAAGGATCCCTACCCTGGTCCATCAAAGAGGGCCAGGCCTATGGAGACTCAAACTCAATGAGTTGTCTCCAAAAATGAAAAAAGAAAAGGAAAAGCAATCCCACCGGCTCAAACATCGTATAGGACAAATTCACTTTTTCAACATCCTCGGACTCAACTCGGGGCCCTGTTGTCCCGACTGGCATGGGTGACATGTCTACCCATAGGCAGGGTGTGACCCCTGCTGGGGAGAAGGTTATACCTGCCCAGCCAACTCAGTTGGAAGGATGATGCCATGATTCGATAGTCTCTTGCCTTAAGGATGCCATCCTGGGGCAAGGTAGGGATATCCAGATCATGGCCCCGTCCCTCCTTGGTGAATGAGACTAAAGAAGTAATGGAGGATACTCAATTGATGGACTGCATTAGACAGAATCTTGAGGATGGTACCCCGCTTACAGTTGGGTTCTGATCATGTAGCAGAATGCTGAATTTCAAAAAAAATTTAACCTTGAAATCCTAATCAACCGAAACCTTAGACCTAAGCTCCCTTGATTATAATAAATAATTAGTCATAAAATGTAACATATATGTAGAGGAACGTACCTTAATACTTGGTGAAGAAAGAAGAAAGCCGTTTATCCAATCTTTTCCACTAGACGCCCAAGTGTTTGCCCTCTAATGGTGATCCACACGAGAATTGGATCAAAGATATGCTCACGAACTTAACTTAAATTTTTTTGGCTTCTTGACTTCTTGGCTTGCCTCTTAGGACTATCTTTACCTTTTTTTAAAGCCTAATAAAATTTGTATTAGGCTAAGAAAAGAGTTGTCCTAAATTGACTAAGGCTTGTAGGAAGGAGAGAGGAAGAGGGAGAGAGTAGACTCTTGTCTTAAACAAGGATTGCTAAAAATTATCCGATGCTATCCCATATGTGCTACCCCCTTTAAATAGTGAATGGAAGATGTCAAATGAAGGGATACAACCCTTCCACATCCTTCTGAAAGAAAATGAATATTTAAATTCAATTCAATTTGAATCAAGGGACACATGTCATAATTTTCAGCACTTTTCTCCTACGTGAGCCACACCTGATGGGATGCTTTTGGCATCCCATCTTAAATCAGATAGCCTCGAATTTTTTTATGTGTCAAGATAAGGTTCTTCATGTTTAGATGGACTTACAAATCCATAAAAGATACACCTTTAGTGCCTTAAATCAGAAGAACATTTAGACGCCTCTTAAAAATTCTGTACGCACACCGTTTGCCTTCGAGAGTCCCATGTCTCTTGGACTCTATTAATTCAACCTTATCCATCTAATAACATTAAGATAAGGTCCTCCACATTCAATGGACCTATAAATTTGAAAAGATGCCCCTCATAGTGCCTTAATTTAGAAGGACTCTTAGGCATCTCTTAAAAATTTTGCATGCGCATAGTTTTCCTTCCGAGAGTCCCATGTCTTTTGGACTCTATTAATTCAACCTTATCCAATCTAATAACAACAAGATAAGTTACACTATTTTCAATGGACTTATAAATCCCAAAAAGATGCGCCTCCTAGTGCCTTAAATTAGAAGGATTCCTAAGTGCCTATTGAAAATTCTGCACACGCACAGTTTTCCTTTCAAGAGTCCCATGTCTCTTGAACTCTATTAATTCAACACCTAAATGGACTTATCCAATCTAATAAATGGTTGATAAGGTCAGAGATTATCCCAAATTAATTCTAAAATTAATTTGGATCAATTAATTAAGCTGGTTCAAATCAATTTTGATCCAAATTAGAGCAATAGTTAACCACATGCTAGCATGCTGATTGGCTAACAAATTGAATTAATTAATCTTATTAAAATAATTCTTTGACCAATTACCTTATATGTGTGACCCATTGGGTTTCTCATCTAGCCAGCAGTAGGTCTAGGTTTAAGTTGATTCAGTTCGATTAGAAACTGACTAACCGAATTAGATCAAATCGTGCTAACCTTAGTTGCCAATTCGAACCATCTTTCAAATTGACTCATGAATTAAATAAATTTATACATCTCTACATACGTGATAAGTCTTTTTGATTTATTGACCGACCGGACTAATTCAACCCATTGAATTGGATTGATTCCTCGCTCTCAACAGGTGCATGCTTCCTTATAAATATTCGAAGCAATACCAGTGTTTTATCAATTCAAAATTTGCTTTTCATCCTATCGTAATTCAGTCCAGAAATCCATTCCTTCGCTTCCATCCTTATCTAAAGAGTCCAGAGATTCATTTCTTCACTTCCATCCTTATCCAAAGATTCATCTCCTAACCCGTTATCAGAAGGAACTCGTTTCGGTTGTTTATCAGCTTCGGACATTGATGTGTGCACGCCTATTAGAAGACTCGCTGCTGTTATTGCTAGTGTATGCCCTAGATCCAATTGGATTGAATGCTATATATATTCTATGAATATAAATCAAATAAAATGGTTTCTTTATCTATCCAGATGTCTTTTATTTGATATATTTATCTGTGAGATAAAGTCCAAAAGAATGTGAACCGTGCATATGGAATTTGTAATAGAAATTACAAATTGTGAAATCCAAATTGCACGTTATGGTTCGATATTTTAAATTTTCCTAGTCGATGTGTAGATGGGATTGGACACCATCGAACACTGTAAGATTGGCATATATTGCATATCCTCACCCTTGGGATGAATAGCTGATTTCACAAGCTAAAGTATAAAGATACTTGGATAGGTGTGTAGATGCTAATTATTGTAACGATGCATTAGATGACCCATACAGAGATCCCATATGGATATTCTATATAGTGCGATGATTAATCTCTAATGACGGTGGTGTGAGTGATCCTTTGACTTGAGATCTTCATTGCATCTTATGTGGAATGTCATGCTTTGATGATATCCAAACGTCACTCTAGCCACGAGTGGCAAATATGATGTCGGTTGGGTATGACATGAAGCACATGAAAGTGGTGTTTGATCAAGACAGGATTCGTCTCCCTTGATAGAAAGGGTTATATCCTATGACCACTTGATGGATTAAATTGATTATTAAATCCTTGCAAGGTTAAGTTGGAATTCGAAATGGTTTCGAAGTTTTAATTCATATGAGTCAATTTTTCCTGAGATCAAGAAACAAAGATCAATTACAAGGTTGACACATTCCATACCACTGATTGATTTGGGATATGTGATGAAAGGATTTGATCATACGGTAACCGTTCATGGACAGGTGTTGTTGATGGTCACGTTAACAAAACCTTTAGCAGTTGGATGGTCATGATGCTTTGCTAGAGGCCTCTCATGATCTATAATCATATTGTTAACTTAGACAAAGAGTTATCCAATCATTCCTAGGGTCTGTGATTAGGACATGATTATTGCCAACATGTTAAAAGGCTTAATGGGTCACACACATTAAGGAGAATTTTGGATGAATTAAAATGGGAATTAAATTAGATTTAATCCAGATAAGATGACCAATTAAATAATTGGTAAGACCCAATTTAAAGAAGATAAAATAATAATGGATATGATCCATTATAGTAAAAGGAATGTTAGAAGAAATTATTTGCGCATATGATGAACAAATAATTTGATACCCAAATATGGCTTATTCCATGTGATGGACGGCTCTGATTATTTGGGTATGGATGGTAAATGTCAGCCATATGAGGAAGGATTCATGCCCATGGGATGTGGCATGATGAATCTATAGATGATGAACACATACATGTGATAACTAACTCCTAATTTCAAAGGCTGAGATTGTGATACTTGAATTAACGTTACCATGAGAAGGGAGTCTCTTCCTCTTCCTTGGATTAACGTTACCATGATGTTAGGAGTCTCTTCCTCTCCCTTGAATTAAGGTTACAATGAGAAAAGAGGTCTCTTCTTCTCTTTGAAACGTTTCTTTCTCTTCTTGAGATCTAATATCTTCTGTTTTGAATATTTCTATAAGGGGACCCTCTCTCCCTAAGTGTCATTTTCATACCTTAAAGGTCTTTACCCACTCTTCTCCGTGTGGATCACAATTAGAGGCCGGACTAGTGGTAGAGGATTCACTGGATTCATCCTTTTCTACATCGATAAAGGACTATGGTATGAATAAATCTAATGATTTAGATTTTATTTCAAATTTAATGAATCTCTTCCTAAGGATCCTGGCATCTGGGAGTTTTGTATTATATCTTCTACTATGTTTTTTAAATTTGATTCATGTCTTGAATATAATTTTCCATCAGTGATATCAGAGCCACCTTAGGCTACAGATTCATTAATCTGATAGGATACTCGAGTCAATATGATTGATAATATGAGTTTTTATTATGCTTCTTATGAAGATTAAAATTCTAAATAGTTTTCATATGTTGATAATAAATCTAAAATAAAATAAAATATTTATTATTTGATGATAAATATTTATTATATGATAATAAATAAAAATTAATTTAGATTTAATCATATTTGTGTCATATTAAAATAGTAATTATTATTTATGCATGATAGATACTATGTGCTGAAATCCTAGAAATCATGTTTAGGATTTAATTTTAACATGATTAATGATATAATTAAGATATGATATTTATATGATAATGAACGTTGAAAAATTATTTTGGATATTTAGATCATGATAAAATTGTGATTAAATGTAATCATATAAATTTAAAATTTTATATTTTGAATCCAAAATGTTATCATGACAAGAATATGATTAGGGTTTGTTAGAGATATTAGGATTTACATGGGATGTGAAACCGACATGTCATAACATGTAATTAAATGATAAATAAATTTAAAATTTAAATTTTTAAAATTTGAATTAAGAATTCTTATCATAATATCCTAACAAGATCACTATCTTAAGTTATCATAAAATATAATAGATGATAAAGATTTAGGAAACTTAGACTTAACCACATCATTGCTTGATCATATGATCCCAATATTGGTATGATCAATTAGGCTTACATACATTGGTGTCTAAAATAAGTGTGATCATAGTTTTTAATTGATCCATTCGCTGCCTGGAAAACCCATTCAATGGGATCGAAGGGTATGCTAAATAGGACCCCATTGATCAGCTAATCTAGCCATTATTATGGAAAGCTCTTAATTGATTAGATTAATAAGGTTAATCAAGATAGAAGCAATAGATCTGGTCACATGATTAGGGTTTTTATATCAGATAGTGGTCAGGGATCCTAATTTGATTAGGAATCCCAAATCATAAGATTTGATCTTATGATATTTTTTAGGTTAATAAAGATTAATCTAAAATCTATATATAGAATATGTAACCTAGCATAGTACAAATGTTGTAGATGTAGATGGGACCTATATGCACTAAATCCCTCCACGGATATTAAGTCATAAGCCTTCCATTGTTCACATGATACAAAATCATTAGGTCATGAGATTTATCATGCCAAAGCCAAGGTCGAGTGTACTTATGAGGAGTTGATTGTGGAACAATGGGTTGACTTAACTAGATTAGCTGGCATAATTGGCCAAAGTCAGGATCAGTCTACTCTAGAGGCAAACTTTAGGGTGATCACATATGGATGTGATTGGTGATCACATATGGATGTGATTGATAAGGTAATGTCCCCTAAATGATCTAGGAGTCACATTAGATGTGATTGATGATAATCTACCAAATTTGGCTTACCAAGATTTATTGTGCCAAAGCCAAGGTCAAGGTAATTCAAATGAGGATCCTAGCCCACTAGAAAAATTGAATGCCAATTTCTCAAGATTAATAGAGAGGGCTATTAACCTTGATAAAATAGTGAAAGAAACCAACTTAATTAAAAATCTAGAATTACCATATTAAGTTGGTGATTAGTATTCATAGTAATTGACTCGTTCTAATTTTATGTAGGTTATCAGAGAAATCATGAGTGTAAACATTAACCTTAGGAATATTTTAGAATCCAACAAATTAACTGGACTCAACTTTCCTGATTGGTTAAGGAATGTAAGGATCATTCTTCGATCTGAAAAAAATTCTTTTTGTCCTAGATGAGGTTGCACCGGAGGTCCAACCAGCAGATGCTCCGACTGAGGTTCATGTGGCATATAACCGGTATAAAGATGCTGAAGAAATGGCCACATGTTTGATGTTAGCCTCGATATCACCTAATCTTCAGAAACATCATGAGCATATGAATGCTCAGGAGATTTTGATGCACTTGCAAGAGTTGTTTGGTGCACAGTCTTGATATGAGAGGTTTCAAACCTCTAGAGAGCTGTTTCAGTGCAAAATGACTGAGGATTCATCAGTGGGTGCCCACGTGCTGAAAATGATCAATCTGATTGAGAAGTTGGTACGATTGGGTTTTGTGATGGATCATGAACTAAGTATTGACTTGGTTCTACAGTCACTACCTCCCAACTATTCGCCGTTTGTTCTTAATTTCAACATGAACAAGCTAGAAGCATCTCTACCTGAGCTCGTGAATATGCTGACGAATGTCGAGCCCAACATTAAGAAAGAAAAGGGACAGGTTATGGTTGTGAAGTCCTTTGGCGTTTATAAGAAGCAACCAAAGAAGAATAAGGTCCAAAAGGCCAAGGCGATTAAACCAAATAAGGGCATTAAGAAAAACAAAGTAGCCAAGGGGAAGTGTTACTTCTATGGCAAGGAAGGGCACTAGAAGCAAAACTGTAAGGCTTATCTGGCTAACCTGAAAGAAAAGAAACATACAGATGCTTCTACATTAGGTATATTTATGATTGAGATATTTTTCTGTTACTTCTTATTCCACTTAAGTATTGGATATCGATTGTGGATCTCATATTTGTATTAATATGCAGATGATAAGAAGCAGTTGAAAGCTGAAGAAGATAAAGTGATCCTGTGCATGGAAAATGGAGCAAAGGTTGCTGCTTTAGCTGTAGGATTTTGTTCTTTGTCTTTGCCCACTGGGCTTGTAATGGAGCTTAGTAATTGTTACTATGTTCCAAACATAACAAAGAATATTATTTTCATTTCATGTCTTGTAAATGATGGATATATATTTGAAATTGAAAATAAAGGAATTTTAATTTTTAAAATAAAATTCTTTGGTTCTATTGAAATGTTCAACGGGATTTATGTTTTGAATTTACAATGCCTTGTTCTCAATGTAAAAACTAAGAAATTAAAATCAATTAATTCTAAAAACTTGTTCCTATGGCACTGACGTTTAGGCCATATAAATGAAACATGTTTAACCAAGTTACATAAGGATGGCTACTTGGGCTCATTCGATTGGGAATCGTTTGAGGAATATGAGTTGTGCTTACGTGGCAAAATGACTAAGTCATCCTTTACTAAAAGGGTGAGTGAGCAACTGAATGTTTAGGACCAATACATTCGGATGTATGTGGTCCTATCAATATTCAGGCAATAGGAGTTTTTTCTTACTTCATCACATTTATAGATGACCATAGCAGGTATGGTTATGTATATCTGATGAAGCACAAATCTGAAGCCTTTAAAAAGTTCAAAGAATTCAGATCCGAGGTAGAAAAATAAAGTGGCAAAAGTGTTAAGATACTTCGATCAGATTGAGGTGGGGAATACTTAAGCCATGAGTTCTTAGAATATTTGAAGGAGAATGAGATTCTCTTTCAGTGGACTCCTTCTGGTATGCCACAGCATAATGGCGTATCAGAAAGAAGAAATCGCACATTATTAGATATGATGCAATCAGTGATGAGCCTTGCAAATCTCCCAAAAATGTTTTGGGGTTATGTGCTACACACAGCCGAATACACTCTAAACCGAGTTCCGTCTAAGTTGGTCAGTTCCACTCCTATGAGATATGGTGTGGAAAGAAACCAATCCTTAGTCATCTAAGGATTTGGGGTTGCTATGCTTATGTAAAGCATAATGAGTTGGACAAGCTTGGAGCTAGATCCGATAAGTGTAATTTTATGGGGTATCCTAAAGAAACAAAAGGATACTATTTCTACCACCCACTCGAGCAAAAGGTTTTTGTCTCAAGGCATGCCATATTCCTAGAGAATGAGATTTTTCTAAGAAAGGGCAATGAGAAATTTTGAGATTAATGAAACTCAAGAATCACAAATTGACACAGACCGATTAGATGGCATGGAGCAAATGCCAAATGCAGTGGGAGTTGAGTAGGAGACTCAACTCACATTCAGGTAACATTTACGTGAGCCTCTATCAAAAATGATGAAGCAACAGGTAGCTCCAAGTACACATCAGCTACATAGGTCTAGTAGAACACATCATATTCATGAGAGATATGAATTTCTTATAGAAGATGATGAGCTTACTAACTACGAGGAAGCAATTTGTGACATTGACTCCAAGAGATGGCTTAAAGCCATGAAGTCTGAAATGAACTTTGGTTGATCCACCTGAAGGGATAAAACCTATTGGGTGCAAATGGGTCTTCAACAAGAAGACTGACATGAATAGTAATGTGATTATCTATAAGGTGAGACTAGTTGCAAAAGGATACAAGCAAAGGCAAGGTGTTGACTTTGATGAAACCTTTTCTCCTGTAACCATGCTTAAGTCCATAAGGATTTTTCTTACGATTGTAGCCTATTACGATTATGAGACATGGCAAATGGATGTCAAGACCATCTTCCTAAATGGTAATTTAGTGGAGGATGTGTATATGATACAACCTAAGGGTTTTGAGTCCATTGATTCTCAAAAGGTATGCAAGCTGCAAAGGTCCATTTATGGACTTAAGCAAGCCTCTAGAAGTTGGAACATCTATTTTGATGAAACAATCAAAGAGTTTGATTTTATCAAAAATAAGGATGATCCATGTGTGTACAAGAAGGTTAGTGGGAGTGTTATTGTTTTCTTGATATTATATGTAGATGACATATTATTGACAGGAAACAATGTATCCTTACTGCAAGAAGTGAAGGATTGGTTATCTAGCAAGTTCTCCATGAAAGATTTAGGAGAAGCACCTACATATTGGGTATTAAGATATATAAAGATAAATTTTGGAGGTTGCTTGGATTCTCCCAATCAACGTATATAGATAAAGTGCTAAAATGGTTTAGCATGGAGGAATCCAAGAAGGGATTCTTGTCGGTATCGCATGGGGTACATCTTTCCAAGGACATGAGTCCTAAGACCCAAGTGGAGAGAGAGCACATGAATAGGATTCCATACGCCTCAGCAATCAGATCCATCATGTATGCGATGCTATGTACGAGACCTGATATTTCTTATGCTTTGAGTATCACTAGTAGATACCAGGAAACCCTGATGAGAAACATTGGATGGACATCAAGAATATCCTTAAGTACTTACGAAGGACTAAGGATATGTTCTTGGTTTATGGAGGACCCAAACTCATAGTTCAGGGTTATACGAATTCTAGTTTTTAGTTTGATAAAGATGATTATAAATCTCAATCAGGCTATGTTTTACACTCAATGGCGGTGCAGTCAGTTGGAAGAGTTCCAAGCAGGAAACGACTACCGACTCTACAACCGAGTCTGAGTACATTGTAGCATTAGATGCAGCCAAAGAAGCAGTTTGGATCAAAAAGTTCATCACTAAACTTGGTATGGTTCCAAGCATTTCTGAACCAGTACACTTGTATTGAGACAACAATGGATATATTGCGCAAGCTAAGGAGCCAAGGTCTCATCAGAGGTCCAAACATATACTCAGGAGATACCATGTAATTAGAGAGATTATTGGTAGAAATGATGCAAAAATAGAATGAGTCCCCACTGAGGATAATGTAGCTGATCCGTTCACTAAAGCCCTGCCGCAGCAGAAGCATGATAATCATGTTAAGTCACTCGGTATTAAATACATTGGAATGGCTTTAGTGCAAGTGGGAGATTGTTAGTGTATGCCCTAGATCCAATTGGATTGAATGATGTATATATTCTATGAATACAAATCAAATAAAATGGTTTCTTTATCTATCCAGATGTCTTTTATTTATATATTTGTCTGTGAGATAAGTCCAAAAGAATGTGAGCCGTACATATGGTTTGTTCCATGTGATGGACGGCTCTAATTATTTGGGTATGGATGGTAAATCTCAGCCATGTGAAGAAATTCATGCGCATGGGATGTGGCATGATGAATCTCTACGGTACGATGATGAACATATACAGATTGGGGCATATAGTTATGTGATAACTAACTCCTAATTTAAAGGCTAAGATTGTGACACTTGGATTAAGAAAGAGAGTATCTTCCTCTTCCTTGGATTAAGGTTACTATGACATTATCATGAGAAGGGGAGTCTCTTCCTCTCCCTTAGATTAACGTTACCATGAGAAAAGAGGTCTCTTCTTCTCCCTTGGAATGTTTCCTTCTCTCCCTCTCTCCCTATAAATATGTTTCTTCTCTTTCTCTTCAAATAGAGAGGAAAAAGATTAGATATTTTAGATCTACGAGATATCTTCTGTTTTGAATGTGGGGATTCAAGAGGCGCTAGCACCCCTCTCTTCCTAAGTGTCATCTTCATACTTTGAAAATCTTCATCCATTCTTCGCGTGGATCACCGTTAGAGGCCGGACTAGTGGCAGAGGATTCATCGGCTTTATCCTTTTCTACATCGATAAAGGACTCAGATATGAATAAATCTAATGATTTAGATTTTATTTCTAATTTAATGAATCTATTCCTAAGGATCCTGGGCATCTGGGAATTTTATATTATATCTTCTGCTATGTTCTTATGAATTTGATTCATATCTTGAATACATAATTCCTATCAGTTGTATCCTGGAGGGTAGTCATGCTTTGATCTTCTGCATCGAGATATTATCTTCGAGAGGCATAAATCTACTCTTAAGGATAGTGTCGTGCATGCCTCAGCATCATCTCAGTAAATAATATCATCTCGGGTACTATCTTATCCTCATCCTTATCCAATAATCTTAAGAGTAGATTATGGACTCTATCATGGATGGTTGCTGCTACTAAGTCCTTTTTCGATACATCCAAAATTGAGTAATTTACTAGTTCCCATTATAAACGTTGGCAAGAGAAAATATTTTTAGTACTAGATGTTCATAATTTGTATATGTTTTGACTGATCCTAAACCTGAGAAAGATGAGGACTTATAAATTGGAAAAAGGCTAACAAAATATGTAGGCATACTATTCTTAGTACTCTATCCAATGAATTATTTGATATTTATTACCCTATTAAATTAGCCTCTAAGATTTGAGAAGTCTTAAAAGAAAATATATACTTGAAGATGCTGGTTCTCAAAAATTTGCAATAGAAAACCTTTTAAACTTTAATATGTTAGAAGATAAAGATGTGTCATCTCAGATCCAAGCATTCCATGTTTTTATAGATGACCTTAAAAATGAAATTCTTTCTGATGCATTTATTATTGGATCCCTAATTGAAAAATTATCAGAATCTTAGAAAGATAATAAGAATAATCTAAAGCATAAAGAAAGTCTATGTCCCTTGAAGAAGTTATTGTGCATATTAGGATTCAAAAGCAAAATAGAACCCGAGAAAAGATCGAAAAGGCTAAGGAAATGATTGGTAAGGTTAATCTAGTAGAGGATGGATCTAGTAAGGATAAACATAAGTCCTATAAGCCCAAACATAAAACCATTACAAGAAATATGATAAGAACCTTTATTTTCAAAGAAGTGAAAATTTTAAGAAGAAAAAGGGATCTTGCTATGTTTGTAGGAAACTAGGACACCATACTGCACAATGCAGGTTTAGAAAAAATAATGATGCTCCAGCCAAACCAAAGGCTAACTTGATTGTTGAAGAAGATATGATTGCTGTGGTTGTTAGCGAGGCTAATATTGTTGCACATACAAAGGACTGGTGATGAATTCTAGAACCATGCATCATATATGTGACGATAAAAATGCATTTACTTCTTATATCCCACTGCCAGAAGGAGAGGAGCAAGTCTTCATGGGAAACTCAAAGTCTTGTTCTATGATTGGCAAAGAAAAGTAAATTTAAAATTGACTTCTGAAAAAGTCCTTTCACTTAGAGATATGCTACATGTGCCGGACATCAACCTGATTTCTATGGCCTTGCTTGGGAAAGGATATTGTAACCAAGGTCTATTTGTATGAAATGTACTTGAAGTCATGAATGAAAATGCATCATCTTCTTCTGCTTACTTGCTTGATTCTGTTAATCTTTGGCATGGTAGATTAGGACATGTTAATTACTCTTATATTAAAAGAATAAAATAATTAGGTTTGCTAAATAACATGTCTACTTCTTATGATCATAAAAATATCAAATATGTGTAGAATCTAAATTAACCAAAAGGAGTTGCAAATCTATTCATACAAAAGAAACTGAATTATTAGAATTAATTCATTCTGACTTAGGTGATTTAAAAGGTAATATGACTAGAAGTGGAAAGATATATTAGATTACTTTTATCGATGATTTTTCTCATTATGCAATGGTTTATCTATTAAAATCAAAAGATGAAACCTTCAAAATATTTTTAAAATATAAGGCAGAAGTTAAAAATCAATTAACAAGAAAAATAAAAAGGCTTAGATCTGATAGAGGAGAAGAATATGATTCTACTCCTTTTAATGATTTTTGTGCACAACATGGTATAATTTATGAATTTACTCCTTATTCACCTGAATCTAATGGAGTAGCTGAGAGAAAGAATAGAACACTTAAAAAAATGATGAATGCATTGCTCCTTAGTTCTGGTGCACCCATGAACTTGTGGGGGGAAGCCCTTCTTTCTGCTTGTTTTATTCAAAATAGAATTCCTTATAAGAAAATCAATAAAATCCCCTATGAGTTATGGAATGGTCATTTGCCAAGTTTTAAATATTTAAAAGTATGGGATTGTTTAGCCAAGGTCTTGCTTCCTAAACCTAAAAAGAGAAAGTTAGGATTAAAACCTTTGATTGCATGTTCATAGGCTATGTTCAAAATAGTCCTACAAATAAATATAGTGCAGCCTATAGGTTTTTAGTGATTAAAAGTGAAAATAATATCATGGAACCTAATACTATAGTTAAAAAAATGTAAAATTTTTTGAACATATCTTTCCTATGAGAACCTCCTTAGAAAGACCTTCTAGACCACAAGAAGATGAACCAAATTTAGAACCTGATAAAATTCAAGAGATAAGAAGATCCAAGAGAGTCAGAAAGGAAACCAGTCTAGGAGATGATTTTTATACCTTTCTTGTTGATAATGATCCTCAAACCTATTCTGAAATAATTTCATCTTCTGATGCTACATTTGGAAAGAGGCTATAAATAATAAGCTAGAATCCATCATGAGCAATCATACATGGGAATTAGTAAGTTTACCTCCTGAGGCTAAAACTAATGGGTATAAATGGAACTTTGTATGGCTTAAAATAAGCACGAAAAAATAGCATGATAAGTTTGTTAAAGTGCTAGTTTCAAATGGATATCAAATTAATAGTGTTGATAAATGCATTTATTCTAAACTTGTTAATCATGAATGTGTTATAATTTGTTTGTATGTAGACGATATGCTCATATTTGGCACTAATTTTGATATTGTTACTAGTACCAAAATGTTCTTGACTTTGAATTTTGATATGAAAGATATGAAAAAAGCAGATATGATTTTAGGAATTAGACTTGTAAAGAAATTAAATAGCATCATACGTGTTGAGAAAATCTTAAAAAAATTTATATTTTGATTGTAAGCATGTGAGCACACCTTATAATGCTAATTCATAGCTTAAAAAAAAATATAAAGGCAATGGTGTCTTACAATCCAAATATGCTCAAATTATTGGTAGTCTTATGTATTTGATGAATTCACTCGATCTAACATTACTTATACTGTAGGAAGACTAAGCAAATATACCCAATGTCCTAACAAGGATCATTGGATTACATGTGTAATGCCTACCTAGAAGATAAAAAATTGATAAAATTACCAAAATACCCTTCAATTGCAAGTTACCATGTTATTCAATCCTTCAATCTCTCTTTATTCGAATAAGTGATGGGTATGGAAAAATATCAAACCCTAACATTTTATTCATTTGAATCTCAAATCCATAATGAAGACTCGACAAATGAAAAATTTAAACCTATTCTAATTTCATTCTGCTTTGATCAAAGACTTCTTGAGTCATCATATGATGAGATTACATGGGATAACTTCTCCTTTTACTAGGAATGGTCGATTCCTTATTGACCTACTCATAACCTTCATGCATAATCCTCCATATCCATGAACACCCCGTACATGACTTAGCCATGAATGAGTATGAACCAAAACATGGATTCATGTGCATAAGATTCTATGGTAATCTTAGGTTTAAGGATCACTTGCACAACTCCTGCTAAGAGAACCATCTTTTGATAAATAAGTAAGATCTCCATAAGATGTTCTCAATGCGGATCAATTCAGTGAACTCATACCCTAATGAGCACCCACATCGTTGTATTAGTGTCTCTACATAAGTGGCTGTGAGACCAACCATCCTCTTCATCGAGCATACATAGAATGTGCCAGTCTTGCCGAAATCATTGATCCCCGACTCGATGATCCTTCGACTACGAACATTTTAGATTAGAGTTTTTAGGAACTTAGGTCACCGTTATGAACTTCATAATAACCTAATTTCATAGCCCTAACCTTATGGGGTTCATCATAATCTTAATAAATATAAGACACAACATATGATGAATAAAAAAAACCTTTTAATTGATAAAATATTATACATGAGTTAGAAGAAATTACAAAAAATGTCCTTTCATGATTGGCTTTTAAGGCACTATTCTTTCAATCTTCCACTTGCACTAAAGCCAATTGCCTTTGTATTTAATTCCTATACAATCGAAATGACGATTAAACTGCTATTGAGGAAGGGCCTTAGTGAATGGGTATGCTATATTATTCTTTGTGTCAACTCATTCTATAACAATATCTTATCTTTCAATGATCTCTCGAATGAGATGGAAGCGTCTTAGGATATGCTTGGATTTCTGATGAGACCTATGTTCTTTAGCTTGTGCAACAGCTCCACTGTTATCACAATAAAGTGGCTTCGATTGTTGAATCATCAGAACAACACCTAACTCTGTAATAAAATTCTTCATCCAGACAGCTTCCTTAGCGGCTTCACTAGCAGCAATGTACTCTGCCTCAGTAACTGAGTCAGTTACAGTTTGCTGTTTAGTACTTCTCTAACTTACTGCACCACCATATAGAGTAAAAACATACCCGGATATAGATTTACTATCATCCAGATCTGATTGAAAACTATAGTCGGTATAGTCTTTCAATTTTAAATTTGATCCTCCATATATAAGAAAAATATCCTTAGTTTTCTTAGGTACTTAAGAATATTTTTCATAGCTTTTCAATGATCCTACCCTGAATCGGCTTGAAACCTGCTTACTGTGCCTAAGGCATAAGCAACATCAGGCCTAGTACATAACATGACATACATTATCGACCCTACAGCCAAAGTCATAAACACACAAATAATCATCATAAACCTATTAATTAATAAGTCAAAGTACCTATTATTATTTAATATTTAAATATTTTATATAATTTTTAGGCAAAACCTTATCAACTTAAAGAGCTCATTTTAGGAGTCCAACGATGCAAACGTTACTCAAATTGGACTTAAAATGAGCTCAAATTAAATTTATAAGGATTTATCTTTATCTGCATGCATCTCAAAGCAAACTCGGTAAACCAATTGCCGAGTTCAATCGCAGATTTTACATATTCATTTTTCTCTTCCGATTTTTCTTCCCTTCTTATCCCATCACTCCACCAACCAATCAGGGAATAAATTGGATTGAAGACTTTCAAATTGGAAGGAGAATCGTCCGTTATCTCTTCATGTTTCGTTCAGATGCCAATTGGAAAGAATTCAAATTTGAAAGAAAATCAGTGCAATCTCTCTATATTCGTAAAACACGCAAAGAAACCAAGCAGATATGGATGTTCATGATTTTTCCGCGTCTCCTTCGCGTTAATGATCAAGCAAACAAATTGTCCGCATTCATTTGGGCTTTGAATTAGATCCGAAACAGTTAGGAAGCCGGTCTGGTATGGAAACGGATAGGCACGACCTCTCCGTGATTTCTTTGCGTTCTCGCGTCCTCTCCGCATATGAGCATCTATAAATAGCTCTGGCTAGGCAGATGTGAGATAAATCCCGAACAGAGAAAGAAGGAGAGACATTCGTGGGGCAAAAAGACGTTTCCTCGGTTCAGAGTTCTGGTGGGTTGTGCTAATCTGATTCAGAAGCAAGATCCTGGGGAGTTCGGTGCCTTCTTGCCTTCTTGATGCTGTTGCCTTCTTGTCAGGGAAGAAGATTTTTTTTTTTAGTTTTAATTTTTATGTATTCGGATGCTTTACAATAAAATATTTATTTATGTTTAGTTTTAGTAAATTATTTTTAAGTGAAAATAATTTTGACTGGTCTATTCTTAAAAGGGACGAGCGTTCTCTCATAAGATAGATCATATCTTAATTATTCTCATTATCTATTTATTTAAATTCCTAATTGCATAATTTTAATTCAAGATAACCCCTAAAATCCCTGTGGATTCGATCCCTTACTCTCGCTATCTATTAGTAAAATTAAGGTATTTTAATCATTGCGTTACAACACGCATCAGATTTTGGTGCCGTTGCCGGGACTTAAGTGCAGTTATTTTGAAAAAAAAAAAAAAATTTAAAATAAAATATTAAAATTAATTAAAATTAATTTTTTAAAAAAAATTATCACAAATTTTCTATTGATTTTATTCTTATTTACGTTAATTGTTAAATTTTCTTATTTTCTTTTTAACATAAAAAATTATTTTTCTTCTGATTACAAATCCACTTTTAACCTAATCAATTTTTTAATTAATGTAAGTAAAAAAAAATGAAGAAAACCCTAAGACACTTTCCTTAAAATAATTATTTTTAAAAAATAAATAATAAAAATAAAAAAAATAAAAAAATATTTTATTTATTTTTTTATGCTTAGATTGATTTAGATAAATTTATTTTCTGTAAAACTTAAAATATTTTCATTGATATCTCATAATTTATTAGGGAAATAGAAACTTAACCATAAAAATCTAAAAAAAAAGTAAGTAGATTAATTTTTTCAAGAGCTTGATATCTGCTTGTTGCATAGCATTTTCATAATTAATTTTAAGGGCACAAACCCCTAATCAAGATAAGGTGGGGAGTTGATCATCCTTCCTTAGCCCATAAACCACATTCTTCATTTTGCATTAACCCAAGCCTTTAATTTTAAAATTAACTAGACGTCAGCCCCTAAGGAACTCGAGCTCAATAGGACAAGGCACCCAAAAGAGTTGGACCGGGTCGAGATTGACTGCTTAACTGGTGTCTAGAAAAGGAGAGAAAAGTGACTTGGTTCCGTCCTTACCTAATAAGCGACGGGGGACCCCCATTGACCTTATTCTTAACTGGCTAGTTGATCAGCTAATTTTAACTTGAAGGGCTCCAAGGCGGCCTTGAAGTTAGGAGCTGTCTAGATTTAGGTTAAGCTAGGGTAGAGAGTTTAATCTTTGTTAACTTGATTGCTAATAATTATTAAATCCTAATTAAATTAGTCGTCATTCCTCTTAGTTCTAGGAATCTCTTAGGATACTTCTTCTAGAATTATCTCTTTTTCTTCTATTACATTAAAAAAAATAAATTACTTTTGAATCGATAGGGTGTATGCTTGGTCGCCGATCGTTACAACCTAATCTCATACCTCTAGATCCTGAAATAGATAGAATCTTTAGAGAGCAACAAACTTAGAATTATGGACCCTAATAACGTAAATGATCCACCATGACAGTTAAAAGAATATTTTACCCCTTCAAAGTATACCACTCTCCGTGCATTCAAGTGCCTCCAGTGGAAGCCACTCAATATGAGATCAAGTCAAGTGTGATTCAAATGTTACCTTCATGTTATGGACTTACAAATGAGGATCCATACAAACACTTAGATGAATTCTTGGAAATTTGTTCGACCGTAAAAATTTAAAATTTTTCTGACGATGCTCTTAGACTTAAGTTGTTCCCATTCTCTCTTAAGGACAAAGCCAAATATTGGTTAAATTCATTAGATACTGTAACAATTTCAACTTGGGAGCATCTTCAGAGAGAGTTTCTTAAGAAATACTTTCCTATAGGAAAAATGAATCAAATTAGAAAAGCCATAACAAATTTTTCTCAGACTAATGGCAAGATGTTTCATGAGACATGGGAGAGATTAAAAGAATTGATTAGAAAATGTCCGCATCATGCCATACCGAAATGGCAGTTAGTTCAATGTTTTTATGATGGACTATCAGAAAAGTACCGGCAAATGTTGATGCTTCATGTGGTGGGACATTTATGTTAAAAAATGAACATGAAGCTTGGCAACTCTTTGAGACATTGAGTGAGAATTCATTACATCACTTATCAGTCGCTCGTAGCGACACTCTTGTAGAACCTAAAAGAGGTGGAATATATGAAATAGGTCATTCTATAGATATCTATACTAAGGTAGATGAACTGTCCCAGAAACTTGACCGAATTCTACAAGTTGGAAACACCTCTTCCCCATCTATTCAAAATCATGATGTTTGTATAATCTGCTTAAGTTCGACTCATTCTACATGTGAATGTCCAGCTGCATACCAATTTTCTGAGCTTGTTCAAGAGCAAGCCTACCAAGCCCAAACCCGATTGGCTCCTAGAATAGGAAATGATCCATATGTGAATACTTACAATCCTAGCTGGCGAAATCACCTAAATTTTTCTTGAAACCTCAACTTATAACCAATTCATCATCAATCAGACCTAATAATCAAGAAACCAATTTTAGAAGCATGCCATATTTACAATACCCAAACATCCCACAACCTCCGCCGAATAATCATCCTACTTTCGAAGACAAGGTGTTACAAGCATTGAAAGGGCTAGAAATGAATACTCAAATCCTTCACTCCCACACACAATCTATTGCAAAACTAGAAACTCAGATAGGTCAATTAGCCACAGCATTCAGTAGAAGGGAGGAGATAAGTTACCTAGTCAGCCTATCGATAACCCAAAAGGACAATTCATGACTGAAGGTTCCAATAGTCCTGACAAATTCCTAAAACATGCTAAATCCGTCATGACTCTAAGAAGTGGAAGAACGTTGAACCCACCAGAACCAACCCTAAAATTAGAAGTGGCTGAACCGAAAAAGAGAAGAAATGAAGAAGAAAAGAAATGCAATGATCAAGCAATCACACCTAAAGCCCCATTCCCTAATGCTTTAGAATCTCCTTTATCTTTGCACAAGAGGAATATAAAAATGAATGAGATGCTTAAGTTATTTAAGCAAGTCCAAATAAACTTACCTCTTCTCGATGCTATCAAGCAAGTTCCAGCTTATGAAAAATTTCTGAAGGATCTATGCACACAAAAATGGAAAGCCAAGACAAAAATACCAAAAAAGATCCAGTTGACTGAGCAAGTCAGCTCAGTTGTTCAGTAAATAACTCCACCCAAACTAAAAGATCCTGGAACCCCAATTATATCATGTGTAATAGGGAACTTCACAATCAAAAAAGCATTACTAGATTTGGGTGCGAGTGTAAACCTTCTCCCAAGTTCAGTGTATGAGTTATTCGGATTCGGAGAGTTGAAACCCACGACAATAACACTACAATTGGCAGATAGATCAGTCAAAGTACCTCGTGGAATATTAGAAGATGTATTAGTGAAGGTAGATGAATTTTATTTTCCTATCGACTTCCTTGTGTTAGATATGGAATCTAGTGGTAATCCTAACCAAATTCCATCATTCTTGGAAGACCTTTTTTTGGCTACTGCTAATGCATGTATAAATTGTAGAACGGGTATGATGGATGTATCTTTCGGAAATAAGAAGATGAGATTAAATATTTTTAATGCTTTCCAAGGACTACCTGTGTATGATTTAAATGAAGTAAACATGATCGAAGAAGTTGTAGATAAGAAATTTCAAAGTTTGCTTGATTCGGATCCTTTACGAACATGTCTTACACATTTTGGAATAGATGACTTTTATATTGATGAGTACACAAAAGAGATAAACTTGTTATTAGAACCACCTAAGTTTGATACCATCCCTCCTTGGACTATAAAATATGAACCACTTCCAACTAAACCAAGCCCTTTAATACCATCCTTAGAAGAACCACCCAAACTAGAATTGAAACCTCTTCCTGCTGACTTAAAATATTCATTCCTTGGACCCAATGATACCCTTCCGGTAATCATTGCATCTACCCTAACCTATGAGCAGGAAGATAAATTGGTAGATGTACTTAAAGAACATAAAAAGGCAATTGGATGGATAATAGCTAATCTTAAGGGAATTGACCCTTCCGTTTGCATGCACCACATTCATAGTGAAATTGAAGCCAAACCACATAGAGACATGCAACGGAGGCTAAATCCGAACATGAGGGATGTTGTTAAAAAGAAGTAAAATGGCTTGATGTTGGTATTATTTATCCAATTTCGGATAGTCAATGGGTTAGTCCAATCCAAGTAGTACCTAAAAAGTGGGTATTACCGTAATTGAAAATGAAAAGGGCGAATCAATTCCTACTCGCACATCAACTAGTTGGAGAGTGTGTATAGATTATCGAAAGTTGAATGCCATAACTAGAAAAGACCGCTTCCCTTTGCCTTTTATCGACCAAATTCTGGAACGGTTAGTGGGTCAAAGTTTCTTTTGTTTCTTAGTTGGATATTCAGGATACAATCAGGTCCCAATATTTCATGCAGATCAAGAAAAGACCACCTTCACCTGTCCCTTTGGAACATTTGCCTTTAGACGTATGCCTTTTGGTCTTTGTAATGCACCAGCCACTTTTCAACAATGTATGTTGACCATATTTTCTGATATGATTGATCAATTTTTAGAAATATTTATGGATGATTTTTCAGTTTTTGGTGCTTCATTTGATAGCTGCCTTGAGAACTTGACTAAGGTACTGAAACGATGTATGGAAATGAATTTAGTCCTAAGTTGGGAGAAGAGCCATTTTATGGTTATGAGGGAATTGTGCTTGGACACATTGTTTCAGAGAAAGGAATTGAGGTTGATAAAGCCAAGGTTGAATTGATCTCAATCTACCCCCCAACCTTAGTTAAACAAGTATGATCTTTCCTTGGCCATGCTGGTTTTTACAGACGCTTTATTAAGGATTTCAGTAAAATTTTTTGACCCTTGTGTAATTTGTTGGCCAAAGATAGTTCTTTTAATTTTGATGAAGATTGTCTAACAGCCTATAACATCCTACGAACTACTTTGACCACTGCACCAATTATCAAGCCATCAGATTGGACCATACCTTTCGAAATCATGTGTGATGCTTCTGATTATGCTGTAGGGGCAGTTCTAGGACAAAAACTCAATCGAAAACCCCATGTAATTTATTATGCTAGCAAAACTCTTTCAGATGCACAAATAAACTATACTACCACTGAAAAAGAATTACTAGCAGTCGTGTTTGCCCTAGAAAAATTTAGATCATATCTGTTAGGGTCCAAGGTCTTAGTTTACTCTGATCATACAGCATTAAGGCATTTGTTATCAAAAAAGGATACAAAACCTAGATTGATTAGATGGATCCTTCTACTACATGAATTTGACTTAGAAATCTTAGATAAAAAGGGTTCCGAAAATATGGTAGCAGATCATATCTCTAGAATCTCAGTGGAATATAACAAAGAAATAATCAAAGATAAGTTTCCTGATGAGCAACTGTTCTCAATTTTCCATAGCAATCTTCCCTGGTTTGCCCACATTGTGAATTATTTGGCAATAGAAAAAGTACCTTCCCATTGGACAAAACAAGAAAAAGATAGATTTTTCTCACAAATCAAATATTACTTTTGGGAAGACCCTGAATTATTTAAGTACTGTTCAGATCAGGTGATTAGGCGATGTGTCCCAAGAGCGAATTCAAAAGCATACTTAACTTTTGTCATTCTCTTGCCTGTGGGGGACATTTTAGTGGAAGAAAACTACAGCAAAGGTCCTGCAAAGTGGGTTCTATTGGCCAACTCTTTTTAAAGATGCACATGAATTTGACAATAATTGTCTTCAATGTCAACAAACAGGAAATATTTCTAAAAAAGATATGATGCCCCTAAACTCTATCTTGGTTGTAGAAATTTTTGATGTATGGGGTATTGATTTTATGGGCCCATTTCTTTCCTCTTTCGGATTCGAATACATTCTAGTGGCAGTTGATTATGTGTCAAAATGGATTGAAGCCATGGCAACTTGAACCAATGACCATAAAGTTGTAATCAAGTTTATTTAGCATAATATCCTTAGTCGTTTTGGATGCCCAAGGGCTATAATTAGTGATGGGGGTACACATTTCACAAATAGACACTTTGAAGGTTTAATGAACAAATATGAATTACTCATAAGGTAACTACACCTTATTACCCCCAAACTAGTGGCCAAGTTGAAATATCAAATAGAGAAATTAAACATATCCTTGAGAAAATGGTGAGACCCGATAGGAAAGATTGGTCAGAACGTTTGGATGATGCATTATGGGCTTATCGTACTGCATTTAAAACTCCCATAGGAATGTCTCCTTACCGGCTCGTATTTGGAAAGGCCTGCCATTTACCTATAGAATTGGAACACCATGCATTTTGGGCCATCAAGCAATTTAATTATGATATGAAAAAGGCAGGTGTTACTAGAAAACTTCAATTGAATGAGTTAGAAGAGCTACGAAATGATGCATATGAGAGCTCAAAAATTTATAAAGAACGAACCAAAGCATATCATGACAAATTTATTAATAGAAAAACTTTTGAACCAAATCAAAAAGTATGGCTTTACAATTCAAGATTACATCTTTTCCTGGAAAACTTCGTTCACGATGGAATGGACCTTTTATAGTAACTCAAGTATTTACCCATGGGGCGATAGAACTCAAAGATCCTAAGCAAGGAATATTTTTAAGGTAAACAGTCAACGTTTGAAACCATATATAGAAGAAATTAATGATGAAGAAGTTGTTGAATCAATTGATCTTGTGAACCCAACATTATCGTAATGAGTAGCATAGTCTGGCTGAAGACTTTAAACTTAGCGCTCTTGGGAGGCAACCTAATTTATTAGTTATTTTTAACTTTCTATTTTCTTAGTATGACCAGAGAAGAGCAACAGAAGTAGATCGAAAGAAGATGACAACAATGAAACCTCCAACCTTCAAATACTCGACGAGGTAGTATCTTTCCTTGAAATTAATTTTTCTTCCATTAGGGATAATGAAAATTAAGTTGGGGGTAGAATAAGTAAATCCTCGAGTAAAACTATAATCAGTATTTGTGTACCAAATTTTGTCTTGATTTGAAGTTAATCAAGCATTTTAATCATCAATGAACAATTAACGGTTAGATTATTTTAGAGATACTGAGGAACAAATTATTAAGGAAACCTAATAAAAGATAGAGTTTAGCCCACAAAAATTTTTAGAATAATTTTAGACCCTTCTGACCACTGATCTTAATAGTACAATCTACTTAATAAGGGTATGGGTAAAATATCATTAAAAAGAAAAAAGAAAAAAAAGAGAGCCTCTTAAAGTTAATAAATTAGGTTCTTAGCATCTTTCACTAAGTAACCGAGCCCCGTTACCTAAGCAAGTGATGTTGTTCGCGTAAAAAGGTGAGAATGTAAAGAACCTAAGTAAAGTCAGTGCTACCTAAAGCCTTTTTGACTCGAGTCAGTAAGTTCGAGAGGTGTTTTACACCTAATGCCTTAAAACCAACTGGTTTGGGAGCCATTGGCCTAAAGCTCACTACAAGGGTCAATTAGAAAGCAAGGGGTTAGGACATTGCACTGACTTTACACGTAAATAAATAAATAAATAAGGAGACTAAATTACAAAAGACACTACACCCAACCCAAATTAAGTTAGAGGACTTAAACAGAGAAGTGAAAAGTTGGTGAAGGAAGACTTCTATAAATTCTTATGGGCTGCACTCTATCACTAAATGGTAAACTTGATAATCCAATAAAGCACCTCTCTTATGATCTAACCGAAAATCTTTTGATTTTAGAATTGTAAAATAACTATCAATTCTTGGACTAGCTTGGTACATATTTCTAGATTCTTTATTTACTCGAGGATGAGTAAAATTCAAGTTGGGGGAGTTAGCCAAAGCATAAGAAATTTTGTTCATCCTTTATCTCTCTTCAGGTGTCGTAGGAGACATCTTCTTAGAGAGATGCATACCTTGACTCATGGGCAAGTAACCACTTTTACTTCCCTCTAAGTTGAATCTTTTCAATACTAAGTCAATATACCTAGATTGGGATAAGCTAAGCATCCTCTTAGATCTATCTCTATAGATCTTTATACCCAGTATATAGGATGCTTCTCCCAAATCTTTTATAAAAAATTGTTTAGATAGTCAAGTTTTGACTGATTGTAGCATTAGGATATCATTTCCAATGATAAGTATGTCATCGATATAAAATTAAGACTATGGCACTCCCACTTGTCTTCTTATACACACATGGTTCATCTATATTTTTGATGAAACCAAACTCTTTGATTGTTTCATCAAAGTGAATGTTTCAACTCCTCGATGCTTGCTTTAATCCATAAATGGATTTCTTAAGCTTGCATACTTGATGCAGTCTCCCACTTGAGATAAACCCTTCTGGCTGTGATATATAGACTTCCTCCTCAAGATATCCATTGAGAAAGGCAATCTTTACATCCATCTACCAGATTTCATAGTCATAGTATGCTTCTATAGCAAGCAATATCCGAATGGATTTGAGTATAGCTATTGATGAAAAGGTTTCATCATAGTCAATACCATATTTTGCCTAAAACCTTTTGCTACTAGCCTAGCCTTGTAGGTTTCTACTTGGCCATCTGCTCCAATCTTCTTCTTTAAGACCCATTTGCATCCTATTGGCTTTACTCTTTAGGTGGGTCAACCAAGGTCCAAACCTGGTTGGTATATATGGAGTCCATTTCAAATTTCATTGCATCAAGCCATCTGTCAGAGTCTTACTCTTGATAGCTTCTGTATAGGTTACAGGATCCATTGACCCAATTATTGATTTTGATGAATAACAAAAACCATATGAGTATATCTCTTATGTTACTAATAATTTTGATTAAGCATTTCAGGAAATTAAAATTTTTAATTTATCAAAATCCAAAAAAAAATCGTTTGAATTTGTTTCTAATATCAAGTGGCAAGTTTCAGACATTAGAGCTGATCTAGAGGGATTAAAGTCGACCCGGAGCGTATCAGAATAGTTTGGCACTTTTGGCATGGTTTAGAGCCGACTCCAACTTGAGAATAGAGAACCTTTTTTTGGAGTCAAATTAGAGCTGACTCTGCAGGGAATTAGAGCTGACTCTAATTAACAAACATAGACTATGTTTTTCGAAAAAAATTAGAGCCGACTCCCGCATTAGTTAGAGCCGACTCAGCACGCAACGTGTCGACCCCAAATAAAGTTAGAGCTGACTTTATGATGGACGAACTTTACTATTTCGAGCATCCTAACTTAGAGCCAACCCCAGGCCAAATTAGAGCCGACTCTAATATGTCAAAGGAAATTTTCAGAAATGTCATAGATGACTCAACGGCTATCTTTTTCTAAATAAACTTCAATGGCTTTTTTCTCTTTCATGTTAAACTTATCCACAAGGACAATCAACGGCTAGTTTCCATCAAAATGTAGATTAAGAGAAAATTATAAAAGAAGCTTCCGACCGTTTGAAAGTGAGCAAAAAAAGAGAGAGAAAAAATTAAAAATCAAATAGATAGAATTCAGATTTGAGATCCCAAGTGTTCAAAAAGAGTTTAGAGAAATCCAAAGCATTCAAAAGCCCAATTTGAAGGATTTTCATCAAATCAAAAAGAGAAGAGTCATAGTTCTTCAACAACATCTATATCAACGAATCTTCAAAGCTTCAATCCTAACATAAGGAAGATCATCCAAGAGGAGAAGAAGAGAAGAAAAAAAGAAGAAAAGCTCAACCTCGGAAATCAAACTCTTCTATTTCTATCCTATTTATATAGTTTTATTTGCTCATTTAAAGAGCTGAATATCTATTGTAACCTTTACTCTGATTGCTCTTGTTGATTGATTTAATCAGGTGATTGAATCAGGGGAGGCAGTTAGCCTCGTGCAAGTTTGGTTAGCTTGTGATAGATTGTGTGCTGGTGAGCCTATAAAAACTGGCTGGGTTCGTTGTGATTATGTTATAAAACAACAAGTTTGGGTTGTGAGCTTGTAAAATAACTCGGCTGTAATTTGGGTGATTATAGTATGGGTCCAAGAGTTGCTTGGGAGTGGAGGATGTAGGTGTAGCTAATACCAAACCACTATAAATCATTGTGTTTGTCGTGTTTGTCTCTTCTCCTCTCTACTCTATCTTATATACTCTGTTTAGCATCCATAAGCACAACACTCACTGCATATCTTCGTACATCTTAAATTTAAGAAATTATTTTTAAGCATCGAATTTCTTAAGAACCCAATTTAACCCCCCCTCTTGGGTTACCATCTGGGCCAACAATTAGTATCAGAGCCTGTGCTCATCCTCCCTTGATCTTACAATCAAGAGCTAAAGATCTAAATGGTAGCTCAAGCTGATTTTTCTTTTTTTGAGGGACAATCCACAAACCATCCACCTTTGTTTAATGGAACAAATTACTCATATTGGAAAACTAGGATGAAAATATTCATTCAAGCTTTAGACTATGATTTATGGAGTGTTATTATCAATAGTCCTAACACTTCCACACACATAGTTGATGGATCCATTATTCCTAGGGCCGAAAGGGATTGGAAAAAGAATGATCAAAATGACCTAGCTCAATGCCAAGGCCATGAATGTCCTATACTGCTTCTTGGATACAAATGAATTCAATAGAATATCCACTTGCATCTTAGCAAAGAAGATATGGGATCGGTTGAAAGTTACCCATGAGGGTACTAACCAAGTTAAAGAGTCCAAGATTAATATTCTTGTGCATAAATATAAACTCTTTAACATGAATCAAAATGATTCCATCACTTGCATGTACACTAAATTTACTAATATAGTGAATGGATTGAAGAGTCTTGGAAAGACTTGTGCTAATTCTGAACTTGTTCAAAAAATTCTTAGGTCCTTCCAAGAGTATGGAAAGCCAAAGTGACAACAATCCAAGAAGCCAAAGATCTCAATACCTTACCTTTAGAGAAACTCCTTGGATCACTCATGACCCATGAACTCACTATAAAGCAACATCAAGAAGAAGATGTGAAAAAGAAAAGGACTATTGCATTAAAGGCTGCAGAAAAAGAAACAAGTAGCAGTGAAAAAGATGAGATGACGATGACACTGCTCTCCTTGCAAGAAAATTTAAGAAATTCATGCAAAGAAGGAGGCCATTCTATAAAAGAAAAATTGGTATCAAGATAGAAGAAGATAAAGAAAAGAAAAAGATCCCTTGATTTGTTATGAATGCAAGAAGCCGGGACATTTTAGATTCGAATATCCTCAACTCAAGAAGGGATTTCGAAAGAAGAAGGAGGCATACGTTGCAACTTAGAGCGACAGTAAGAAATCTTTATCCGAAGATGAACAACAAGAAGTTGCCAACATATGTCTTATGGCAAACAAAGAAGATGAGGTAAATCTTGAAACCCCTATATATGATTTCATATTTGATGAACTCTATGATGCTTTTAATGAACTGATGAATGATTTTAAAGTTTTGAGAACAAAGAATAAAGTTTTAAAAACAGAAAATCTGAATCGTCTCAAAAAGAAAAATAAAATTATCATTGAATTTGAAAAGCAAAATTCTAAAAAGCAAGATATGCAAAAGAAAAAATAATTAATTTTTGCTGAAAATCTGAACTTAAAAAATGAACTTGAAAAATATAAGAGTATTGTTGACAAATTTACTTATAGCTCGGAAAGACTTAATTTATTTTTAAACAATCAAAGAGCTATTTTTGATAAGGCTGATTTAGGTTATAGACCACACAAAAAATAAAAATTTGTTAACAATTTTTTTGTAAAGAAAATGATTGAAAATGATATTTTGTTTTCGTTGTGGTATGAAAGGATATAGGTCTTAAGTTTGTTATCATAAGATATCTCATGTGAATGTTAGTCATAGAAGTAAGATGATTTGGGTTTCAAAAGGAACTATATTTACTGCTACTAGCCATAAAGGACCCAAGAAGGCTTGGGTACCTAAACATAAGATATGATTGCTTTGCAGGCGTATCTTGCAACCAAAGGATTAAAAAGAAAATGGTATCTTGATAGCGGCTGCTCAAGACACATGACGAGTGACAAAGATCAATTCATCACCCTTGAAGCTAAAAGAGATGGAGTGGTGACCTTTGAAGATAATGGTCAAGGTCACATCATGGGTATTGATAAAATTCAGATCACTCCATCTATTTTTATTGAAAATATTTTATATGTTGATGGATTAAAATATAATTTGATTAGCATTAGCCAACTATGTGATAAAGGTTTCAAAGTTTCTTTTGAAGAATCTATTGCATGGTAATGAATCCCATTGACAATAGCAATATATTTGTTAAAAATAGAAATGACAATGTTTACTTAATTGACTTGGATAATTTATCTATAAGTAACCATTGCCTAATTATCGATAATGCTAAGGTAAATGAAATTGGATGGCTATGGCACCGTAAATTGGGATACACAAGCACACACTTGATTTCAAAATTACTTAGAATGGATTTGGTTAAAGGTCTTCCAAAATTAGATTTTAAAAACAATAGAGTTTATGATGCATGTCAATTTAAAAAATAAACTAGAAATTCTTTCAAATCCAAAAATATTGTTTCAACTACTAGGTCACTCGAGCTACTACACATGGACCTTTTTGGATCTACTAGAACTACTAGTATAGGAGGAAAGAAATATGATCTTGTGATAGTAGATGATTACTCTAGATTCACTTGGGTATTATTTTTAGCTAAAAAGATGAGACTTTTTCTATATTTCTGAAATTCTTCAAGAAAGTTACAAATGAGAAAAATATTATCATAGTGTTTCCTAGAAGTGATCAGGGAACTGAATTTAAAAATTATTTATTTAAAGATTTTTGTATTAAAAATGACATCCATCATAATTTTTCAACACCTAGGACACCTCAACAAAATAGGATGGTTGAAAGAAAGAATAGGACTCTAGAAGACATGGTCCATACCATGCTATGTGAAAGCCAACTCCCAAAATATTTCTGGGCAAAAGTAATAAACACAGTATGTTACATCCTAAATAGAGCCTTGATTAGGCCAATCCTTAAGAAAACTCCCTATGAGTTATGGCATGATAGAAAACCTAACATCAGTTATTTCCATGCATTTGGTTGTAGATATTTTATTCATAACAATGGTAAGGACAATCTAGGAAGTTTGATGCGAAGTCAGATGAAGGTATATTTCTACATCTAGTAAGGCATATAGAGTATTCAATAAGAAGTATTTGATTATAAAAAAGTCAATTCATGTAGTGTTTGATGAGTCTTTAGCATCAAGTTTAAAAAAGAAAGATGATGAGAAAGATACTAATATACTTGAAAGAGATTTTGAAAAGTTGAATGTTGATGTATCTTCAAATCATAAACCTGAAGCTAAGGATGATGACTCACCTAAGGATGATGATGTTGATATTACTCGCAATGATACAGATCTACCTAGAGATTGGAGATATGCTTATGGTCATCCAAAGGACCTAATCATAGGTGATCTATCTCAAGGTGTAAGAACTAGATCATCAATGAGAAATATCAATAATCATCTTGCATTTGTGTCTTATATAGAACCCAAAACAATAGAGGAAGCATAAAAGGATAGTTATTGGATGTTGGCTATGCAAAAGGAATTAAATCAGTTTACTAGGAATAAGGCATGGACCCTAGTTGAAAGACCTAAAGATTATCCAGTTATAGGATCCAAATGGATATTTAGAAATAAGTTAAATGAAGATGACACAGTTGTTAGAAATAAGGCTAGATTAGTTGCAAAGGGAGACAATCAGAAAGAAGGTATCAATTTTGATGAAACCTTTGCACCTGTTGCTAGATTAGAAGCCATAAGATTATTACTTGCATTTGCATGTTGCATGAACATTAATTTATTTTAGATGAATGTAAAAAGTGTATTTTAAATGGTTTTATAAATGAGAAAGTTCATGTTGAATAACCACCTGGATTTGAAGATTATAAATTTTCAAATCTTGTTTTTAAATTACATAAAGCACTTTATGGTTTAAAACAAGTACCTAAGCTTGGTATGATAGACTTAGTAAATTTTTGATTGAAAATAATTTTCTAGAGAAAATATTGATAAAACTCTATTTTTGAAAAGAAAAAAAAAGATTTATTAGTGGTACAAATTTATGTTGATGATATAGTATTTGGTGCTACTAACAATCTTCTTTGTCAAGATTTTACAAAGTTAATGCAGGGTGAATTTGAAATGAGTATGATGGGAGAACTGAATTTCTTTCTTGAACTTCAAATCAAACAAGAAAAAAAATTTCATTAACCAAACAAAATATACAAAAAAAAATTCTTAAGAAGTTTGGTATGGAAGTTTTTAAATCTCTTGGCATACCAATGAGTCCTTCATGCAAACTCGATAAAGATGAAGATTGCAAGAAAGTAGATCAAAAGCTTTATAGAGGTATGATTGGTTCTCTACTTTACTTAACAGCTAATAGACTGGATATTATGTTTGTTGTATGTTTATGTGCTAGATATCAATCAAATCCTAGAGAATCTTACTTAATTGCAATAAAAAGAATTTTTAGATACTTAAATGGTATAAAAAATGTAGGATTAAGGTATTCTAAAGACTCACAATTTAATCTGATTGCATATTTTGATTCTGATTTTGCTGATTGCAAATTAGATCAAAAAGGCACAAGTGGTGCAAGCCAATTCTTAGGTAGTAATTTAATCTTTTGGATAAGTAAAAAGCAAAATTCGATTGCACTATCAACTACTGAAGCTAAATATCGCAGCTGGAAGTTGTTGTGCTAAAATCCTTTGGATTAAGCGATAACTTGAAGATTATGGTATCACACTTGATAAAATTTCAATTAGATGTGACAACACTAGTGCAATAAATTTGACTAAGAATTCTATTCAACATTCAAGAACCAAATACATAAAGATAAGACACTATTTTATTAGAGAACATGTTGCTAATAATGATATTTGTCTTGATTATGTGTGTACTGATGAACAATTAGCTGATATATTTACAAAACCCTTAAGTGAAGGAAGATTTTGCTATCTTAGAGGAGAATTAGGAGTTTGTGATCCATTAGAATAATTTTGAAACTCTTAAGGATGATTATCTAGACTCTAATCAATTTTCTTGAAAATCTTTCATGTTTCTAAGGAAAATCATCTAGATGTTTGATTCCTTGATCATTCTTGTTTTAAGAAAAAATTATCTAGAGTTTGATTCTTAATTTGATAAGTTTCAAATTCTTTGAAACTCTCATTTTTCACTAAAACTATTGTGGAGCTGACTCTACTAGAGCTGGAGTCGACTCTAATTATTTGGAATCTTTGTCTGCTCATTAGAGCCGACTCTAGCTTATGTCAGAGCTGACTCTATTTCAGGCGCTGAATGTGTTAGCGATTTAGAGCCGATACCTCACTTTTCAGGAGCTGACTCTAAGTGGTCCCCCTTCGGCATATTTAGGGCAAAGCCGACTCATTTCCAAACCAAATCAACTCTAATCCATTTCAAACTTTCCTCCACTCCTCTCAAACTTCAAAAATCCTTGATTCTTAACTTGCTTTATTCCTAATGGCACCCAAACACCGTGCATCCGCCAAAGGAGCCGCCGTTACGACCAGAAGGCGCTCTGTCTGACGTCCGGTGAGGCCGCCTGCACTAAGAACTCCTTCAACTTCTTCCTCCTCAACTCCTAGTGCTATACCTACTCCTTCACCGCAAGTTGATTTTGTGGCTGGCAAGGCAATAACCATGGAAAGAAAGGTAGATTTCAATTTCCTTGATTTTGAGGGCTTTAATATTGGTAGATAGTTAAGGGATATGGGCTAGGAGAAAGTTTGCTCAATTGATGTCCCCACTTATCCCGCTTTGGTGGGAGAGTTCTATAACAATGTCAGTAGAGGGGATGGTGGCCTGATTAGTTATGTTAGAGAAACCCGTGTTCATATCACTTTGGAAATTCTGGGTAATGTTTTGGAGATTCCTATTGTTGGTATGGCTTCCAATCGCTACAGTGATAGAGGTGAGGCCTTGACAAGAATGTTAGGAAGAAAAATTTTGATTTTGAAGAAGTTATGGCAAATTAGTTAAGTTTGGAGTTGAGATTGCTTCATAACATTTGCAGTAGAATCTTATTTCCCAAGACTGGTCGATTTGAGTATGTATCCGAAAGGGATGTTGTACTTATAGATTGTGTGATGAATGGGTATCCAATTAATTTGGCTGGCATGGTGATTGGATACATGGCTGAGGCCGGGACTAAAAAGATGTCCACTTTACCATATGGCATGTTCCTAACTTTGATATTTTGAAGCCAAGGGATGAACATTCTAAAGAATGAGCCACAAAAGAAGCTAAGGCACACAGACTACTACAATGTCTCCACTCTTCACCGTATGGGCTTCAGAAAGATTGATGGCTAATGGCAAAGGAGAAGACAGTCTGACGAGGCAGAGAGGTCTGAGCAGAGGCTGATATTGAATTTGGTGAGGAGGTCCTTGGATCTTCGGAAGCAGGACCATCTGCTCTTAGATATTCTTTACCTAGACCGAGTTCTTTAGCACCTCCACCGGCAGCACCCTATGGACCTTCCCCTGCTTCTTCGATTTTCACTCAAGATCAGTTTTTACAAATAAAGGAAGTTATAAAATCTGCAATGGCTGAGCAAGAGCAAAGAATTAAAGAGGATCTGCGAGATCAACTCTTGGGACTTAGGCAGCTTGTTTACATCTTGAAAGAAAGGTTGAAAAGATTGAGTCATCAATCAATACCTCAGCTGATGGATTGAAAACTGAGTTACAAATAATTTTGACAAGATCAAAGGGATTGGTGGTGTTTCATATACTTATTCCAAATGTAATGCAGAGCTTCAAGAAAAAATTGTTTCAGCTTCTTCTACTGTTGAGATCCAATACTTCGTAATCCAGTCTAGAGATCCAATACTTCACTTCCATCCTTATCCAAAGAGTCCAGAGATTTATTTCTTCACTTCCATCCTTATCCAAAGATTCATCCACTAACCCGTTGTTAGAAGGAACTCATTTCAGTTATTTATCAGCTTCTGACATTGGTGTGTGCATGCCTGTTAGAAGATTCGCTGGTGTTGTATCCTAGAGGATAATCATGCTTTAATTTTTGTACCGAGATATTATCTTCAAGAGGCGCGAATCTACTCTTAAGGATAGTATCGTGCATGCCTCAGCATCATTTCAGAAGATAATATCATCTTGGGTACTATCTTATTCTCATCATTATCCAACAATCTTAAGAGTAGATTATGGACTCTATCATGGTTGCTGCTACTAAGTCCTTTCCCGATACATTCAAGATTGAGCAATTTACTGGTTCCCATTATAAACGTTGGCAAGAGAAAATATTTTCAATACTAGATGTTCATAATATGCATATGTTTTGACTGATCCTAAACCTAAGAAAGATGAGGACCTTCTAAATTGGGAAAAGCTAACAGAATATGTAGGCATACTATTCTTAGTACTATATTTAATGAACTATTTGATATTTATTACCCTATTAAATCATATTTGGAAAAGTCTTAAAAGAAAATATATAATTGAAGATGCCGGTTCTCAAAAATTTACAATAGGAAACCTTTTAAACTTTAATATGTCAGAAGATAAAGATGTGTCATCTTAGATCCATGCATTCCATGTTCTTCTAGTTGACCTTAAAAATAAAAATATTATTCTTTCTGATGCTTTTATTGCTGGATCCCTAATTAAAAATTATTAGAATCTTGGAAAGATTATAAGAATAATTTAAAGTATAAAAGAAAGTCTATGTCCCTTGAAGAAGTCATTATGCATATTAGGATTGAAGAGCAAAACATAACCTGAGAAAAGATAGAAAAGGCTAAGAAAATGACTGGTAAGGCTAATCTAGCAGATGATGGATCTAGTAAGGATAAACATAAGTCCTATAAGCCAAAACATAGAAACCATTACAAGAAATATGATAAGAAGCCTCATTTTCAAAGAAGTCAAAATTTTAAGAAGTAAAAGGGATCTTGCTATGTTTATGGGAAACCAGGACACCATGCTATCCAATGCAGATTCAGAAAAATAATGATGCTCCAGCCAAACCAAAGGCTAACTTGATGATTGGAGAAGATGTAATTGCTGCGGTTGTTAGCGAGGCCAATATTATTGCATATACAAAGGACTGGGCAATGGATTCTAAAGCCACGAGTCATATATATGGTGATAGAAATGTATTTACTTCCTATATCCCACTGCAAGAAGGAAAGGAGCAAGTTTTCATGGGCAACTCAAAGTCTTGTTCTGTGATTGGTAAAGGAAAAGTCAATCTAAAAATAACTTCTGAAAAAGTTCTTTCATTTGTAGATGTGCTGCATGTGCCAAATATTCGTGTGAACCAGATTTCTATGGCTTTGCTTGGAAAAAATGTTGTGAAAGTGTCATTTGAGTCTAACAAAGTTGTCATGACAAAATCTAAAAACTTTATTGGGAAAGGATATTGTAATCAGGGTCTATTGTTATTAAATGTACTTGAAGTCATGAATGAAAATGCATCATCTTCTTCTGCTTACTTGCTTGATTCTGTTAATCTTTGGCATGGTAGATTAGGACATGTTAATTATTCTTATATTAAAAGAATGAAATAATTAGGTTTGCTAAATAACATGTCTACTTCTTATGATCATAAAAAATGTCAAATATGTGTAGAATCTAGATTAACCAAAAGGAGTTGCAAATCTATTCATACAAGAGAAACTGAATTGTTAGAATTAATTCATTTTGACTTTGGTGATTTAAAAGGTAATATGACTAGAAGTGGAAAGAAATATTATATTACTTTAATCGATGATTTTTTTCATTATGCAATGGTTTATCTATTAAAATCAAAAGATGAAGCCTTCGAAATATTTTTAAAATATAAGTTTGAAGTTAAAAATCAATTAACAAGAAAAATAAAAAGGCTTAGATCTAATAGAGGAGGAGAATATGATTCTACTCCTTTTAATGATTTTTGTGCACAACATGGTATAATTCATGAATTTACTCCTCCTTATTCACCTAAATCTAATGGAGTGGCTAAGAGAAAGAATAGAACAATTAAAGAAATGATGGATGCCTTGCTTCTTAGTTCTGGTGCACCCATAAACTTGTGGGGGGAAGCCCTTCTTTCTACTTGTTTTATTCAAAATAGAATTTTTTATAAGAAAACCAATAAAACACCCTATGAGTTATAGAATGGTCATTTGCTAAGTTTTAAATATTTAAAAGTATGGGGTTGTTTAGCCAAGGTCTTGCTTCCTAAACCTAAAAAGAGAAAGTTAGGATCTAAAACCTTTAATTGTATGTTCATAGGCTATGTTCAAAATAGTTCTGCAAATAAATATTATGCAGCCTATAGGTTCTTAGTGATTAAAAGTGAAAATAATATCATAGAACCTAATACTATAGTTGAAACCAAAGATGCAAAATTTTTTAAACATATTTTTTCTATGAGAACCTCCTTAGAAAGACCTTCTAGACCACAAGTGGTTAAACCAAATTTAGAGCCTGATAAAATTCAAGAGCTAAGAAGATCCAAGAGAGTCAGAAAGGAAACTAATCTAGGAGATGATTTTTATACCTTTCTTATTGATAATGATTCTCAAACCTATTCTGAAGCAATTTCATCTCCTGATGCTACATTTTGGAGAGAGGCTATAAATAATGAGCTAGAATCCATCATGAGCAATCATACATGGGAATTAGTAAGTTTACCTCCTGGGGCTAAAACTATTGGATGTAAATGAATCTTTAGGAAAAAAGCTAAAGCTTGATGGTTCTATTGAAAAATTTAAAGCAAGGCTGGTTGCAAAAGGTTATTCTCAAAAGAAAGATATTGACTACTTTGATACTTTTGCACCTGTAACAAGAATAACTTCTATTAGAGTCTTGATTGCTCTTGCATCTATTCATAAATTAATAATTTATCAAATGGATGTTAAAACTGCATTTCATAATGGAGACCTAGAAGAAGAAATATATACGGATCAACCTGAGGGTTGTGTTCTTCCTAACAGTGAGCATAAAGTTTATAAATTAATTAAATCTTTGTATGGCCTAAAATAAGTACGAAAATAATGGCATGATAAGTTTGATAAAGTGCTAGTTTTAAATGGATATCAAATTAATAGTGCTGATAAATGCATTTATTCTAAAGTTGTCAATCATGAATGTGTTATAATTTGTTTGTATGTAGACGATATACTCATATTTTGCACTAATTTTGATATTGTTACTAGCACCAAAATGTTCTTAACTTTGAATTTTGATATGAAAGATATGGAAGAAGCAGATATGATTTTAGGAATTAGACTTGTAAAGAAATCAAATAGCATCATACTTTCACAAGAACATTATGTTGAGAAAATCTTGAAAAAGTTTTCACATTTTGATTGTAAGCCTTTGAGCACACCTTATAATGCTAATTCATAGCTTAAGAAAAATAAAGGCAATGGTGTCTTACAATCCAAATATGCTCAAATTATTAGTAGTCTTAAGTATTTGATGAACTGCACTTGACCTGATATTGCTTATGCTGTAGGAAGACTAAGCAGATATACCCAATGTCCTAACAAGGATCATTGGATTGCATGTGTAATGCCTACCTAGAAGATGAAAAATTTGATAGAATTACCAAAATACCCTTCAATGGCAAGTTACCATGCAATTCAATCCTTCGATCTCTCTTTATCCCGAATAAGTGATGGGTATAGAAAATTGTCAAAGCCTAACATTTTATTCATTTGAATCTCAAATCAATAATGAAGACTCGATAAATGAAAAATTAGAAACCTATTCTAATTTCATTCTGCTTTGATCAAAGACTTATTGAGTCATCATATCATTAGATTACATGGGATAACTTCTCCTCTTACTAAGAATGATCGATTCCTTATTGACATACTCATAACCTTCATGCACGATCCTCCATATCCATGAACACCCCGTACATGACTTAGCCATGAATGAGTATGAACCAAAACATGGATTCATGTGCATAAGATTATATGGTAATCTCAGGTTTAAGGATCACTTGCACAACTCCCACTAAGAGAACCATCTTTTGACAAATAAGTAAGATCTTCATAAGATGTTCTCAATGTGGATCAATTCAGTGAACTCATGCCCTAATGAGCACCCACATCCTTGTATAGTGTCTATAGATAAGTGGCTATGAGACCAACCACCCTCTTCATCGAGCATACATAGAATGTGCCAGTCTTGCCGAAATCATCGATCCCCGAATCGATGATCCTTCGACTGGGAATATTTTAGATTAGAGTTTTTAGGAACTTAGGTCTCACCGTTATGAACTTTATCATAACCCTAATTTCATAGCCCTAACCTTATGGGGTTCATCATAATCTTAATAAATGTAAGACACAACATATGATGAATCGAAAAAAAAATACCTTTTAATTGATAAAATCATACATGAGTTGAAAGAAATTACAAAAAAAAATGCCCTTTCATGATTGGCTTTTAGGGCACTACTCTTTCACTTACTAGGTGCCTTTCTGATAATGACATGTTGAAGGACCAGGCTAGGCTCCAACCCCCCCAACCATTAAATGAAGATTCTTATCTGGAATGTCAGAGGAGTCCAAAAACCTTCATTTCACTCCTTTTTTTGAGACTTATGTAGCTACATAATTTTAATATCTGTGTTCTTTTGAAAACCCGATTGTCAGGTGACAGTCTGGCCCAGTTTGGAAGACAGGTTTCCATATTTTGGTCTTCTTATGCAGTGGAGTCTAGAGGTCTATTAGGAGGTATCTTGGATCTTTGGCGTAACCCTCCATCAGGGTGGATGCCTTTCATCGGTGCAATCAGTAGGTTGCTCTTGTTATCTCTAAGGGGACATCTGACCCCTGGCTTCTCTCGGGGGTATATACTAGCACTAATTTTCAAGAAAGGCATGTCCTATGGTCTGAGATTCTTTCTCTTCTTGCTAAGGGATTCCCATCCCTCATTGCTGGTGACTTTAACTGCATCATCGGGACCAACGAAAAGAAATGGGGCAGGCAGTTTGTAGGTTCAGCGGACATTACTGAGTTCATAACCTTCATCTCTTCTATTGGGCTACTAGATTTGGGGTTCTTAGGTCCCCAATTCACTTGGTGTAATAATTGCCAAAGATCTGCTCGAGTTTGGAAGAGACTAGATAGGGCTATAGCCACGGCCAAATGGCTCCAAGATTTTCCTTCTGCCACTGTCACTCATCTTCCAAGGATTGCTTCTTACCACTGTCCCATCCTGATATCCACAGAGGTGACTACTCAGTAGAGAAAACAATTTCGATTCGAACAATTTTGGACTTCATATTCCTCTGCTCAGACCTTATCTCCTAGGTTTGACACATACCTATGAGAGGTAGTGCTGCGTATAGGTTATCTAGGTGACTTGAGTTAGCAAGGCGCAGGCTTTCCAAAAGGAACAAATTGGAGGTTGGGGACTTAGTGAGGAAAGTTGAGCATGTGGAAGCTGATATTGTTACTTTTCAGACTAAAGAGGATCATGAAGGTTGTCTCCCTAACTATAATCTCATAGCTCTCCAAGCTAAGCTAGCCCTCCACCACTCTCTTCTACAACAGCAGGATATTTTCTAAAGGTAGAGGTCTCAGATTCAGTGGATTCGCGACGGGGATCATAATACCAGATTTTTTATCAAGCCATCCTGAAGCGACGTGCTGCTAATAGGATTTGGCAACTTGCTAATGAGGAGGGACATTACTAGGAAGATATCTTAGCTATTTCACTTCTTTCAGTCCAAATGGTCGAAGCATACTGGTAATGGTTTTTCTGTCCACCCGGTCCCAAATTCTAGGAAAGTCTCTACATATGAGAATGACCTTCTTATCAGACCAATTACAGCGGACAAGATACGATTGGCTCTATAGGATCTTGGGCCTGATAAGGCCCCTGGGCTCGATGGGTTTCTGCCTTTTTTCTTCCGCTTATATTGGAACATCATGGGCCAAGATGTTGTGTAGGCTATCTTAATTGCCTTCCAAACCAATCCATTCCTACTAAGTGGAATAGGACACTTATTACTCTTATGCCCAAACGCTTTATTGCTTCCACCCCTCTACACTATCTACCCATCAACCTTTGTACTATCTTGTGCAAGGTTTGTGCCCATCTCTTAGTCACCCACCTACGGGATATGATACCTCACCTTATTTCTATGGAGCAGGAGGCCTTTATTAAAGGGCGCAGCATTTTGGATAATGTCCTCATAGCCCAGGAATTTATGCATGAACTCTAGAGATCTTCTGCCAATAGTGTCTCATGGCTGTCAAGCTAGATATGGAACGGGCTTATGATAGATTGAGTTGGGCATTTCTACACCGAACTCTTCTTGAATTTTGGTTTGATGGACTCTTTATTGACTGGATCATGACTTGTATTCACAGGCCTTATTCCCTCTTATTATTAACAGTAGCCTTTCACTCTACTATGGGGCTGCAGCAAGGATGCCCGCTATCCCCCTTCCTATTCATCTTTGCTATTGACGATCTATCTCGCGTGCTCTACCAGGCGTAGCATGATATTCGCATTGCCCCCTTCATGACGGGCCCGCATGGGCCCTCAGTCTCTCATATCCTATTTGCTGATGACTACATCTTGCTGGGCCGAGCTAATGTCCACAATGTGACCATTTTTGCTTCCATTATTCAGTCCTACTATCAGACCTCTGGTCAGAAGGTTAATCTACAAAAGTCTATGATCTGCTTTAGTATGAAGACTACTAGTATAATTAGGAAAGCCATCCTCCAAACCTTGGGCATCACTAATCAGGTTGACCCACTATCGTACCTGGGGATCCCTATCACGGGAAGACGGCCACAAAGCAGTGATTACAGTGACATAGATCATCGGGTTTATGACCGTATCAATGGCTGGCAGGTCACTGGGTTATCCATGATGGCGAGGATCATCCTTCTGTGCTCAGTTCTCACTTTTCTTCCTCTTTATCTTCTTTTCAATGCTGCAATCCCGATTATTTGCCTAAGAATGATAGAGATATGTTTTAGGAACTTCCTCTGGGCCTCTATGCAAGACGGACATGGTATTCATCTACATGCATGGGACATTGTTTGCATGCTGACTTCTGAAGGTGACCTTGGAATTCATTCACTGACCATAAGGAGAGAGGCTCTGATTGCTAGATACGCTATGCAGTTCCTACTTGATCAGCACTATTTCTGAAGCACTTTTATGCATGCTAGATATGGTGATTGGACTCCTACTATGAATTTTCAGTCTTCCCATGGATATTCTTTCTTCTGGAAGGAGGTCTACCGGTGTGCTCCGACTATCTTGAAACAACATCTTGTGAATGATTGGAGATGGTTCCTCGATGGATGTTTTTCAGGATACGTGGATTGCTAATCATCCACTCTCTCGCTAGCCTACTTTTATCAGTATTGATGTTCCTTGCAGCATGAGGGTTACTGATATGATCTCTTAGGATCTCTCTCTTGGCACACTCTTACGGTGTCCCAGTTTTTTGGTGAGGAGCTATCTCGCTGGATTCTTTCTATCCCAATCATACCAGGGCACACATCTGATACTAGGTTATGAAGAGATCATGTCTTTCTAGTGCTCCGACCATGAATCTCATGAAGATTTATAGGCCACAGCCTAAGCATACGATGGATGCAGTGTGGATATGGAAGCTTCCCATCCATTTCAGGATTCAGCTCTTTATTTGGAAGCTTGCGTGGGACTATCTTCCTACCTACTCCTTGGGAGGGGACTGTCCATCCAGCTATTTGACCATTGTGTGGCAAGGAGGAGACTACTGATTATGTCATCTTTATCTGCCCTAGAGCGAGATAGATCTGGTAGATTATGGGATACCATCTCAGGGAGGGTGGTACGAGTTTTTGGCGGTCCCTTTTTCTGTACAAAATCTGGAGGGGTAACCAATAGCATGGCGCCATTTGGGCTGCCACAACCTATTAGATTTGGTTATTGCGGAATCAGCTTATCTTCACTGATGATATTGTCTCCTCCCATAGGATAGTGAGGAAAGTCATCTCTTTATCTGCTGAATATACTCTCTATCGCACTGCTCATGATTCCAACAACTCTGGCCACTGGGCGACATATGATTTTTATCTCTTTGGAGCCCCCCAGGGTTTGTTAAAATCAACCTCGATGGGAGCGATCAGCATTTATTATTCATAGGATCGATGGAGCAATATTGGTAGCAGAAGGAATTGGCCTCCTATACTCCTCTGTTCCTTTGGCTGAGCTTTATGCAGCTTGGACTGGCATTTCTTACGCTACTCGGATCCTTTATTCTCAGTCTCTTCATTGAGAGGGACTCTCTTACTGTCATCCAATTGCTTCGGGACTCTCTTACTGTCATCCAATTGCTTCGACAGGACTGCTGCAATCATATTTCAATCAATCCACTGCTCTATGACATATGGTCAGGATGTGCACAGATTTCAGATTCGTTATGTTTACTAGAAAGCCAACTCTGCTGCTGACTGACTAAATGGTGACCTTTAGTCTATCATTCTGGATTTTAAATTTAAAAACGAAAAGACCCTTACCTTATTATTCTTAAATAAATCATGTTTTCTGATTTATCTGGATCGAAAACGTGTACTAGAGAGAGAGAGAGGATGGTGGAATAAACAACGACAGAGATTTTATTAAACCAGAGTACACGTGATATTGCGTAGCAAAAATTATTATAAATCGAGTGCAGAGTCTGCAGACCACTGCCAGGGATACGAAGTCTCGTACTTCTTAATCTAAACGTAGCCCCCGTTCGCCCGGATGACCTGGCCGTTAACCCACTCGGCGGCGTCGGTGGCGAGGAAGCCCACGACGGGTGCGATGTCCTTGGTCTCCCCCAGCCGCCCCAGCGGGCACTCCTCCACCACCTTCTTCACCGCCTCCTCGCTTTTCCCGGCGAAGAAGAGATCCGTCGCCACCGGCCCCGGCGCCACGCAGTTGGCCGTAATCCTCGTCCCTTTCAACTCCTTGGCGAGGATGTGCGTCATCGCCTCCACCGCCGCCTTCGAGGCCGTGTACGCCGAGTATCCCGGCCGGAGCGACCCCACCAGCGACGACGACACCGTGATTATCCGCCCGCCGCCGCCCCGCTGGAGTCGGTTGGCCGCCTCGCGGCAGCAGAGGAAGGCGCCGCGGGCGTTGACGGCGAACGTGGCGTCCCAATCCTCGACCGTGGTGTTGGCGAGGGAAGGGTACTTGGAGTCAGCCACGCCGGCGCACGCGACGAGGATGTGGGCTGCGGTGCCGAAGAAGGACTCGGCCCGGTCGAAGAGGGACTTGACGTCGGCGGGGACAGAGACATCGGCGTGGACGGCGACGGCGCGAGGCGGGGACGAGGGGGAGGAAGAATTGAGCTCGGCGGCGAGGAGGTCGGCTTGGGAGGAGGAGGAGGAGTAGCTGATGACGACACGGGCGCCGAGGGAGGCGAGGTGGACGGCGATGGCGCGGCCGATGCCGCGGGAGGCGCCCGTGACGATGGCCACGCGGCCGTCGAGAGGAAGCGCGGAGCTATCTTGGGCAGCGGCCATGGAGACCGGCTTGGCCTTAGGGCAGGGAATAGGGAATTTATCGTCAGAAAATGGCAGCTGCGTCATTTTCCCGTTCTGCCCCTGCGTGCAAATCCGGCAGTGCGGCCGCATCTAGGCTGTGATCGGTCGGGTTCGGCTCATCCTTGTTTTGGATTCGGTCCGGTTTTATATTCGACTCTTAAACATTAAAATCAAATCCAAATCATTTATTGGTTGAAATGGATCGAAGTGGATTTATAAATAAAATTTTACAACAAATTAATTATTCAGATCTATTAGGATCCAACTCAAAATATCACATTTGAGCCGAGCATCTAATTATTATTTTATTACTAAATTTAGTAATTAATAAACAAATATAGTAAAGCTCTATAAGGTAAGTATAATTTTAAAAAATAAATAAATATAAGTAAATAGTTAATAAGTGATAAAAAAATTTATAATAATTTGATACTTCTTGCCTATATTCACCTTTCAGGTCTTTTATTTGGGCATTTTTAATCTTCTTTTTAGGTGAAGATCAAATCATTTTACAACAACTCTATCTTTTCTGTTTGAAAAGTAACATTGATAAGCAAATTTGAAAATTTTGACAATTTTCTTTTAGAGAGAATTCTCAAAAACAAATACTTAAAGGTTTTCTGACGAGGCTTTAAACTTAAGTTGAATTGCCAAGTGTACTAAAGACTTAAAAAAAGTTTAAATAAAATTTTATTAATAATTTTAAATAAAAAATATATGTTTAAACTAACAACCAACTTTCCTTTTTTATAATCAAAAAGAAGTTTAACAATTGGAGCTTTTAGATGCCTCAAGGGTTATATTTTTACTAAAGGCCTACCAGTGAACCACCCAAGCTAGGGTTGATTGACCACTTAGCCTAGATTGGCCAACCAACCTAGCCTCTGTTGACCATTAAGTCCAAATAGAGGGGTGATTAGTTGGAGTCTTTTAAGGTTTTATGTTAGCTAGTGGCCTTTTACCAATACAACGAACATCTACCGAAGAACAGGTTGCATAATTTTTTTTGTGTAGTTAGCTATAATGTAAAGAGTCCTGAAACCTTCTCTTTTTTAACTATTAATCATCATTTCTATAATATATTGAAAGCTACAATAGAGTTAGAAGAAGCATGTATCAAACAACATGATGGAACGTAGGTTCCATAAAAAATACTCAGTACTAAGCCGAGCCACTCACGAGCTACTTGAGGCTCGGTTCGATAAAAACTCGTTTGTGTTCGGCTCGTCATGTAAACAAGCTGAGCTTGAGCTTCATTTTAAAGCGATAAACGAGCCAAGCTTGAGCATGGGAGCAGATTCGATTAGGAGCTCTCGAGACAGCTCGATTAGGAGCTCGCGAGCTGGCTCGATTTGGAGCTCACAAGCTGGCTCGATTTGGAGCTCGCGAGCTGGCTTCATTAGGAGCTTGTGAGTTGTGAACAATATGTCATTTCATCTTCTATGTCTTTTCATCTTCTCTAACCGATTAGGCTCTCTTAACTCTTAAGCACACAGATATCCTTTCTTGTCACGGTGCACCTCTGTTTGGTTATGTCCTTCGTCGGTCCTAAACTCACCATCATCTTCTCCTTTGGTTCTCAGTTTTTGCGCTCGATCGCTCATCGCTCTTTCTCGTCAGGTAAGATCTCGTGGCCTCTTCTTGTTTTTGAGAACATATTTGATAACCCAGTGCTGATCTGCCTTTTTTTGTTCGTTGAAGTGCATGAGATTTTTTTTATTTCTTCATGTAAAATTATGACAATATTTTCTCTTATGTTGTTTTTAGAAAATGACGATTAAGCCAAATATGATAACGAGAATGAAAACAAAGTTACCGAAAAGATTGTTAAAGATTCTGTTGATGATGATGGGGAGAAGAATCCATTTTGCCAAAAGAAAAGATCAGCTATGTGGGATGAATTCAAAGAAGTTACCATTAAAGATGGTACCAATGCATTCATTACAAAAAACGACTTGGACTACTCAAGAGTGAAGCCACAACGCACTTACCTAGGCACTTGAGGGTGTGCGTTATGAAGGAGATCAATTTGAAAGGTCAAAAATAACTCAGTCATCCCAACCATAGCGGAGTCAGAATCTATTGGTGCAGTTCAGAACTTCAAATACAATCAAGCTAAGGTTAGAGAGGTGATGTCTCATATGATAATAGTTCATGAGTTACCATTTAATTTTATAGAGTATGACTTGTTCAATATGTTTGATGAGGGGTAAAATTATCATTGCATTAATGTTCGTGTGCACCATCATCGGTGAGAGGTCAAGACCAATCTCGGCACCCCATTAGCCAGCTGTCATGTCTGAAGAACAGCAGAGTTGAATCGTCTTCAGCAGAGTCAAGTCACCTCGACAAACCGAGCTATTCTCATGCCTCGGTGAACCGAATTATTTCTACGCTCTGGCCAGACCAAGGCATTTAAGCACCTTTGCGAAATTAAGCACGGGAGAATTCAAATTTATGATAGTTGAACAAGACCTCAAACAAAAAATTATGCAAACAATACCGGAAGTGGCCTAAGACCTACAGAAGTGGCCTAGGGCCTACAGAATCGCTGAATCTCAAAGCATCAACCAACTCTCCTAGCCGTTAATCCTCTAACTAACTAGATACTGATCCCATCGGCCTCGTAACAAACTTGATTCGAATCCGATTCGAATCTGAATGGTTTTTGGACCCCCTATGATGTGCCCAAGAAATCAGGTGATTGCCTATAAATACCCTAGTCCTGAAGTCTCTCAGGTATGCTTTCACTGATACTCTGAAAAAAAAAAAAACTTCATTAAAGCTTGAGCAGAGCTCTGAGTTCTCTAGAAGCCATTCATCTTGAGGAACTCTTCTGTGAGAGCCTTCTCCTCACATCTGTTTGCTGTGAATTTTCACTGACTTGAGCATCAGAAGATCTTCCGCAGGGGGCCACCTCAGACACTCTCTGCGCGAGGATTGTCTTGCATGTTTTAGCCGGGTGAGAAATCAGCGTCCAGGTCCGGAGCCAGGCTGCACCCGAGTTGGAGAGCGGATTTTCGCGGCAACAGATTGGCGCTAAAGGAAGGGCCTCAAGTTCCGTAAACTTGTAATTCAGAAGGCAAGGTTCAAAAACAGAAGAAGAATCATCTAATGGCCAATCGGAAGAGAGCCACATCTGATGCTCAAGATCAGGTCGCCTCTCAAAGGCCTGATCCAATCAGCAGTGTAGCACCTCCGCTACCATCGCCAGCTGAGACCCCTTTGCCACCGGGGACAGCGGTGATGCTGGACCAATTCGCTACCCTGGTTCATCAAGTCCAGGCACTGATCCAGCTGGTCTAGGGACTCCAGAGGGTTTCTCGTCCAACTGCTCATGCTTTGCAACTTCGTGAGAAGGCAGCTGCTCCCATCCCGCCAGCGATTTCTTTCTCCAATCCGCCTGAGGCTGCGGATTATCTTTACTGACCCACGAAGGTCAAGCCAGCGCCACAGTGGGCTAGAGAGAAGACCCCGCTCAGATCTCAACGAGCTCATTCTCTTTCTCCGTTGTCTTCTCAAGATTCAATGCCATTGCCATCTTCCCATCGCCCAATCCCTCCTACCACTCTGGATGAAGGGATTAGGCACAAGATGCAGGAGATGCATTGAGAAAGGCGTTAGGAGCTGGACGCTGCTAGGCAAGCCCCTCTGTCCCAGCCAAGGGCGGAGTAGAGCATTCATCTCTCTGAGGGTATTATGCGGAAAGTGATCCCTCCCCATGTAAAGCTCCCCGCCATCAAGCCATATCATGGATCTGCTGATCCCGACGACCACCTGAGTAGTTATAGATCCATCATGATGTTTCATGGAGCATCGGATGTGATCCTCTGCCGAGCCTTCCCCTCTACTCTCAGGGGATCTGCTAGAACCTGGTTTAACAGCCTAAAGCTAGGTTCCATTGATTCCTTTGACGAGCTGAGTTGTTTGTTCATCAGCCAGTTCATCAGCAGCCATCGCCAATGATGGAGATCTGATTCCCTCTCTGAAGTCAAGTAGCGGGAGGGAGAATCTCTGAAGAGCTACCTTGGCCGTTTCAACACGGCCCTTCTGGAAGTCGACCACCTCAATCACGAGGTAGCCATGTCTATCTTGGCAGGAGGAGTAGCGAAGGAAGAGGACTTCTACTTGGCTCTGAAAGTTAATTACCCAAAGAGCTTCTCTGATATGATGTCCTTGGCGGATAAATATGCCAGGGTCAAAGAATCGTGAAGGTCGGCTCGAGCCGAACAATCGAAGAAGGAGGCAAAAGGCTTGGAGAAACATCGATCCTTCCGCCATGCCAGCCCGCCTCATCGCCAAAGAGCTCCTCCAACACCTCCTCGAGACCGAACCCAGAGCCCGGCTCGGAGGTTTGATTGATACACTCCTCTTACCGCATCGAGAGCGCAAATCCTGATGGAAATTGAGCGCTAGATTCCTCAGCCTCCTCCTCTCCGGGGCAACGTGACTCGGCGAGACATGACCAAGTATTTCCCTTCCATCGAGACCATGACCATGATACCGAGGAGTGCTGGCAGCTCTAGAATGAGATTGAACGACTAATTCAATGGGTCAAACTGGACCTAAGCCGAACAATGAAGAAAATCGCCAGCCCGAGCCTCGCCAGCTCCCTCCACCGAATCCTCCAGTTATCGGCAACATCAATAGGATAGCGGCGGCTAGTCCTTCGTCGAATTGGCTAGACGAGGAGGAGAATCCACCAAAGAAGACTCGAGTTGACGAGCTCTCCTTTTTTGACGAAGACCTCTGGGAGAAATAGTACCCTCATGATGATGCCCTAGTTGTATCTCTGAATATGAATGGCTATGACGTACATCGCATTCTGATTGATAGTAGAAGCTCTGTTAATGTTTTATATTTCGATGCCTTTGTAAGATTGAAATTTCGAGCGCAAAGCCTCTGAGCCATAGAATCCATCTTAGTAGGTTTTACGGGCGACTCCATAATCCCCAAGGGAGTCATTACTTTAATAGTTCGAGCAGGCACTTGGCCCAATGTAGCTACTATGCTCATGGATTTTTTTGTGACCAAGCTTCGGTCCCCTTACAATGCTATCCTCGGTAGACCAGGACAAATATATCTTAAAGCCATCATTTCCATTCCTCATCTCGCCATGAAATTTCCTACCAAATGGGGGGTAGGGGTTATCCGAGGAAGTCAAATTATAGCTCGACATTGCTTTGTCATTGACCTTCAATCCAGGAAGCCCGAGGTTGATAGGCTGGATGCTCGGGAAGATTTTGCCGAATAGCGAGGAGAGCCAGCTAAGGAATTAGAGGAGGTTCCCCTCGATGAAGCTCGGCCCGATTGAACCATAAGTGTCGGGTCACAACTGAAGGAAAAGCCTCGGCAGGACTTGGTCAAGTTCCTTCGGAAGAATTCTGACATTTTCGCTTGGTCTGCATCGGACATGCTTAGAATTAACCCAGATGTCTTGGTCCACCGCCTTAACGTGGATGAAGCATTTCGGCCGATCAAGCAAAAGAAGAGAAGCTTCGCCTCCGAGCATCAAAAGGCTATCGAGGAAGAGGTAGACAAGCCCATTAAAGCCAACTTCATTCGAGAAGTCAATTATCTCGACTGGCTGATGAATGTGGTTATGGTGAAAAAATCAAATGGAAAATGGAGGATCTGCATTGACTTCATCGACCTCAATAAAGCTTGCCCAAAGGACATCTTCCCTCTTCCTCGGATCGATTAGCTTGTAGATTCAACTTTGGGCCACCAAATACTGACTTTTATGGATACTTATTCGGGATACAACTAGATTCGGATGGCACCCGAGAATGAAGAAAAAACTGCCTTCATCACCGATCGAGGTATTTATTGTTATCGGGTTATGCCTTTCGGTTTAAAAAATGCAGGTACCACCTACCAAAGGCTGGTCAATAAAGTCTTCAAAGAGCAAATAGGTAGAAATATGAAGGTGTACGTTGATGACATGCTGGTAAAGAGCAAAGAGGCATCTCAGTATATTGAAGATCTTGCAGAAAGCTTCGCAATGCTTCGAAGGTACCATATGAAGCTCAATCCAACCAAATGTGCTTTCGGAGTTAACTCTGGAAAGTTCTTGGATTTCATGGTCTCTCAACAAGGCATCGAGGAAAATTCACAGAAGATCCAAGCCTTGCAGCAGATGGCCCCTCCTGGATCAATTAAAGAAGTGCAACATCTCACCGGGAGGATAGCGGCTCTCAACCGCTTCGTCGCTCGATCGACCGAGAGATGTTTGCCCTTCTTTAAAGTACTCCGATCGGCCAAGAACTTTCAATGGACCCTAGACTGCCAGAGATCTTTCGAAGATCTCAAAAAATACCTCGGCTCACCACCTCTTCTTAGCAGCCCAAAGCCAAGGGAAATACTGAATCTGTACCTGGTGGTCTCTGAGGACGCTATTGGCTCTATGCTGGTCAAAGAGGAAAACAAAGTTCAAAAATCGGTCTATTATGTCAGCAAATTGCTCGGAGATGTTGAGACGTGGTATACCCGGGTTGAGAAGATGTTTTTGGCTCTGGTAATATCGGTCTGGAAGCTATGGCCATATTTTCAGGCACACACTGTGGCGGTCTTAACTGACCAACCCATCAAGTCAATTATCCATCGTCCGAAAGCGTTGGAAAGAATGACCAAATGGGCTATCGAATTGAGTGAACACCCTCGCCCAGCCATCAAAGCCCAGGTTCTGGCGGATTTTATCCTTGAATGTACCATACCCAAAGATGGTTCCACTCCGAACATTCCTGAACGACCAAAGCTCAGTGCTTTGTGGTTGCTCCATGCCGATGGGTCCTCCAGTGCAAGCGGTTCTGGCGCTGGTCTAGTCCTCACTAGTCCAGAAGGGGCAACTTTCGAGTATGGCATCTGCTTCTCCTTCCCAACCTCTAACAATGAGGCAGAATATGAGGCTCTACTTGCCGAACTTCGCATCGCTTGCAAGCTCAAGGTTGAAAAACTAAACGCCTACACCGACTCTTAGTTGGTGGCTGGCCAGGTGCGAGGAGAGTTTGAAGCTCGAGAGCCGAACATGATTCGGTATCTTCAAAAGGTGCATAATCTAGCATCCTGCTTTGCTGAATTTAAAGTTATTAAAATCCCAAGGGCTTAGAATGCGCGTGCCGACCTTTTGTACCGTCTGGTAACCACGGACTCGATGGATCTTGAGCGAAAGTTCCACCTGAAAGTCCTGGAGAAACCTAGCATTGCCGATGCTGATCAAATAATGCAGGTCGTCACCGAATAATCCTGGCTAGATCCTATGCTTAAGTATCTTAAAGAAGAGCTGCTACCTAATGACAGAAAGGAAGCAAGGAAACTAAAGTTGCAATCATCTCATTATGTTTTAATTGACGATCGGCTATATAAGCGATCCTTCTCTATGCCATTGCTTAAATACCTTCGTCCATCAGAGGCCGACTATGCTCTTCAGGAGGTTCACAAAGGCATCTGTGGTAATCATCTTGGCGGTTGAGCTATGTGCCACAAAGTGTTGTGCCATGGGTATTATTGGCCAACTATGCAAAGAGATGCCGATGACCTCGTCCGAGCTTGTGATTTGTGCCAACGACATTCAAATGTTCAAAGGCTCCCCTTTGCTCACCTAACGCCTGTATCATCCTCCTGGCCTTTTGCCAAGTGGAGAATGGACATGCTTGGTCCTTTTTCCCCCACCGCAGGGCAGAGGAAGTTCCTGTTTGTAGCAATTAACTATTTCACCAAGTAGGTCGAAGTCAAAATAGTCGCCCAGATAACTAAAGCTTGGGCTAGGGACTTTGTATGAAGATCTATCATTTGCCGGTTCAGCCTTCCTCGCACCATCATCACCCACAATGGGAAATAATTCGATAATCCTAAGTTCAGGGAATTTTGTGAGGATCACGACATCCTTCATCATCTTACTTCGATCGGGCATCCTCAAACCAATGGGGAGGCCAAGGTGACCAACCAAACTCTTCTGCAGGGAATTAAAGCTCGGCTTAACCGAGCACGAGGCAGATGGGCAGAAGAGCTTCACCATGTACTGTGAGCTTATCGAATTACCAAAAGGATACCCACAGGCCAAACTCTATTCAGAATGGCTTTTGGTACGGAGGCTACCATCCCTGTGGAAATTGGGCTCCCTTCCCCTTGCGTGGAAGGTTATTCGGAGGAATTTAATGATGAGCAACTCTGAACCAATTTGGATCTAATAGAAGAAGTCAGGGAGAAAGCCCGAATCCAAATGGCTGCCTATCAACAGAGGATAGCCCGTTATCACTTCACTAGAGTCAAAGTAAAATCCTTTCCCCTGGCAATTTGGTATTCCGGAAGGCATTTGTGTCAAAGCCGCTGGAGCAAGGAAAACTGTCCCCAAATTGGGAAGGTCCCTATGAAATTGCGGAGGTAATCAGGCCCGACACCTACAAACTCCAGGATCTGGACAAAAAATCTATTCCCAGGACATGGAGCTCGGATAATCTCCGTATATATCATCAGTGAAAGTATACCTTCGCTAAACTCACTCTGTTTACAGTATCAAATCTTATTTTCAAAGGTCTGCAAAGTTTTTGTTTCAATTGTGTTGGCCCAGATGACAACCCAAGAGGGGGGGGGGGGTGAATTGGGTTCTTTAAAAAATTTAAACCTTTTGAAATATTTGCTTTGTGTGAGTGAAAGTGAATGCAGATGCAAAAGCAAAATATAATCAATAAGATAGAGATAGAGATAGAGATAAAGGAGACACGGCAAACACAAAGATTTTATAGTGGTTCGGTGTATCCAACACCTACGTCCACTCCCAAGATTCACTTGGGTCCACACTATAATCTTCCTTGATTACAGCTGAGTTGTTTTACAAGCTCACAACTCAAACTTGTTGTTTTCCCGGGATCACAACGAACCCAGCGGTTTTCCGGGCTCACCAGCACAAAAACCCTAACACAAGCTATACCAAGCTTGTACCGAGGTAAGACTACCTCCACTAGTTCAATCCCCCAGATTGAACTAGATGCAAACAAAAGAAATATTGTTTTTCAAATACACAGCTCCTCAATGAGCAAATAATCAAATAAATGAACAAGGTTTAGAAAAGCCTGATTTGTAGTTGGTTGGCTTTTGAGCTTTTCTTCTTTTCTTCTTCTCCTTGCTAGATTGAATCAAGCCTCAGCTCCGATTCTTCACAGTTGAAGCAGTTGAGAAGGATTGAAAAGCAAGAAACTGATCCTCTTTCTCCAATTTGGGAAATCCACCAAAACTTTGATTTGAATGCCTTGGATTCCTCTTGAGCTTTTTGGAGTGGAGTGGATTTGAGCTAGAAGGTTTTTCTCTTGAGATTCAGGCTCTCTCTTTTTCGGATTTTTGAATTGGGATTTCTTCTTTGTTTTTCTGTTTTTTTTTTTTTTTCGTTCTTTTTTTGAATGATAGTCTTCCCTTTTTATAGATTTCTTTCAAGCCATTTTTGGAAGAAAACTATCCGTTGGAGTGTACCTTGTAACAAAATATATCCGTTAGAAATAAAGTAAAATAGAAATATTACCGTTAGAGCTGATCTGGCAATTTGATTTTTCGTTCCAGGTGGGTTGGAGTCGACTCTAACTTTTCTGGAGTCGGCTCTAACTCGAAACACTTTAATCCGTTATTTCTGGAGTCGTCTCTGACTTTTCTGGGGTCGACAAGAAACTTTTCTGGAGTCGACTCTAACAGACCCGGAGTCGACTCTAAGTCGGGGCCAGAAAAATCAACGTTCTGTTTCTTCTGTGAGAGTCGGCTCTAACAGTCTCGGAGTCGACTCTAACTTCCGTGCCAGATACTGGAGTCGGCTCTGTGATTCTCGGAGTCGACTCTAATGTCTGCAATCTTACCTAGACATTAGATTCGATCCAGAACAAGATTTAACTCCTGATTTTGATCATTCAATCGACTTATAATCTGAAAAACTTAATCAAAATCATTAGAGCCTTCAATTGTTATACTCAAATAGTTTTGTTAATCATCAAAATCATCAATTGGGTCAACAATCTCCCCCTTTTTGATGATAACAAAAACTTTGAGTATATGCATTCAAAAAATTCATTCGAACTAAAGATTATAGTCATTTTAAAGCTTAAAACATTTTTAATGAAGGATTTGATGCCAATATTCAAAGTGAACTTTTAAAATTATGCATGAGTTCTATATAAGCCATCAATTATGAACATTTAAACTAAATGTACAGAAAATTGCAATTAAGCTTGTTGTTAAGCTCCCCCTGCATTGAATAGCTCCCCCTATATATAAAAATCAAATTTTAATTGAACTGATTAAAATTTCAAGTCTCTTTCTTTTTGCATAAACAATCATTTCTCCCCTTTCTTTCTTTCTTTTTGCATATTCAACCATCTCTCATTAAAATTTCAAGTCTTCTTTCTTTGCATATTCAACCATCTCTCCCCCTTTTTTGTTATCAGCAATAAGGAGAGTATTAGATAAAGAAAGTTATTAGAGAAAAATTGTTGGTTCAATAAGACATAGGGATTCAAGCAGTCAATCATAGACAGATTTGAAAATGTGTAATTGCATTACATAAGTAAGAAACATTACATAAGTTGATTCATGTACATTCCAAAATGAAATACATTAGATACTCAAAATTCCTAAATACAAACTATCAAAATCAAAGTCAGATATGTTTGAATACAATTTTCTTCAAGTGACCTATGATTTCCATTACATCATCTTTTTGAGATTTCTTAAAATTTTCAAGACAAGCTTCAATCTGTGAGACTGCAAGGTCAATGTCCTTCTTCAGTTGACCAGTTGCATGAACATAAGATCCCGAGCCATCAGCAATGCCTTCCATCCTTTCAAAGATTTTGTGAAGTTCAGCACCAAAGGATTCAACAGAATTGCTTATGGAAAAGGAAATCATGTCAAGTCTCGAGTTAAGTTCTTCTTTTAGCTGATTGAAGTCTTCTTTTAATTGATTAATCTCATGAGATCTCTGACTGTCATATTCAGCAAGCAAGGCTCTCAACTGACCAATCTGCTCATCAGAGAATCTCCCAGAAGCAGTAACAGACTGATGTGGAGGAGAGGGAACTGTGCTCGGTCCAGCCTCTGAAGGTCCAGCTGTAGATGGTCCCGCAATAAATGGATCAGGGACTGATGGTCCCGCAGTGGATGGTCCAGGGATATCTTCTACTCTGGCCTCTTCAGTTCTATCTCTCTCAGCTCTTTCTTCTCTTCCTCCTTTCATCCATATACCATTTAACTTCTTGAAGCCCATCCGATGAATAGTAGAAATACTATAATAGTCAGTGTGCCTTAATTTCCTTAGGGGTTCATTATCCATAATTAGCACACCTTGGCTTCTAAAGATTAATGTCAGAACCATACCATATGGCAGTGTAGATCTTTTCTTTGTAGCAGCCTCTGCCATATAACCAATCATCATGCCAGCTAGGTTGACTGGCCTTCCAGTTATTATACAATCCATCAAAAGAATGTCTCGCTCCGAGACGTACTCAAATCTACCAATTTTGGGAATAAAATTCTTCCACATATGTTGTGTAGTAACCTGAGCTCCAGATTTAATTGATTTGCAAGAATTTCCTCAAACTCGGTTACATCCCTCCCTAACATTCTTGACAATGCACCACTTCTATCATCATGCTGATATTCCATAATACCAATTGTGGGCATTTCCAACAAATTTCCAAGTATTTCAGCGGTTATTACAACTCTTGTTCCTCTTACATACTGATTAAACCGCCTTCTCCTCTACTCAAATCATTGTAAAACTCTCTCACTAGGGCTGGATAAGTGGGGATATCTAATGAACAAATCTTTTCCCACCCCATTTCTTTTAAACATCTTCCTATTGAGAAGCCCTCCGACTCAAAGAAATCAAAGTTGACCTTCCTTCCAGTTGTGATAGTCTTACCGGCTAGTTGATCTACTTTGGGTGAAGAGGGTGAAGGAGGGGAATCTTCTTGAGTGGCCGAAGAGGAGGATGGCGAGGGTTGCCTCCGAATCGTGCGTCGCCTCGTGGGAACGGACGCTCCTCCGACGAAACCGCGCCTCTTGGGTGCCATTGAGAAGATTGGAATGTGTAATCAAAGGTTTTGAGAAGATTGGGGAGGTTGGAAAGGCTTTGGAACTCCTTGGAGGGGTTTTGGGAGACGGATAAAATGATTTGGGGTCGACTCCGCCTTTTTATTTTTGACCTAGTTCGACCTAGAGTCGACTCCCGAAAACTGGGTGTCGGCTCCGAACCAGAAAGTCTGTCAGCGCTCGAATTAGAGTCGGCTCTACAGAAGCCGGAGTCGGCTCTAATTGCTTAGACAGAACATCAAAAACTAAGGTGTCGACTCCACAAACTGTTAGAGTCGACTCTAACAGTTCAGAGATAAAAAATCAAGTTTCAAGGATCTGAAACTATTCAAATTAATCATCAAATCTAGATAAATGTTCCTTAGCAATTGGGGAAACAATGAATCAAGATCTAGATAGATTTCCTTATTGAATATCGAGATTTTTCAAGAAATTGATGAAATCTAGATAGTTGTTCTTAAGAGTTTCAGAAAATATTCCAAAGGATCACAAACTCCTAATTCTCCTCTAAGATAACAAAATCTCTCTTCACTTAAGGGTTTTGTAAATATATCTGCCAGTTGTTCTTCAGTATTCACATAATCAAGACAAATTTCATTATTGGCAACATGTTCTCTTATAAAGTGATATCTAATTTCAATATGCTTTGTTCTTGAGTGTTGAATTGGATTTTTAGTTAGATTGATTGCACTTGTATTATCACATCTTATAGGTGTCTTATCAAGTGTGATACCATAGTCTTCAAGTTGTCTCTTAATCCATAGGATTTGAGCACAGCAACTTCCAGCTGCAACATATTCTGCTTCAGCAGTAGATAATGCAACCGAATTTTGCTTTTTGCTAAACCATGAGATTAAGTTACTTCCTAAAAATTGGCATGCACCACTTGTGCTTTTTCTATCTAACTTACATCCAGCATAATCAGAATCAGAATAAGCAATCAGATTTAATGTTGAGTCTCTAGAATACCATAAACCTACATTTTTTGTTCCACTAAGGTATCTAAGAATTCTTTTAACAGCAATTAAATGTGATTCTTTAGGTTCAGACTGAAATCTAGCACATAAGCAAACAGCAAACATTATGTCTGGTCTACTTGCAGTTAAGTAAAGTAGGGATCCGATTATACCTCGATAATATTTTTGATCAACCTTCTTACCTTCTTCATCTTTGTCCAGCTTGCATGAAGGACTCATTGGTGTTCCGAGGGGTTTGATTGATTCCATACCAAACTTCTTTAGAATTTCTCTTGTGTACTTTGTTTGGTTGATAAAGATTCCCTCTTTGCTTTGTTTGATTTGGAGTCCAAGGAAGAAATTGAGTTCTCCCATCATGCTCATTTCAAATTCTCCCTGCATTAACTTAGCAAACTCTTGACATAGAAGATTGTTAGTAGCACCAAATACAATGTCATCAACATAAATTTGAACTACAAGTAAATCTTTATCTTTTCTTTTCAAAAACAATGTTTTATCAACATTTCCTCTTGTAAAATCATTTTCAATCAAAAATTTACTTAGTCTATCATACCAAGCTCTAGGTGCTTGTTTCAAACCATATAAAGCTTTGTGCAATTTAAAAACGTGATTTGGAAATTCATGATCTTCAAATCCCGGTGGTTGTTCAACAAATACTTCTTCATTTATTAATCCATTTAAAAATGCACTTTTGACATCCATTTGAAATAAATTAAAGTTCATGTGACATGCAAATGCAAGTAATAGCCTAATGGCTTCTAATCTAGCTACAGGTGCAAAGGTTTCATCAAAATCAATACCTTCTTCTTGATTATATCCTTTTGCAACTAATCTAGCTTTGTTTCTAATTACTATGCCATTTTCATCTAGTTTATTTCTAAAAACCCATTTTGATCCTATAACAGAATGATCTTTAGGTCTTTCCACTAATGTCCATACATTATTTCTAGTGAATTGGTTTAATTCTTCTTGCATAGCTAACATCCAATTATTATCTTTTTCAGCTTCTTCAATGGTTTTAGGTTCAATTTGAGAAACAAATGCAAGGTGATTACTAATATTTCTCATAGATGATCTAGTTCTTATTCCTTGAGATGGATCACCTATAATCAATTCCTTGGGATGACTATAAGCGTATCTCCAATCTCTTGGTAGATCTACATCATTATGATTAGTATTAATAACATCAGCATTAGGCGAATCATTATCTTTAGCTTCTTGTTCATGATCTGAAGATACATCAATATTAAGTTTTTCAAGATTGTTTTCGAGAATGTTTGTATCTTCCTCATCATCAATCCTTTTGGAACTTGATGCTAAAGATTCATCAAAAACTACATGAATAGATTCTTCAACAATTAAACTTCCTTTATTGAACACTCTATATGCTTTACTAGTTGTTGAATAACCTAAGAATATTCCTTCATCAGATTTTGCATCAAATTTACCTAAGTTATTTTTACCATTATTATGAATAAAACATTTACAACCAAATGCATGAAAATATTTAATGTTGGGTTTTCTATCATGCCATAATTCATAAGGTGTTTTCTTTAAAATAGGTCTTATTAATGCTCTATTTAGGATGTAACATGCTGTGTTAATAGCTTCCGCCCAAAAGTATTTCGGGAGTTTACTTTCACATAGCATGGTACGGGCCATGTCTTCTAGAGTTCTATTTTTCCTTTCAACTACTCCATTTTGTTGAGGGGTTCTTGGTGCAGAAAAATTATGATTAATACCATTTTCATTGCAAAAACTTTCAAATAAGTGATTTTCAAATTCAGTTCCATGATCACTTCTTAGAGACACTATGGTAGTGTTTTTCTCATTTGTTACTTTCTTGAAGAATTTCAGGAATATCGAGAAAGTCTCATCTTTGTGAGCTAAAAACATTACCCAAGTGAATCTAGAGTAATCATCTACTATCACAAGACCATATTTCTTTCCTCCTAGACTTGTGGTTCTAGTTGGTCCAAAAAGGTCCATGTGAAGTAGCTCTAATGGCCTAGAAGTTGAAACAACATTTTTAGATTTAAAAGAACTTCTCGTTTGTTTTCCAAACTGACATGCATCACATATTTTGTTATTTTCAAAATCTATTTTAGGTAGTCCTTTTACTAAATCCATTCTAATTAGTTTTGAAATCAGGTGTGTGCTTGCGTGACCTAATCTTCGATGCCACAACCAACCAATCTCATTCATATTAGCATTATTAGCAACTAAGCAATGATTATTAGTAGACAAATTGTCTAAGTCAATCAAGTATACATTGCCATTTCTATTTCCAATAAAAACAATGCTATTATCAATGGGATTAGCAACTGTGCATATAGAAGATTCAAATGATACTTTAAAACCTTTGTCACATAATTGACTAATGCTAATTAAATTATGTTTCAAACCATCAACATATAAGACATTTTCAATATATGTGGAGGGAGTTATTTGAATGTTACCAAACCCCAAG
>UESW01002375.1:0-28283 GCA_900491605.1 Calamus simplicifolius | reverse complement strand
CGAGTGATATCTCCGTACCTTGGCCGTGCCAAGTAAAATATAATTTTCAAGCCTCGGCAGGGCGAGTGATATCTCTGTACCTTGACCGCCCCAAGTAAAATATAATCTTTTTCAAGCCTCGGCAGGGCCGAGTGATATTTCATACCTTGGCCGCACCAAGTAAAATATAATCTTTTCAAGCCTCGGCAAGGCCGAGTGATATCTGTACCTTGGCCGCGCAAGTAAAATATAATCTTTTCAAGCCTTGGCAGGGCCGAGTGATATCTCCATACCTTAGCCGCCAAGTAAAATATAATATGTTCAAGCCTCGGCCGGACCGAGTGATATCTCCGAATAATATTTAAACCTCGGCATGATCGAGTGACTCTTTCGAAATAACAGTGAAGCCGATTGATTCCTCCAATGCTCTAGCGTGGCTAAACTGCCCTATCATGCTTAGCAAAGTTAAGCAACCTTTCTTTGCACGTCAGCAAGATTAAACGAGTCATTTCTCACCAAGGTAAAACCTACTTCGTCCTTCAGCAAAGCCATGCCTATACTATGAATTGGCGGAGCCTCCCTCTGCCCTAAACAGAGGTGAATGCTCCCACCGCAAAGGACTAAGCATCACTAAAATGCCTAACAAAAGAAAATGTCTAAGACGCTACTAGCGATTGTGAACTGACACTGTGAATTCGAAAGCGCGGCACAAGCAAAACAACTCTTATGTCGGAACAACACAAACACACTAGTAGAGAAATCAATATTTGGTGCAGAAAGAGTAAAACCTTCTTTATTGATGAAAATTACAACCTCTTGGGAGGCATTACAAGTGCATTATAGCACAGGAAATAAAGCAAAATAAAATAAAAAGCTTGGGTAAGCAGCTCCGATCGATGACGTTGCTCCCGCTTCCGATCCAAGAAATCAGAGAAACCAAATGGCTCCGTTGAGTTGCTGGTTAACGCCAAAGAACAAAGGAGGCCATCCCTCGGCACCTCCATTGGATGAACTAAGGGATCCAAACTTGGCAGAAAGCTCGTGGATGCCGATGCGAGGCTGGCCCCACTTAAAGCGCCGAGTCGCAAGTCACTGCCCAAGAGCATAGACAGCGACCTAGTCGGTGCGCTGAGTTGCTGCTAGTCACTTCACAAGAACATAGACAGCAACCCAGCGCTACTTACCTTCCTCCTCATTAAGAGCCGGATGATGGACCCCCGGATGGATGAACTAAGGGATCCAAATTGAAGATGGAGGGAAGTTCATGTAAGCCAAGGGCCCATAGCTGTTTGCATTTCCAGTGGTCTGAAGGGCCCCATGGCAAGTGAAAGGAGCCATACCAGGAACACATGTGTGCGCTCCCTGTATGACCCCTGTATCCATCCCCGTGCGCTCTCGTACAACCTCCGAGACTCCTCCTCTGAGGACTACTTGCTCTTCAGCAACTTCTCCATCGCCCCAGCTATCGGGGTCGAACCAACTTTCAAAAGGGGAGTTGGCCTCTCCACCCTTGACCTCAACAAAATAGAAGCCATGAAAATCTCTCTGATCCACAGGAAGAGAAGGCTTTGAGAAATGCTCAGACACCATTCGCTCCCCACCTTTTAAGCAACAAATCGGAACACCATTAAAAAAGATGAAACCCCAAAATCTGAAATGCCACAGTCGCACTGCGCTCAGAGCCACACGGCACACCAAGGAAAAAAGAGGGCGCATCCCAACGCATGTTGAGCATGCCTTTCAGCCGTGACGAAGGACAAAAAGATCTCTTCGGATCTCGAATCAAGAGCTTTAAATGCCAAGAACGCCTATGAGTCTTCAGGATACGGATAAGCTTGGGAAATCCCTCGTCGAAAATGACATCCAATATTAATCGAATGCTTAGCGCATACGCAAAGCGAACCTGCATTGAAAAAGACCAACAAATAAATGCCCTAAGGGAAAACAAGATCTCCTTCGGCAAGCCACGAGCTGTTTCATCTATTTTGGAGAGAAGCAAACCAAATTTTTTACTTCGGATAAACCAAACTATTCACTTATCTTGGCCACAACCAAACTAGTTCCTCCGTTTTGGCCGTTCCGAACCATCCATTTTACTTCAGTCGGAATCGAGATAACATTTTAACGAAGCCAAATAACCTCGTACATCGGCGAACCTATCAAATCAGCCTCGATTAGGCAGGGCAGACCATTCAGAACTGCTAAAACCTATCCCGTCTTAGAGTATGGCTCATTCGCAATGAGCTATAAGCGCAAGGAAGCAATAAATGAGCAAAAAGATCGTTTGAAAACGATGGCCCAAAACAATAGAATACATAGAAGAAGAAAAAAATCATTCATTAAGTAAGTCTTGACCGAGTTACAAGTAGAAGAAACAGAAATACATAAGCAACCCTCAAGAATCAGGGTTCAGGATCAACTTCGGGGGCTTCCTCGGCAATGTTTGAAAGCGGTTGGCCTGGTTCACCTACTTCGAACGCAGCCGGGCAAGGGACCTCGGGTTCTTCTACATCGGGTTGAGGGCATCCTTCTGGAACCGCGTCTTCACCGGTGCCCAGAATAGTTTCGAGGTCGACATCTAAAATTTCTTCATATTCAGCCTCGACAGATACTTCGGTCCTCGAGGTCCGTTTGTCATAATACTCGGCCTCCAGGAAGGACAGGTCTAGCTTTGGGTATGCCCAAGAAATTTTTGCCCGCATCTCCTCTTCACCATACCGAAATGCATCGGCGCAAGCCACCTTATGCTCATCAAGGAATTGGGCAAATTTTGTATTCTTCCAGCCAAAGCAGCCCATTTATTAGCCTCGGCCACCCGACCTTCTAGTTCGGAATTCATTTGGCAGCTCGAGGCCAACTCCTCTCTCAAGACTTTAGCTGGTTCTGAACCTCGAGCCCAATTTTGCCCATCTGCAGACATAAAATCGGTTAAAGCCATAACCGAGAGGAAAGACACAAAAAGAGATAAGGAGACATTATACCTCCTCTTCCCGCCGAGCCATCTTCGCACTCAGCTCATGGACTTTGTCGAGAGCTTTCAGTTTATCATCCTTACTTTGCTGGAGCCTGTCCTTGAAATCGTTAATTCGTGATTGTTTCTCTTCGGTCTCCCGCTAAGATTGAGCAAGGTCAGCAGTAAGCTTGGCAATGTGATCTTGTTGCCATTTAGTTCGGCTCTCTCTATCGGCAAGCTTCCTGCTCAAACTAGCGAGCTAGTCTTGCTGCCGCCGATACCTACGCTCCTCATCAAGCCTCTTATTCAAACTGCTCTTCTCCTCGGCGAAACTCTCCTTTAATTCGTCCCATCTTTTGTTAAAACGCTGCTACATAGCCCTCATTTCTTCAGCATGTTTGGACTTAATTTGTGACAGCTCCAAAAAAGCCTTATCGGATTGTTCGCGAAATCCATGGAGCTCCTTAACTTTAATCTCGAGTTGAGATGCTCTTTCGACGGCAGCTTGATAAGACTTTCCCATCTTCTCAAGATCCCTCTGGACAAACGCCAAAGTCCTAGAAAGTTTGTTGGACGATTCCACCCTCTTCCGAAGATTGGTGGCCTCCCTTCTAGTTTAAGCATAGGCCCCCATAGCCATGTTTAAGCGCCAACTTAGCGCTCTGGTAAAATATATGTGAGAAAACACGACTGAGCCAACCGGCCAAAACCTGTTACCTTGACATAATGACTTACCCGAGAGGCATAGTTCGTGGCAATCCTCATGAGGGCGGGGCTATCAATCTCGGGAAGGAGACAAACATCCTTCGGCATTCCAAGCTGCCCGAATGCTACCTCGACAAGATCCTCTGCGGTGGACTCACCCACCGAGGAACCCTCTCCCGTGCGCAGCACGGACGCATTAGAGCGGCAAACATGTCTTCCACATCCGGATCATGTGTAAGAAAATTCATAGCCGAAGGATTAATCCAAAGAGCTTCAGGCTGTGAAGCTTTCATCCGCTCAACTTCCTCCACCAAAGCCTTAGCCTGTGAAGCCTCAGACGCTTAGGTTCGCCTGACCTCCCCTTCAGATACTTCGGCCGGAGAAACTTCAGTTCGTACATCCCTTTCACTCAATGGCTTTTCTTCATCTGCATGCATTTCCTCATCTCCAATGGGCTCCATCGGAGCCTCGGCCCCCTCCGCAACTTCTCCCAATACCTCTGGAGAAAGTTCCCCGGTGGAGAGTCCCTCGCGAACTCCAGTTGTTAGTTCGATTTCTCCCTCAACATCCGCCGATTCTCCCTCAGGCAACTCCTCTTGGGTCTCGATGGTGGCAACTACTTCCTTCACCCCCTCAATCAAAGCGGGGGTCTCTCCCTCGCCCATATGGGGCACCCTAGGGCTGCCAACCTCCACCAGGCGAGACTGATTAGCCTCGAGCGATGAGATTACCGGGTAAACAGGTGACATCCCCTCTGGGTCATCTGATACGACTATTATTTGGAGAGGAGAAACCTCAACGGCCTCGTCTAAGTTCTCCCCAACTATTGTTCCTCCATTGCCACACCTTCCTTCGGCAGGGAAGGCTCATCAACCGTGACCGACGCACCCATTTCTCCCTTCTTCGGGGTGGAGGAGTGTTGACCGACCCTGGCTTGCTTCGGCTCCTTTGAGTGAGGCCCCAAAGAACAGGGTTTCTTCTCAGATCTACACTTTTCACCAGAGCTAGATCCCCTTGGCGTTTGCCCAATTCCTTCCTTATTTGACCCAAGAACGCTAATCTTTCGGCTATAAGCACAACAAACGATCATTTAGATCATAATAAAACCACTGAATACATCGGTCGCTTGTAGAGGGGAGAAAGCTTACCCTAAGGATCAAAAAAGCTAAGCCCGGCAGCAAAAAAGGCATCCTCGATGAAAGGGCGCTGGCCGAAAGCACTCGACCGCTACGGAGAGTTACCAAATGTTTCTTCTCCTGCTTAGACAGCTCTAGGCGCACTTCCGGATCCTTCACATAGCTTGCCCATGCCTAGGGAAAATCAGAGCCAATGTTCCCCTCGACGATAAAAAAACCGACGATGGATTGTCGATATCATTTTGAATGATTTCTGAGGACCAATATAGGGCCACTCGGAGTTTCTCCCAGAAACTAAGTTGTAATAGACTTGAAATATAGAAAGAGTTGCAGTTACCCCGACACGGCTACACATCGAAATAAACCCGAAGAGGTTGCGCCAGCTATTCGAAGCTACCATCGTTAGGCATATGTTGTAGAATCTCATGACTTCTTCACCAGCGGGTGGAGAGAAAATCGAAGACCCGCTCTAAAGCTTTCCTCGTAGAAGAATACTCGCGCCCCAACTCCATTGAGACCCTATGCTCGGCCCTCAGAGCCATAGAGCGACATCTTGAGGGACCTTGTATTGACGACGTATTCTGTCCAGATCTTCAAGGGTTATCTCAGAGGCCACATTGTTCGGACCCTTCATGTTGTCAAGTTGAAGAACAGAGCACAAATAGACTCACTAGAGTTTTGAGAAAGAAAAAAAAATCTCTGAGGAAGAAACGAGAAGGCGTTGCAGAAGAGACGCCGCTTAACCCCTTCCCCTCCTTAAAAGGCATTTCAGGAGGGAAGCCCTGAACACTAAAATTACCGTTGTGGGTGTCGTAAACATAGGGGTCTCGCCATGTGGGACTTTCTCAGTCACCGCCCATGAGAAACGAGGGGTTTCCTCCTCATATAATAATAAAAATGATGAAGCAGCGGCCCGACATTTACGAGGCCATCATTGCGCGTCTCTTCAAATCCCTCTGAATGAAATTATTCTAAACTCTACTCCCTACATCCGAATTTACACTTCGGACTAGGGAGTGGGGGGCATGTGATGAGGGATAAAATTATCATTCCATTAATGTTCGTGCTCACCATCATCGATGAGAGGTCGAGACCAATCTTGGCATCCCGTCAGCCAGCTGCCATATTTGGAGAACAGCAGAGTCGAATCGTTTTCAGCAGAGTCAAGTCAACTCGGCAAACCGAGCTATTCTCATGCTTTGGCGAACCGAATTACTTCTACGCCCCGGCCAGACCAAGACGTTTAAGCACCTCTGCGAATTAAGCGCGAGGGAGTTCAAATTCATGATAGTTGAACAAGACCTCAAACAAAAAATTATACAAATAATACCAGAAGTAGCCTAAGGCCTACAGAAGTGGCCTAGGGCCTACAGAATCGCTGAATCTCAAAGCATCAACCAACTCTCCTAGCCATCGATCCTCTAACTAACTAGATATTGATCCCACCAGCCTCGTAACAAACTTGATTCGAATCTGAACAGTTTTTGGACCCCCTATGACATGCCCAAGGAATCAGGTGATCACCTATAAATACCCTAGTCTAAAGTCTCTCAGGTATGCTTTCACTGATACCCTAACAAAAAACTCATTAAAGCTTGAGCAGAGCTCGAGTTCTCGAGAAGCCATTCATCTTGAGGAACTCTTCTGCGAGAGTCTTCTTCTCACATCTATTTGCTGTGAATTTTCACGACTTGGACGTCGGAGGTCTTCTTCAGAGGGCCACCTCAGACACTCTCTGCGTGAGGACTGTCTTGCAGGTTCTAGCCGGGCGAGAGATCAGCGTCCAGGTTCGGAGCCAAGCTGCACCCGAGTCGAAGAGCGGATTTTGTGGCAATAATGTTGATGAGGACTGCAACTCCAAATTATCAAAAGATTAGTCGCACAACTGTAAGAAAGGATTGCTTCACAAGTTATGAGTTAAAGAAAAAAAAGATTTTTCTATTGCTTAAGAATTCTAATAGAATAAGTATCATTACAGATTTATGAAGGTCAACAAATCAAAAGGTGTCGTATATGGTTGTTACCTCTCATTTTGTGGACTCTAATTGGACCTTACAGAAACGAGTGCTAAACTTTGTTGATGTTCCACCTCCACATTCTGGAATTGCTATTTGTGATGCTTTACACAAGTGTTTGATTGAATGGGGAATTGAAGATAAGGTTTGGACTGTGACTGTTGACAATGCTGCATATAATGATATTGCTATTCGAACATTGAAAGATAACCTTTCTTACAAAAGTCCAATGCCTCTAAATGGCAAATTGTTTCATGTAAGTGTTGTGCTCACATCTTAAAACTCCTTGTTCAAGATGGGTTATCCATGATTGGTGATATTATCAAGAATGTGCGTGAAAGAGTAAAACATGTTGTGAATTCAGAGCTCGTCTCAACATATTTTCTGAAATCGCAAAGCAAATGAAGTTGTCATCAAAGCATCTTATTCTTGATTGTTGTACAAGGTGGAATGCCACTTATTATATGCTAACGGCTGCTTTGGAGTTCAAGGATATCTTTCCTCGCTATCAATAGAGAGATCCAACTTATGTCAATTTGCCAAGTGAGGAAGATTGGACAAAAGTTGCTAAAATGCTCATTTCTTGAAGAATTTCAAATAGTTACTCAAGTCATTTCAGGTATTGATTACTAACTCAACTTATTTCATGAATTCCATTATTAGAGTATGATATGATTAATGAAAGTTTAAATATTTTAATTAAGATAAGTTTAACGCAATTTTACTACAGGCAGTGAATATCCAACATCGAATTTATTTCTTTCTGAGCTCTATGGCATCAAAAAGATATTGAATGAAAAATCAGTGGCTGAACAAGATTATATGAAATTAATGGTTGAAAAGATGAAAGAAAAATTTGATAAGTATTGGGATGATTGTAACTTGTTGGTATCTATGGCTTGTATTTTAGATCTTAGATATAAAAAGAAAATGATTGAATGGTGTTTTCCTTTGATCCATTCAGAAGCTGATTCAGTTGTGCATGTTACTACTATTTTGGAGACTTTGCGCATGCTTTACAATGAGTATCTACAAGCTCATAGAACAGATGTTGCTCAAATTAAGGCTGAAAATAGGAAAGAAAGTTGTAGTAGTATTAGCTTTGTTATTGGGAAAGGAAAATCTAAGGGGAAAGATGAATTTAATACTACATAAGGAGCATTGAAGTATCCCTTGAATAAGAAAAATCTGAATTGGATGTATATTTAGAAGAAAAGGTTTATATTTATGACTCGAGTTTTGATGTGTTGGAATGGTAAAAGAATAATAGTTTGAAGTTTAGAGTTTTATCAAAGATGGCATGTAATAAAATGTCAATTCCAATCACAACAGTTGTTTCAGAGTCTTCTTTTAGTGCTAGAGGTAGAGTGATTTATCAGTATCGAGCATCCTTAGGAGCAGATACAACTCAAGTTTTATTATGCGGTGAAGATTGGTTTCGTGCCTTTTATGGGATAAAGCGAAAAAACAAGGTAAACTCAAACTTTTTTTATTTATATTAGTTTATTCTTTAGTATAATTAATTTTATGTAAATCTTGACAAAAAAAAGAGCATCAAGGAGTTCATCACTTAAAAATGCTTTGAGATATTTGTATTATTTTGGATTTGCTACAGTTCTGTTTTATTTTTGTTTGTTATGTTTGTTCGATGTAATTTTCTTTGAAGTTTATTTTTTCTTTTTAGACTTTTATCTATTTTAAAATTACTTTTATATCTTGTTAGACTAATATTTTTGTGGATGACTTTAGAAACTTTTTTTATTTGATTTTTGGTAGAAAAATTAATTAAGAATCAAGCTTTTTTTTCTCGAGCCGAGCTTTAAACAAGCTTAATTCGAGTCGAGCTTAAAACGAGCTCAATTTAAGCTCGAGCTTGAAATAAGCTTTTTTTTGAGTGAGCTTGTCGAGCTTTTTAATCATACCAAATGAGCGAGCTCAAGTCGAGCCTGAGCTTTTTTAATCGAGCTCGAACTGAGCTTGATCAAGGTTTTTCAAATTTAAATGAGCTCGAGCTCGAGTATTTGTTAACAGCCGAGCTTGAGAACCAGAAAGCTCGGCTCAGCTCGGCTCGATTACAGCCCTACTTAGTAGCAATAGATTCAATCTATTTTTTTAAGGTTAAAATAATTTGTTAAATTATGTTATATTGGTTAATTTATATCATATAATTTTAATAAAATAGTTTAATGTTAGGATTGTATTGAAACAATTGATGGAAGACATGTAAAAGTTTCATCTAAAGATACTCTTAGATATCGAGATAGGAAAGAATATTCAATACAAAATGTATTAGTTGCATTTTTTTATTTAAAATTCATTTGTCTTGCCCAAATAAGAAGGTCTAATATTTGACTCAAAAAATCTAAAAAATACATTAAAACAATTATATCCCTTTAAATTATAATTTTGAATAAACAATTATTTATGTATAATTTACTAAAATAATTTAATGATTAATGTAATTCTACATAGAAAAATATTATTTTATTAATATCGGATATGAGAAAATAATTTATTACACTTATAGAGAAGAACGCTATCACTCGAAAGAATATTAAAAAAATCTAAGATAGAATGCTCGTAAGTTATTCAACCTTCAACATGCATTATTGAAAAAATATTTGGCATACTCAAAAAGGATTTTACATCATAAAAAATATTACTTAATGATTGTGGATCCAAATGAGAGCCTTATTGATGCAATAAAAGAGGAACTTACAAATCAAAATAGTCAAATAAGAACATTATAACGGTGTAGATGATAATATTAATTTAGTTATTTAAGGGTATATTAGGAATTTCATAGCAAATTATATGTGGATGAAATACATTCAATGATATTATACTATTTATTTGCATTTTCTCTTTCTTGTTTCTTATTGTTGTTTAAGCTTTAAGGTAATGAATTAAATGATGGTGACTTATGACTTTAATTCTTAATTTATACTTTTATTATACACATTCATGAATTTCATTTTCCTTGCTCACAAATATTAATTCATTTCTAATTGTTTCTTTATATGATACTATTAATAGAAAGGATGCCAAAAAGAAAGACACATAAAGCAAGAGTCATGTGAGAGAATGATAAATTTGCTTAGCCACATACATTTTCACATCAACATAACTTAGAGAATAGAGTAGGTGGAAACTTTACACCATATGCATGTAATAATATTTTGTAAGAGTTAGAAATGTGATTCAATAATAAGTCATTTGATAAGGGAAAGATTAAAATCATATGAAGTATATAAAGAGAAAATTTTTAAATTGTTATAACTTGATTAAAATTGGAATATATATTTTGCTTGAAATCCAATTATCAAGATGTGGAGCACGAAGCAAAAATTAGTTACGATGCCTATTAATATATAAGTTTTTTTGTTTAATTAGTTTATACAATAGAATGTTTGCTTGTGTCTTTAAATGTTTAAATTTGACTATTTATATTTTTTTGCTAAGTTAAACATGAAATTGTTGAGTGGATGGAAAATAAGGGTGCAGGAGAGAATTGCAGCTGAAATAAGATAATGAAAAGTTAACTCTCGTGAAGATGATACCATTGATGATATTAATCCTATAATATCCCAAAATAAATTTGAAAAGTTTTAATGTGTTGAATGATGATGCTTATAATCCCACATATTCATAAAATGCATTATCAAGTAACCTCTCGAGGAAGCAACATAATCGAAGGACAAAAAATTGAAGTCTAACCAAAGATTTCCAATTGAACGATGCAAAAAAATCTATTACCGCACATGATATTTGTTCCCTCTGTCCCATGAAGCCATTAGTAGGTTACCTTCTGTTGGCCCAGATGGCAACCCAAGAGGGGGGTGAATTGGTTTCTAAAATTTTTTTTAACCTTTTTAAAACTATTGACTTTGAAATAATTAAATGCAGAATAGATTTCAATCACAAAGGAAGAGATAGAGAGAGAGACAATTAAAGCACGACAAACACAATGATTTTATAGTGGTTCGGTGTATCCAACACCTACGTCCACTCCCAAGTTCCACTTGGGTCCACACTATAATCAACTAGATTACAGCCGAGTTGTTTTACAAGATCACAACTCAAAACTTGTTGTTTTCCGGGTGCACAATGAACCCAGCTGATTTTTCGGGCTCACCAGCACAAAACCCAAACTCAAGCTAATCTAGCTTGCCCTGAGGTATACTACCTCCACTAATTCAATCCTCCTGATTGAACTAGCAAAAACAAGAAAGAATAATGTTTATATTAACAAACAGCTCCTCAAATGAGCAAATATTCAAAGTAAATGAACAAGGTTAGAAAAGCCTGCTTGAAGTAGATTGGATTTGAGCTTTTCTTCTTTTCCTTTTCTCTTTGGAGATGTTGAATCAGGCCTCAGCTTTGATTCTTCACAGATGTTGCAGATGAGAAGTTGAAAAATCACAGAAAACAGAGCTTTTCTTCTTTTGGAAAATCCTTCGATTTTCAAGTTGAACGCCTTGGATTTCTCTTTGAGCTTTTTGGAGTGGAAGGATTGAACTTGGATACTTTTCTCTTTGATTTCAGGCTCAAGACTTCTCAGATTTTTGATTTGTATTCACTCCATTTTTTTCGTTATTTTCAAACGAGCTTTCTCCCCCTTTTTATAGATTTCCTTTAATCCGTTTTTGGTGAGAAAACTAGCCGTTGGAATGTACATGGAAAGTTTTCCAAACAAAATATATCCGTTAGAAGTTAGGTGAAAAGAAAATATTATCGTTTGAGCCGATCTGGCATTTTAAAAATCCGTTTCTGACAGGTTGGAGTCGGCTCCAACTTTTCAGGTGTCGGCTCCAGTCGTGTATCCAAAAATAGAAAGTTCTGAGTTCGTCGAGGAGTCGGCTCCGAAAAAGTTAAGTGTCGGCTCGCCATGGTCAGGTGTCGGCTCCAAAAGACTATAAGTGTCGGCTCCAAGGTAGTCAAAAATCATACGTTCTGTCCCCGTGTCGAAGTCGGCTCCAGACACTGTAAGTGTTGACTCCGAGACTCTGGGTGTCGGCTCTGAAACTCTGGGTGTCGGCTCCAGACCATATCAAAAATCAGAAAGACATTTGATTGGCCATGGGGTCGGCTCCAGATTTCCTAGGTATCGACTCCAGGTTCTGAATTTTGAAACTTACCTTTGGCACTTGATTCAAAATACGTTTCTAAATGCCTTTTGATTAAACAAATATTTTTAAGCCCTGAAACACTTGTTAAATTCATCAGTAACACAATAAATATACTTAATTCCTTTATTAATCATCAAAATCAATAATTGGGTCAACACCATCCTGTGTAATAATAAAGTTATGATGACATTGTTGTAAGCTTGGATGTGTTTTAACTTAATCAAATGTGCTTATTTGATATTTTACAACCTTTTTTAAGTATAGTTCTGATGGGGCTAGTTAACCCCAGGGGCAACGAGGGGAGCATATCCCAAGTCAGCCTCCCAAGTCGGCCTCCCAAGTCGACCCGATTCCTCAACGGCCTCCCAACTCAGCCTAGTTCCTCAACGGCCTCTCAAGTCGACCTCCCAACTCAGCCCCGTCCAAGGCGGCCTCCCATCTCGACCTCCCAAGTCGGCTCTCTCTCTCTCTCTCTCTCTCTCTCTCTCTCTCTCGACGGCTCTGACTTCAACAGCCTCATCAGTACCCGTCTTCAACGGGCTCTTCAGTGGGATAGCCCTGTCTTCAACAGGATCGATGGTGGCCCTCGGACTCCACGACGGCCCCCGATTTCACGCCGTCCTCAATGGGCTCAACGGCCCCATCCTCAATGGCACAGCGGCTCCCGGCTTTGCCCCGTCCTAAACGGGCTTGACGGCCTCATCCACGATGGCCCCCGAACTCCATAGCAGCCCCCGGTTTCACCCCATCCTCAACGAGCTCAACGGCCTAGTCCTCAATGGCCACGGCGGCCCCCGACTTCACCCCATCCTCAACACGCTCGACAGCCCCATCCTGAACGGCCATGGCAGCCCCCGGCTTCGCCCCGTCCTCAACAGGCTCGATGGCCTAGTCCATGATGGCCCCCGGACTCCACGGCGGCCTCCGGCTTCACCCTGTCCTCAACGGGCTCAACGACCCCATCCTCAACGGGCACGGCAACCCCGGGCTTCACCTCGTCCTCAACGGGCTCGACGGCTTCGTCCACGATGGCCCCCGACTTCCTCCACGACGGCCCCTCTCTCGGCGGCCTGAGATGTCCTTGACGGACTCTCTCAGCCGCCCGACTTCAACGGCGCCATCTTCGATGGCCCCAACCTCAGCGATCTGCTCATCCTCAACGGCCTCTCCCAGCCAGCACGTCCTCGACGACCTCAGCTCTCGACCCAGCGGCAAGGGGCGACAACTGGTTCCAGATCCGGTTTCACCACAGTTCCGTCCAGGTAGCCTTCGGCTTCAACTCCAGGCTCCCAAGGTCGGCTGTCAGATGGCCTCGCCAGAAGTATTCCAACCTCCTTCCCAGTTGTTTCCAACTCAACCCGGACTCTGTTCCAGCCGTCTCCGTGCCTCCTATGCTCTCCTCTCCTCTCCGACCCGCCTCCCAACTTCCCTTCCTCCGGCACCGAAGCCAGCACCAACCCCATCCCTGAGAACTTTGTCCTTCCTCTAGCTCCTTCCCCCACTCCTTCGAAGAGAACTCAAGAGAGGAGGATGAAGTGGATCCAATGTACATGGAAGCAACAAATGTTCGTTGAGGGGACCTGGCACCTAGGTGAAGATGTCCACTATGTGGACCCTCCCCCTCCTTTTTGTTGATCCCATTTGAGAGCCTGGCCAATAACCGCATTAAATTGGAGATCGAGTTGAGGTGAGGAGGGGACATTATCAGCCCACGCATCAGATGGCATGCATAAGCCAGGGGCATTCTCGAGTGGCCTATGGGTCTGAAGGTACTAATGGCCTTTGCCTAATTTAAGAAGAGGCTCGCAGAGATTAATAAGGACTATGGCCATTAACAAGTACTCGAGTCTAATGTACCAGAAGAGGCCAGCTGTGCTATCACATTTTATCTGCAGGCGAAAGCAGGACCTGCGTGAAGGACGGCTACCTATTTAAAAGCTATATACATCCATCTATCCTTGATGAGACAGTGCCTTTAGCTCTGACATGCCACTAAAAAATAAGTCTTACCATTGCTGCCATCATCCCAAAGGCTCTGACAAGTAGCAGCACCTCAGGTCTCACAGACATCAGCCCTGACATTTCACCCACTAAAGTCCTCAGTCATCATGATATCCCAACCACTCAAACCAGACGAGCCCCAAAAGTTAAGGCTCCAAGGGCTCCACGTGACTCATTTCTTACTAAAGGACAAGGCTTCAAGCTTCTCCAGCAAGCTGCACAGAGTATAAAGATAAATAAAATGAGTAAGAGAAATCCCGATTCTTGCTCACAGGGAGATCTTCTCTGAGCCTCTCCCCTTTTCTCTTTCGAACTTCCTCATAGTTGTTGTCCAGAGCATTGACTTGAGCGAAGGTCCCCGCCGAAATCTCCGATCCCCGAAACTTTTTGCAAGCTCCCAGCGCAACAAGTTCCACATATATTACACTTCATTGTTAACTTGCTCATAAGATAGCTTTGAATGGTGGACAAAATGGGCAGTGCTTGCCATTAGAGTGATAACTCACAAATAATCGTAATAAACATATTAATTAAGAGATCAAATTATCTTTATTATTTAATATTTAATTATTTTATATAATACTTGTAAGTAAAGCCTATCAACTTAAAGAGCTCAATTTTAGGAGTCCAACGACGCAAACGACACTCAAATTGGGCTTAAGATGAGCTCGAAATTGATTTTACAATGATTTATCTGTTTCTGCACGCATCTCAAAGGAAAGTCGGCACCAACTGTTGAGTTTATCGTCTTTTCACACGAACTTTCTTTTTTTTCTCTCCCGATTCTTTTCCTCTTCCAATTCAATCGTTCCCTCCACCAATTAAGAAATAAATTGGATTGAAAATTCTCAAATTGGAAGAATAAACTTCAAATGGAAGGAATTTTGATTCTGTCGGGATCTCTCTGGGATTTCTCGCGTCCGCATCGTCTCCGCATCCGGGCGTCTGATATGGAAACAGGGAGTGTCTTCTCCGCGTCTGGGCATCTACAAATAGCAGCAAAGAGGAGCGATTGAGGGAGGAGGCGACTGTTCCCCGGCAACGGTGCCAAAATCTGATGCGTGTCATAGTGCAACGATTAAAATATGTTGACCCAATTATTGATTTTGATGATTAACAAAAGACATGAGTATATTCATTATGTTTCTGATAAATTTAAGAAGTGTTTCAGGCATTGAGAATGTTTAATCAGTCAAAAGGTATAAGAAAATAAGTTTTGAATCGAATTTTAATAGAAATTATTTAAGTTCAAAACTTAGAGTCGACACCTCAACTGTCCGGAGCCGACCTCAGGGCGTATCAGAACTTTTCTAGAATTTTGGCACGGTCCGGAGTCGACACCTAGAGTTTCGGAGCCGATTCCAACTTGAGATACTTAGAAGTGTTTTCTGCGTCAGTTTCCGGAGCTGACACCTAGAGTTCGAAAGCCGACACCTGAAAGTTGCGGAACCGATACCTGAGTTTCTGGAGCTGACTCTAACCTAAGATAGTATACCTCGGGACAAGCTAAGATAGCTTGTGGTTGGATTTTATGCTGGTGAGCTCGGAAAAACCAGCTGAGTTCGTTGTGACCCCAGGAAAACAACAAGTTTGGGTTGTGAGCTTGTAAAACAACTCAACTATAATCAAGTGGATTATAGTGTGGACCCAAGTGCTGCTTGGGAGTGGACGTAGGTGTGGATACACCGAACCACTATAAAATCTTTGTGTTTATCATGCTTTGTCTCTCTCTATCTCATTTATTTGTACCTAGCATTTATCTATACATTGCACTCAAGCACTTTCATATCAAAGCATTTAGTTTTAAAGTGTTAAAATTTTTAAGAACCCAATTCACCCCCCCTCTTGGGTTGCCATCTGGGCCAACAATTGGTATCAGGGCTAGTGCTCATTTTCAGCTTGATCCAATGATCAAGAGTCAAAGATCCAAATGACAGCTCAAGTTGGATCTTCATTTGCTGAAGGTCAATCCACAAATAGACCTCCTTTATTTAATGGAACAAATTATGGATATTGGAAAGCTAGAATGAGAATTTTTATTCAAGCTTTAGATTATGAACTATGGAGTGTAATCATTAATGGACCAAGCACACCCACATACTTAGTAGATGGTTCAATATTCCTAAACCCAAAAGGGATTGAAATGAAACGATAGAAAATGGCTCAGCTTAATGCAAAAGCCATGAATGTTTTATATTATGCTTTAGATGCTAATGAATTTAATAGAATTTCTAGATGTATTTCCACAAAAGAAATCTGGGATAGATTAGAAGTTACCCATAAGGGTACTAATTAAGTAAAAGAATCAAAAATTAATATTCTAGTGCACAAATATGAATTGTTTAGCATGGAACAAAATGTAACTATCACATGCATGTACACTAGATTTATGGATATTGTGAATGGTCTAAAAAGTCTTGGTAAGACCTATGCTAATTCTGATTTGGTGCGTAAAATTCTTAGGTCTCTTCCAAGGTTATGGGAAGCAAAGGTGACTGCAATCCAAAAGCCAAGGACCTCAATACCTTACCTTTGGAGGAGCTACTTGGATCCTTGATGACCCATGAATTAACAATGAAGCAGTATATAGAGGAAGACGTCAAGAAGAAGAGAACTATTGCTCTTAAGGCTGCAGAAATTGAGGAAAGCAGCAGTGAGGATGAAGATGATGATGAGACTGCTCTCCTAGCTAAGAAATTTAAGAAATTTATGCAAAGAAGGAGACCCTTCCATAGGAGAAAGTTTGGAACAAAAATGGAAGGAAAAAAGAAAAAGAGAAGGACAAGGAAAAAGAACCCCTCATATGTTATGAATGTAAGAAACGGGCACTTCAGATATGACTGTCCTCAATTGAAGAAAGCTTACAAAAAGAAGAAGAAGGCTTATGTTGCAACATGAGCAACAGTGAAGAATCCTTTTCCGAGGAAGAATAAAAGGAAGTTGCAAACATTTGCTTTATGGCAAAAGAAGATAAGATAAGTACTGAAACTCAAGACTTTACATTTGAAGAATTATTTGATGCATTTAATGAATTAGTTGCTGATTTCAAAATTTAAAAAAAGTAAATCTTTAAAAATTGAAAATGCAAATCTGCTTAAAGAGAAAAATAAATTAGCTCTAGAAATTAAAGACTTGAAACCTGAAAAAGAAGATGTTGTAAAAGAAAAGGAATTGGTTTCAAATAAGAACCTTAATCTAAAGAAGAGGTTGATAAATATAAGGATATAGTTGATAGATTTACCTTAAGTTTTCAAAATTAAACATGATTTTAGATGGTCAAAAGGCTATTTTGACAAGGCAGATTAGGATATAATCCTCTTAGAAAGCAAAAATCTTTGAAAAATATCTTTATACGTGCTGGCCAATCACCTAATATTACTTGTTTCAAATGTGGTTTAAAAGGATATAAATCATATGAATGCAATATTAAGAAAATTAACAAAAATTTAAAAATTAAAGGAAAGAAAATATGGGTTTCGAAAGGAACAATCTTTATTGCTACTAACCATGAAGGACCAAGAAAGCTTGGGTACCTAAACAGAAAGTTTGATCATTTTGCAGGAGTGTCTTGCGGCCAAAAGATCAAAACGAAAGTGATATCTTGATAGCGGCTGCTCAAGGCACATGACGGGTGACAAGGAGCAATCCATCACCCTTGAAGATAAAAGAGGAGGAGTTGTTACATTTGGAGACAATGGTAAAGGCCAAATTATGGGATTTGATAAAATTCAAATAACTCCATCCACTTTTATAGAAAATATTTTATATGTAGATGGCTTAAAACATAATTTAATTAGTATTAGCCAATTATGTGATAAAGGTTTCAAGGTTTCCTTTGAAGCTTCTATCTGCACTGTTTCTAATCATTGACAATAGCATTATTTTTGTTGGAAATAGAAATGACAATGTATACTTAATAGATTTAGACAATTTGTCTACTAGTAACTGTTGATGCTGGATCACCAGATTTTTTCTCTAGCTACGAGATCTCTTTTTTCTGAAGAAAAAATCCCCCCTCTTCCTTCCTCCTCCTCCCTTTTTATCCTCTTCCTTTTCTTCATTTTATCATTATTATTATTTTTTTTTTGTTTTAATTCCAGACGTCCACGTGTTGGATAAGTATTCATCTTTTATCTTTCTTACTACGTGGTCATTCGGTGATAATTAATAATAAGGATATTAAGAAACTTGCTCATGAAGGAGGATTTTCATGATGATCTTGATTATCCCAAAGGAATGTCAGGGTTAGTGGGGACGTCAGAGTGAGAAAGGATCTGGCTCTAAAATAGAGGTTCAGTGTCTCTTTCTGGATAAACGGCGGCTTTTCAGTGCTTGTCTTATTCGCATCATTTAAAGCGTTATGATTTTTGTATTTCTCGGTTTGTGAGCCCCTCCCTCCCAGGGTTGGGGGACCGTCTAGGACTAGGGGCCGCCCAGGCTCTCGGGGCCGCCCAGGACTGGGGACCGCCTAGGATCGGGGGCCGTCCAGGACCGGGGGCCGCCCGGGCTCTGGGGGCCGCCCAGGATTGGGGGCCGCCCAGGCTCTAGGGGTCGCCCAGGATTGGGGCCGCCCGGAGCCCAGCCTCTGGGGGCCGCCCAGGATTGGGGGCCGCCCAAGCTCTGGGGGCCGCCCAGGACTGGGGGCCGCCCAGGATTGGGGGCCGCCCAGGCTCTGGGGGCCGCCCAGGATTGGGGGCCGCCCAGGCTCTGGGGGCCGCCCAGACTGGGGGCCCAGGACGGGGGCTCCGCCAGCCCACTGGGGGCCGCCCAGGACTGGGGGCCGCCCAGGATTGGGGGCCGCCCAGGCTGGGGGCCGCCCAGGATCCGGGGGCCGCCCAGCCTCTGGGGGCCGCCCAGGACTGGGGGCCGCCCAGGATTGGGGGCCGCCCAGGGGGGCCGCCCAGGATCGGGGGCCGCCAGGATTGGGGGCCGCCAACTGGGGGCCGCCCAGGACTGGGGGCCGCCCAGGATTGGGGGCCGCCCAGGCTGGGGGCCGCCCAGGACTGGGGGCCGCCCAGGGGGCCGCCCAGGGGGCCGCCCAGGATTGGGGCCGCCCAGGGGGGCCGCCCAGGACTGGGGGCCGCCCAGGCTCTGGGGGCCGCCCAGGATTGGGGGCCGCCCAGGAAGGGGGGCCGCCCAGGATCCCTTTTAATTTTATTTATTATCCATATCATATGCCCCCTCGCCCATATCTTCTTGTATTTAAGTGTGTGCACATGCAAGGGAGAAGGGCGGAAAAATTTGAATTTCGAAAGCTCCAGTAATGATAAGTGATTTGGGAAAAAGGGGAGGCGCCGTCTCTGAAGAGGACGGCGTCTTTTCACTTGTCCGGCTCCACTGAGGGACCCCACGTGTTCTTGTGGCGTCGAGGCTGGCTTTTATAAAGAAAAGATCATCCCTTCCTTTACCTTTGTGTGTCTTCCTCGTTTTTTACTTCTCAAGCCCAGGTAGTTGGCTTTTCTTCCTTTTCCCTTTTTTCTTTATGGACCCCCGGTAGATAGAAAAGGCAAGGGTCCCATGATAGAGCCCTCCCGAGAGGAGATTCTCCAAGCACGTCGAGAGGCTTGGGAGGGGTAATCATCCGCGGGGACCAACCCGCTGTTCAATCCGCCCCCGTCTAGGTTGTTATCTCAATCTTTTAGGGTTCTTGCTCGTCCGCCGGTCATGAGGTAGGAGCCTCCCTGCGGCTACCTCTAAACTGGCGGACCGGCGGACGTTGCTTCCTGATATCCTCACAGGACCTTAGAAACCTTAGGGCTCAATTTGGGGTTCCTGATAATATTCGGCTCTCTGTCCCTCTTCCAGAGGACAGGGTTATCGAGGGCAACCGGGTAAGATCGCTTTATACGAAGATTTTTTAAGAGCGGTCTACGTTGCCGTTTCACCCCTTTTTCATAAATCTGTTAAATCGATACCACCTTATCCGGCACAGCTCACTCCCAATTCTATCCGTGTTATATTTTCGTTTTTAGTTCTTTGTTCTTTTCATGGAGCCCCTGCTAGACTTTCCTTGTTTAGGTCCCTATATAGAATCCGCAACCCAGTTAGGGATGGGTGGTGGAGTTTTGCTCGAGACCTAAAAGGGTCTTAAAGCTTAACCTCCCTTCTAAATTAAAGGGTGGAAGTCGCGGTTTTTTATGCGCATTTGGAGGGGTTAGGTGTAGATTGGGGTATCCGGATACTAGTTCAAACCAAATGCGAGTATTGAAGAGAGACCGCGAGCTTTCAATACCTTAATCTCTACAATTATCCCCCCAGTAGGGAGTTGTTATCGGAGGATAATCTCCGGGAGGCTTGCATTCGTGCCGGTGTCGCTGGCTGCAGCGCCCGGTGAGCTTCAAGAATTCATCTTCTCTTTTCTTTATTCGTTTGGTGTTTTAGCTGACCTATGTTTGTTATTTGCAGCAATGAAGTTCTCTCGAGAGTTCTTGGTATCAAAGCTTCGAAAGAGAGAGAGGGTGACATGACGCGGGGGCGAACCTAAAAGACCCGTCAGTCCAATCGGATCGTCAGGTCCAACCTCCGGCGGTGATTCCTGAGGCGACCTTAGTAGAAGATAGTGACAGGGATGTGAGTCCTCCGACGGGGGGCCCTATGGGAGGTCCCGCCGAGGGGGATCTTCCGAGACGTCATCGTCTCCCCAAAGCGTCGGGGAGTCTGTAGGGAAGCGGAAGCAGGAAGCTGATTTGCCAGGTCCTTCTTATCGAAGGAAGGGCGCTCCTGCCCCCTCCTTCAGGTACTTCTAGGCTCCTCCCTCAGCCTCCCAACCACCTAATCAGGGGCTGGGTACATAAGAGTTGTCTATCAGAGACAATTCTTAAGCTCGCGATCCTGCCCAGATTTCAAGATAAGCTGAGGAAGGTAACACAGGCGGAGGCCTTCGACACTATGTTTACCGCTGCGCTTCAGGTAAAGGTTTTTCTTCCTTTTGTGGTTATCAATTCAGGCATTTACTGAATGCGTTTTGCAGATGCTAATGGCCTTTTCGTCTGCGCGAAGATTTAACAAGGCCAAGTCTCGGAGCCAGCTTAGAAAGAATTAGCGGAGACGAAGGCCCGAGAATCAAAGCACTACACGACCTTCGGGTCATGCAGGAGGATTATCGGACCTGGAGGGAAGGGCGGAAAAGGAACTGCGAAGTTTAGACGCCCAATTGTCTGAGGTTCGGGCAAGTTGTTGCCGACGGAAGAAAAGTTAAAAGAGACCACTCTTAGGCTGGAGCATACAGAGAATCGAGCGGATAGCGCGGAGGCACGGCTCGTGATGCTATGGAGAAGCTGGTTTTAGCCGAGAAGGACGCTAAAAACGCTCTTGATAAAGCTGCAGCAGCAACGGTGGAGGCACAGAAGAAGATGGCCACAGTCGAGACCAGCTCGGGAAAAGATAGCGGAGGCCGAGGCCAGTGGCCGGCTGAGGGTGGCGCAGCTGAAGCAAAGCTCAAGGAGGGCATAGCGAAGCCAAGGACGCTATTAAGAATACAAGGGCTCCCCAGACTTTGAAGCGGAGTTCCAGGAGGCCGCCCTGGACGCTTTCGTGGAGGGCTTTGAGAAATGTAAGCGGATACTGGCCCGACAGTTCAACCTAAAGGACCTTGAGCGTTTTCGACCCGTGGACGAAGAAGTTCCTGAGGGAGGTCGAAAACGGGTGGGTGAAGCGCGGCCACTCTTGTTGCAGAAAGCCTCTTGCCGAGGAGCCGGCCTCCGACCCTGATAGAGAAGGAGCTTCAGGGAACTGATGATGAATTTGTTGACTTTATTTTATTTTTCTCCTTAACTTGGTCCCTTTAGGGACCTTTTTGTTATGAAATCCTGTTTGCTGAGGAGACTTTATAAAGTTCCCTAATAATTGACTTTAAACAAGAAGACGCTCTCCTTTATTATTTGGCTTTTTTTAGTATTTCCTTTGATTAGTGTTGGCTTGAAAATCAAGTCATCGGGTAGTTTTTCGGTATGTTGTATTAGGATAGTAATTCTTGAGAATGCCAATAAAGTCACTTGCCTAGGGCTCCTTCGAGGGGAGGACTTGAACCTCCTCAGGGGTGAGTTTGAAAGCAGTCAAGGAGTCTTGGGCCGTAGGGTCCGATTAAGTCAAGGACTTGAACCAGTTTGGGGCCTGGGGGTGTCCTTTGGACTGTAGGGCCGCCGCGGAGTTGTTCTGAAGATTATGAAAAATATGTGTTAAAAGTGCAGACTTATTTAATATTACGTGAATACATTACATCACTGGTAATACTGGCCGAAGATTGTCCGCATTCCATGTTCGGGGAATTAGTTGTCCGTTAGATCTTCCAAGCTGGTATGCTCCACGGTGAAGAACTTCTCTTACTCGATAGGGCCTTCCCAGTTAGGGGATAGTTTGCCCCCTTCCATAGGTTTGGATACCGAAGCTCTTCTTAGAACCAAGTCTCTCTGATGGAAGTTTTTCGGACGGACGCGGGTATTGTAATACCTCGCTACCCGTTGTTGGTACGCTGCATTCTTAATTCGAGCCTGGTCTCTTGCTTCATCGATGAGGTCAAGACTGGCTCTTAAGCTGGGAGGTTGTCCGCTTCATTATACTCTCCACTCGCTTGGCAAGCCGATCTCAACGGGAATAACAGCCTCGGACCCAAAAACCATGTTGAATGGTGTTTCCCTGTCGGTGTTCTGGGTGTCGTATGGTATGCCCAGAGTACACTCGGGAGCTCTTCTACCCACCTTCCTTTGGATGTATCCAATCTAGTTCTTAGCCCTCGTAATATCATGCGATTTGTGACCTCGGCCTCTCCGTTAGATTGCGGATGGCCGACGGAGGTGAACCGTTGCACGATACCGAGGTCAGCACAGAAAGTCCGAAAGGCGTTGTTGTCAAACTGTCGGCCATTGTCAGTAATAAGAGTGTGTGGGATGCCGTAGCGACAAATAATGGCTTTCCAGAAAAAGGCTTTAACTTTAGCCTCAGTAATTCTGGCGAGTGCTTCAGCCTCGACCCATTTAGTAAAATAATCAATGGCCACTAGTAGAGAATTTGCGCTGTCCTGTTGCAGGGGGAAAAGGGCCGAGGATATCCATACCCCACTGAGCGAAGGGCCAGGGGAAGAAAGAGAACTTAGCTGAGAAGATGGTTGCCGTTGAATGTAGGCATACCGTTGGCATGAATCACATCTTTTCACTAATTCTGTTGCATCCTCTTGCATGGTGAGCCAGTAGTATCCTTGTCGGAGAGCCTTGCGTGCAAAGATCGTCCTCCAGAATGATTCCCACAGATGCCTTCATGAATTTCCCTAAGGACATAATCAGCATCTACTGAACTAACACATTTGAGGAGGGGCTGAGAGAAGGATTTTTTATAAAGTTGACCTTCTAATAGTACAAATTTAGAACCCTCCGTTTAAGCAGCTTAGCTTCTTCAAGATCAACTGGGAGAACGCCGTCTTTAGATACCGGACATAAGGTTCCATCCAGGTTTCTTTTTGGATAATGGGCAGGCTTCCTCAGTAGCTTCGATGCTAGGCGCCTCCAGATACTCAATATAGGTCTTCCCCATAGCACTATGGAGGTAGCTAATCGGGCCAACATGTCGGCCCTAGCATTTTCGCCTCTGGGTATATAACTAATAACAAAGTGATCCAATAGGGGAACCAATATCTAACTTTTTCAGATATTGAAACATGATAGGGTCACGGGCCTCATACTCTCCTGATACTTGGGCGGAAATGAGCTGTGAGTCGGTGAAGACTCGAAGACTTCTGATTCCCCATCCATGTGCTAGCTTGATTCCGGTCAGCAAAGCCTCATACTCAGCTTGATTATTGGTGGCCTCAAAGAGAAATCGAAGAGCATATTCTACTATCGTGCCCTCCGGGCTAGCGAGAATGAGTCCAGCTCCGCTGCCTTGTGAGTTAGAGGCCCCATCAACATGGAGGACCCAGGCTTCATGATCCTCCTCCTCATTATCCGAAAGAATTCGGGGAAGTTCTTCTTGAGGCTGTTCAGACCAGGTGCATTCTACTAAGAAATCAGCCAAAACCTGAGATTTCAAAGATGCCCTGGGTTGAAATGATAAGTCGAACTCTCCCAGTTTGATGGCCCACTTGGCTAACCGGCCAGAAGTATCGGGCCGCGACAAAATAGCTCTGAGAGGTTGATCAGTGAGGACGACTATAGGATGAGCTTGGAAGTAAGGCCTGAGTCGCCGGGCAGAAACGAATAGAGCGAAGATCACTTTCTCTGCTTTAGAATACCTCTCTCCGGACCATGAAGTACTTTGCTGGTATAATATACAGGTCGTTGAACGGCATGGTCGCCGATACGCACCAAACAGAACTGACGGCCTCCGAAGAAGCCGCCAGATAAAGAAAAAGCTTCTCTCCTTCCTCCGGCTTAGATAACAGGGGTGGTGTAGACAAGAACTCCTTGAGTTCTTCAAAAGCTTGTTGGCATTCATCTGTCCATTCAAAGCTATCTGCTTTACGCAGGATTTTAAAAAAGGGCAAACATCTCTCAGCGATCTGGACAGGAATCGGCTTAACGCTGCTATCCTCCCGGTGAGTTGTTGCACCTCCTTCTTACACATAGGTTGTCTCATACTGAGGATGGCTTGAATTTTCTCTGGGTTTGCTTCAATCCCACGCCGGGTGACCAAGAAACCCAAGAATTTCCCGCTGTAACTCCAAATGCACACTTGCGGGGGTTGAGCTTTATTCTATGGAGCCGGAGGTTGTGGAAAGTTTCCTGCAAGTCAGTGACATGGTCGGATGCATGTGCTTTTTGTCAACATGTCATCTACATACACTTCCATATTCCGACCGAGTTGGCTTTAAAAACCTTGTTCATCAGCCTCTGATATGTAGCTCCCGCGTTCTTCAATCCGAAGGGCATTACTTTATAACAATAAATACCCTTCTCAGTGATAAAAGAAGTATGCTCTTCATCTGCGGGGTCCAACTTTATCTGGTTATACCCTGAGAAAGCATCCATGAAACTAAGGAGTTCATGACCAGAAGTCGAATCTACTAACTGGTCGATGCGGGGCAGCGGAAAACTGTCCTTAGGACAGGCTTTGTTCAAATCTGTGTAGTCGATGCATATTCTCCATCCTCCGCTGGCTTTCCGAACCATAACAACATTGGCTAGCCAATCAGGATATCGTGCTTCTCGGATATGACCGGCCATAAGCAACTTGTCAACCTCCGCATCAATGACCTTATGCCGCTCAGGAGCAAAACTCCTCTTCTTCTGGCGGATAGGGCGGCAGCTTGGATTAATATTAAGTTGATGAGTAATTACCTCTGGAGGAATTCCGACCATATCCGTTATTTTCCAAGCAAAGACATCCGCATTCATTGATAAGAAAGCCAGGAGCTGGTCCCGGACCTCAAGGGGAAGGAGCTCGCCGATCTGCACGACTTAGCGGGGTCACCTTCCAGTGGGTAGATATCAGAAGTTCCGCTGGCTCTCCTCTCCGCTCACTTCCCTGGGGTCGAACGACTCGGCATCGAAGGAACGCCAACCATCTGGGGACTAGGGGCTAAATGATAGCAAGGTCTGACCGAGTCCACCTCTCCATGCATCACACCGACCCCGCTTGGTAGGGAACTGCACCAATAAGCGCTTGGTAGATATAATTGCATCTAACGTTCAAGCCGGGACGACCAAGAATGGCGTTGTAAGCCAAGGGAACCCGAACCACCAGAAAATCCATCATAACCGTGCTTTGACATGGTGGCGAACCCGCCGTAGCTGGCAGAGTAATCTCGCCCTCCACCCGGATGGAGTCCCCAGTGAAACCAACCAGAGGGATGGCTACGGGTCGGAGGAATCCAGAGATAGACTCATCCGAAGAAATGCATCATAAGTAAGCACATTAGCGGAGCTCCCGCTGTCTATTAAGATTCTTTTTACAGGATGCCTAGCGATGTCATTGAAACGACGACGCTATCATCCTTTACAAGATTACCCCCTGCTACTTCCCTCAGAAGGATTACATCATCTAACACTTCTACTCTTGGTCTTTTGGAAGATGAAGCCTTTCCGCAAGAGATCATACCCACCACTTTCTGTCGGGGTGTTGTCAATGCTAGCTTGAGCAGGAGGAGGTCCCATCAGGGCCGGCACAGGAGGAACTTCCTTTCTTCTGCACATATTGCCCTAGATATCCCCTCTGAATCAGCTCTTCGATGGCCTGCTTTAAATTCCGACATTCTTCAGTATCATGGCCATAATCCCTATGGAAACGGCAGTAGCGACTTCTATCGCGGGCAGTGCCCTTCTTCAACGGGGGCGGACGCCGCAAATAAGGTTCGTTCTCAATCTCCATAAGGATATGACTTCGAGGTGCAAGAGGGGTGTAAGATGGTCCTCCCTGGGAGCTTGATTCTTGCGGCGATCGTCGGTCGGCGCGAGAGCTCAGGCTTCTTGAGGGGAGGTCCGACCAATTGGGCGAGCGGGTCTTTTGCTAGCCCTCCCCTGCACACCTCTCCTGGATGAATCAGCTTCGTCGGCGCGGATGTACTTCTGCGCGCGGCTCAGGAGATCGGCGTAAGAAGAAGGAGGCTTTTTATCAAGAGAGTAAGTAAAACGGGAGGGTCGGAGCCCCCGCTTTAAAGCTAGAGTGGCCACAGCGTCCTTCAAGATGATAAACCTCCAGGGCCGCCACCTTGAAGCGAGTTACAAAATCCTTCAAGGATTCTCCTTCCTGCTGTTGCACTGAAATAGGCTGTCTGCCACCCGAGGAATTTTCCGACAGGCGTCGAAGTGAGCCAGAAAAGATCTCTCCACTGCCGAAAAGAGTCGATACTTCGTGAGGGCAGACGAGAATACCAGACACGAGCCGCCTTGCGGAGGGTGGCCGGGAAGGCAATGCATAAGAGGGCGTCTGTTGCCCCTGGACCTGCATGATAGCTTTATAGCTTTCCAAATGATCTAGGGGATCAGTGGTGCCGTCATAGGGATCAAGCTGAGGAAATCGAAACCTCCTTGGAATGGGTTCCTCCATACGCCGAGAAAGAGGAGGGCGGGCATCATAATCTGATCCTGGCTGGTTATTGATTCTTTGACTGAGCTCCTCCAGCCTACGATCTTGCTCTTCCAGCCGCTCTTCCACTCTATCGGTCACGTCCTCTGGCGGTTCAGGGGAACAGGAAGGAGACTGGAGCCACCGGCGACGCCCCCCATACGGTTCCTTCCCCGTCGTCGCCCGTAGGTGGGCGTCGGGGGAATGGGACAGAGAGCGGGAACCGTCGCGGAGCCTGGGACCGCCGCCTTCCTGGAGAATAAGGCGGAGAGGCCTCGTCGGAGGAGATCTCCCCCGAGCTGACTGTCGGCTAACAGGAGTAGCCGACCTAGGCGATAGAGGTCGCTCGAGCCGTTGTGGAATCCCTTGAGTGTCGTTCTTGCAACCGCTGAACCATCCCCACGAGAGTCTGGACCTGCTGAGTAAGGATCAATTGGTCCTGGGAATAGCCGGAGCGGCGACGGTGGAGAAGAAGCCGGAGGAGTCGACTTCACCGGCTGAGAAGGGCCAAGAGGTGAAATCATCATTGGGGGGCGAAGGATGCCCCCCAGACCAATCAGTAGGATCTTCTTCCAGAGATCTGGAGCTCATCTTTGTGGAACCGTCGTAGAACAGGCGTATCTCACTGCTCCGACGTGCCCCCTTCCTGGCGCGCCAATCTGTTGATGCTGGATCACCAGATTTTTTCTTAGCTAAGATCTCTTTTTTCTGAAGGAAAAATCCCCCTCTTCCTCCTCCTCCTCCCTTTTATCCCCCTTTTCCTTCTTTTATTTTTTTTTTTTTTAATTCGTGGACGTCCACGTGTAGGATAAGCATCTTTTATCTTGCACTACGTGGTCATTCAGTGATAATTCTTAATAAGGATATTAAGAAACTTGCTCATGAAGGAATCCTTTTCATGATGATCTTGATTATCCCAAAGGAATGTCAGAGGTAGTGGAGACGTCAGGTGAGGGAAAAGGGATCTGGCTCTAAAATAGAGGTTCAATGTCCCCTTTCTAGGGGGTTTTTGTCTTATTCGCATCATTTAAAGCGTTATGATGTTTTGCATTTCTCGGTTTGTTTTTGGGGGACCCAGGACTGGGGGCCGCCCAGGCTGGGGGCCGCCCAAGACTGGGGCCGCCCGGGGGCCCCAGGAGGGGGCCGCCCGGGGGCCGCCCAGGATTGGGGGCCGCCCAGGCTCTGGGGGCCCGGCCGCCCCCGGGGGCCGCCCACTGGGGGCCGCCCAGGACTGGGGGCCGCCCAGGATTGGGGGCCGCCAGGGGGGCCGCCCAGGACTGGGGGCCGCCCAGGGGGGGCCGCCCTGGGGGCCGCCAGGCCGCCCAGGGGGGCCGGGGGGCCGCCCAGGACTGGGGGCCGCCCAGGATTGGGG
>UESW01002374.1:92715-234640 GCA_900491605.1 Calamus simplicifolius | reverse complement strand
GGCTCCACCGATGGCCCTCAGCTTCGTCCTTCAGCTTTAGCCCTTAGCGATGGCCCTCAGCTCCGTCCTTTGGCTCTGGCCTCCAGCGACGGCCCTCGGCTTCATCCTTCGGCTCTGGCCTCCAGCGGCCTTTGGCTCCGGCCTCCAGCGACGGCCTTTGGCTTCGGCCTCCAGCGACGGCCCTCGGCTCCGTCCTTTGGCTATGACCTCCAGCGATGGCCCTCAGCTCCGTCCTTCGACTCCAGCCTCTAGCGACGGCCTTTGGCTCTGGCCTCCAGCGACGGCCCTCGGCTCCAGCCTCCAGCGACGACCTTTGGCTCCGGCCTCCAGCGTCGCCTTCGGCTCCAGCCTTTGCTCCAGCCTCTCGCGATGGCCTTCGGCTCCGGCCTTTGGCTTCGGCCTCCAGCAACGACTCCAGTCCTAGGTGCCTTTTTTGCATACACAATGACCCACCTCAGGCAACGGATCCCAAGATTCAGGTCTATTGCCATGTACCTCGCTCACTGAAATCACGGGCAAGTGCTGCCACGATCGGCAGTTACCGCTACAAGCGGCCCTCATCACAAGGCTTAACCACTCGCCATTCAAAGAAACTTATCTCAACAAGGAAGATTCAATGGTTCCAACAGAATAAGGTAAATGGGACCCCCCCAAACAGGTATAAGAGGAGGACCCGAGCTCAATGCAAGGGGATCTCTCTCTCTCTCTCCCTATCTATCGCTCTGTCTCTCAATTCCTATCTCACTATAGAACTGAGTGACAAGTTTACTAACTTAAGCATCGGAGGGTCCTCCCCGGGAGCACCGGCGGGAAACTTCTTGCAGGGTTCCGAAGAAGGGAGACGACCCCTCCATCCCACTTGGAAGTCCACACAAACCTCAGCATGCACGTCGCTCAATACGGTTGATTTGTCCACATCACTAACCAAGGAGAAACTGAATTATGGAGCTTTGCATGGGCATGTCTCTGTGGTTGCTAGGGTTTTGCTGAATGGGGATCAGTGGAGGATGGGAACGCCTTGATTTTTCTTGTCTTTTCTTTTCCTTCTAGTTGTTTCTTGAAGGAGAAGGATGGAAAAGGGTTTTTTTTTTTTTTTTTGATGTTAATGCTACCTGATTTGTTTCAAATATTGCAGTGAAGTCATGGGGTAATGACACTCTTTGCCAGGCCTTCTTTGAGGGTTCTATTGTTTTTTTATTCTTCTTCCCACCGCTTTCCTTTACCTTGTTGCTTCTTCTTCTCTGTCTCTTTTGATATGGCTCCAATCCTATCTTGTCTTTTCCTTATCTCTCTACTTCTCTTCTTTTGCTTTAGGTATTTCAAGTTTGGGTTATGCAGGCTCAATTATGAACATGAGTGGGGTTTTGGAAAGGATGAGGGGGCCTTTCACTCCATCACAGTGGATGGAGCTCAAGCACCAGGCATTGATCTACAAACACCTTGATGCAAATATGCCCATACCACCTGTTGATGCCCGATCCCCGAAAGCGATCGTCAGAGGGCTCCGTGAAGGTGTTGATGAAGCTATCTCCCTCTCTCTTCGTGGAGAACTTGCAAGAAGTCCCGAGACCGGATGTTTCGGTGAGGACCCTCCGATGGGCAAGTCAGCGATCGAAGTCACAGCCGTAAGCTTGAGAAAGCTCGTAAGGAAAATGCCTAGAGATTGAACCATTCTCTGAGTATTAAGAGTGTGTTCTTAATAGTTCTTACCTTGTCAAGGATCCCTCTTACCCTTTTATGGACCCTTGGTTTCCATTTGGGGATCAGCCATGTAGAGTTCCATGGAGGAGAATGTCTGCTAAACTCATGGTGATTATATGAGTTCGAAGATGGTTGGTGGGTCTGGTCCTATCAGCCAAATAGTTGGTGGGCCTGGTCCCATCGAACGCATGGGTCAGGTGATTGGTGGGCCTGATCCCATCAGCGCGTGGGTCACGTGGTTGGTAGGCATGTCTCACGTTGGGGGCTACGTAGGCCTCACGACTAGTTAAGGAGTCGGTGCGGAGGATGGTGCTTTGGAGAGGGCAGACCACCGAGATGCGAGGCCGTCGAGGGCCATTTTGAAGAAACAGGGCCACCGAGGGCCGCCTTAGAGAAATGGGACCATCGACAGCCGCTTTGAAGAAGCGGGGCCACTGAGGGCCGCCTTGAAGAAGCAGAGCTGTTGAGGGCTACCTTGGAGAAATGGGGCCACCGAGGGCCGCTTTGAAGAAGCGGAGCCACCAAGGGTCGCCTTGGAAGAAGCGGGGCCGCCAAGGGCCGCCTTGGAGAAGCGGGGCCACCGAGGGCCGCCTTGGAGAAGCGGGGCCATCGAGGGCCGCCTTAGAGAAGTGGAGCTACCGAGGGCCACCTGTTTCGATCTTTGTCGTCAGTTAGCTCTGTCGTTAACGCTTACGTGGCGCTATCGGCCACATAAGATACTCCCGCTCCTGAGCTTAAGTGGCCACATGTCCGTCGACCATTGAGCGAAAGGAGCGCAATAATTTATCATAATTATTGGTTTCACGTGCCATTAATCGTCGGAGGTGGGGGCGTGCCTCCTTGAGGCGATGTCACTTCAAAGTCTGTCCATATTTAAGGGGAAGCACAAAAAGTGGCACCAATTTTGGGTGCATCGAGGAAATATCTCTCGAAGGACAAAAAAGTTTAGCACCATCATTAAGCTACCAGTTCCCACGTCCCATCATTGGCCGTGGATTTCGCTCCCTGGGTGGAACCGAGGTGCCATATCTCGGGCAAAGGGGGAGTTACTGATAGCTGTAGGTTCTCCTCAATCATGGCCCGCGTGGCAATGGATCGAGCGAGATGATTCAAAATTTTGTATAAAATTTCCTCGTCCACCCCCTTGCGCCCTTGTTCTTTCATCATCTTCTTTGTTGTTTCCATCCTTAGAGTTCTAAACCCTCACAGTCTCGAACCTTCCATTCCCCCTGTTTGACACCATGTCAGTTTCTTCTCGTCTCCCTCCTTCTTTGTCTTCTTCCTCATGGATCGTCGTGCCATTAGGGAGGGCAAGAGGCCCGTAGTGAGTTCCCTCCCATCCTCGAAAGAGGAGGAGGAGGAAGTTCCTCTAATTCATCGTCGACGTTGGCCGATCGATGGTGTCACCATCCACGACCGTCCGACGGTAGTTGTCCAACCACCACCCCAAGTATCTCCACCTAGGGCACCTCCACCTAGGGTAGTGCCACCTAGGGTAGCTCCACCGCCCCCAGTCTGTTCGACCTCCCCTCCGGTAGCCACTTCTGATTTGGCAAAGCCAAAGGGGATGGCCTTCACAATGACCTCTGAGAAGGTAGAAGACCTTGGGGTTAGGTATAGGGTTTTCAGTTTTATTAGCCTGTCCGCTCCTGAACCCAAGGATAGGATGAACTCCGACCAGTCCGGTCAGATAGCCCTGTACGAGGAGTTCTTCAAGTGTGAGCTCCGCCTCCCTCTTCATCCATTCATCCTTAACCTATTAGATAGGTATGAACTTGTCCCAGCGCAGTTGACTCCAAACTCGGTTTGAATCATCTGTGCCTTCATTATTCTTTATTTCTTTCATGGCTCAAAGGCCAGAGTTCTCTATTCCGAGCCTTATACAAACTCCACCACCACAGTGAAGATGGGTGGTGGATTTTTACCTCCAGGCCTCATAGGACCCTACCACTGAACCTCCCCTCCAAAGTCAAGGGATGAAAATCCTGCTTCCTGTTTGTCCATGTGGATGGAGTGAGGACAAGTTGGAGGAGTCCCGATGTCGGCCCCAATAAAAACTCTATCATGGATGAGAGGGACCGGGAACTCTTTGACCACCTGACATCCTTTGAGATTCCTTCCTGCAAGGAGTTGTTGGCTGAGGCCAACCTCTATGAGGCCGAATTGGCCCCGGTAGTTGGTGAGTGTGAAATCCCGCTCTCCTTATCCCCTTTGCTCATTCACTCTTCTTTTCTGACCGTCAGTTCCTTGTGCAGCGATGAAGTTGCCCGCCGAGTGACTAAAGGTGACAGTTCGGAGGAGGGAGGAGTCCAGTGAGGTGGTGAGGCCGGCCAAAAAGCCTGGCGGAAGGCCCAGGGCAAGCCAGCCCAGGCTTCCATGGCCCAAGGAAAAGTGTCCCGGCCGAGGTGCCAGTAAGGGAAGATGTCCCTGCCATGGCCGAGGCAGGACCGGATAGGAGGGGCTAGTCGGCCCGGGTAAAAGAGGCCATGGAAGAACATCCTGCTCCCACCGAGCCGACGGAGGTGGTCAAATTGGAGATCGAGGATGAGCCTCCGGTCCCCACCGAGCTAGCAAAGGCAACCAACTTGGGGGCCGAGGGTGGACACCCGGCTCTCCCCGAGCCGAAGGCGGGAGAGATCGATCCGGAGGCTAGGGAGGAAGAGGGACCGGAAGATGACGATGAGGAAGAGCCGACAATTCCGTGACCATCCTCCGGTCGAGGGCCTAACGACAAGGAACCATAGTGGCCACCAAGGTTCTTGGCCATAGACAGCGGGCGGCTAGCGGAGCACCTGCTGGAGAGGATCCATTTTTCCTGATTTAGTGAGCAGCTCATATGCAAACCCGTCGCCCGGGTCCTTGATGCGACCTACATATCAGTGCTCCAGGTAATTTCCCTTTGCATTGCTCTTCTTCATGTCTGTACTGAGCTTTGACTAACCCCTTGATCTCTGTAGATGGCGAACGAGGTTCTCACCCTCTAGGATGCTATGACTCGAACCGGTGGCGTAGTCATGCACTCCTAGGAGTGGTTGGCCAAGTACCAGTCTTGGTGTGGTGAGCTAGCTAGGAAGCTGGCCGATGCCCAAGCCCAAGAAATCGTGATGGCTGGTAAGTTTCTTGCGACCGACACCACCTGCAATGACTGGAAGGCACGGTTTGAGGAGGTTGACAAGAAGGCAGTGGCCAAACTCGATCGGACCTTGGCAACTGAGGCCAAGTTGGCGGAGGCCATGATAAGGCTAGAGTTGACTAAAAGTAAGGTTGATGAGCTGACCTAGAGGCTAAGGGATGCCAAGGATTGGGCTGAGATGGCAGAGGCCATCGCTCGCGCCACCGAAGAGAGGGCCGCCCTGGCAGGGCTGACGCCAGGGAGGCCGAGGAGAAAAGGGCCGGCGCTAAGGCCGAAGCTCATAGCATCAAGGCTCGAGCCCAGGAAGCTAAGACTCGGGCTCTGAATTCCGTCGAGTAGTTCAAAATCTCCTCGGCCTTCGAGCAAGAGGAGATAGAGGCCAGTCTCGATGCCTATGTCCAAGGATTCAACCATTGCAAGGAGAAGGTTGTCTGGGTCTTTGGGCTCGATGACCTTGATGCCATCAGACCCGAAGACCCAGACAACAAGGTGTCGGGGGTGTTGGACGAGGACGATGCTGGCAGCGAGCTAAGACCCATCGAGCCATAGATATTTAGGCCTTCTCGTGATTTTCTTCCTTCCTTTTGATTGTAACCAACCTTGAGTTGGCCTTTCGTACTTCACTTGAATATCAATAAAAAGAAAGTTTTTCCCAAGCGTTCGACGTTACTTAGCTTTTTGTAGTAGCCTTATCTTTCTATAATGGCGTGGCAGTTCTTTAGGCTCAGCAGCAAGTGGCCGCAGTCTTTCCAATGATTTGATCGGGATCTGTACGTACTCACGATGTTGGCCGAGTCCTTGGTCCCTTAGATGCTTGTTAGAATGACCATAGAGTATCAGTATCAGCTAAGAAACGCTTAGGCAAGCTTGGGAGTCCTCCGGAACTGCCTCGGGGGTTTCATGTGCTGGCCCAAGGGATGACTCGAACAAGAACGGAACTATCGGGATCTTGAACCGCCTTGAGAGCATCTCCATGCCGGACCAAGTGGTGATCCACTAGTTGCGAGTTTGCCAAGCTCCTTTAGAACCACCTTGGAGGTTTCGTGTGCTGGTCCAAGGGATGACTCAAATGGGAATGGAACTATCGTGGTCTTGAACCACCTCGGGGGAGTCTCCAAGCTGGACTGAGCTCCTTTAGAACCACCTCGGAGGCTTTGTGTGCTGGCCTGAGGGGTGACTCGAATGGGAATGGAGCTATCGGGGTCTTGAACTGCCTTGGAGGCATCTCTAAGCCAGATCGAGTGGTGATTCGTTAGTCGCAAATCTGTCGAGCTCCTTTAGAACTGCCTCGAAGGTTTCATGTTGTGGTTCGAGGGGCGACTTGAACAAAAACAGAACTGTCAGGGTCTTAAACTGCCTCAGAAGCATCTCCAAGCCAGACGAGTGGTGATCCATTAGTCGCGAGTTCGTCGAGCTACTTTAGAATCGCCTCAGGGGTTTCGTGTACCAGTCCGAGGGGTGCCTCAAATGGGAACAGAACTGTCGGAGTCTTAAACCGCCTCGGAGGCATCTCTAAGCTAGACTGAGTGGTGACCTGTTAGTCATGAGTCTGTCGAGCTCCTTTAGAACTGCCTCAGGGTTTTGTGTGCTAGCTCGAGGGGCAACTCGAGTGAGAATGGAACTGTTGGGGTCTTGAACTACCTCGGGGGCATCTCTAAGCCAGACCGAGTGGTGACCCGTTAGTCATGAGTTTGTCGAGCTCCTTTAGTCATCAGATCCTTAGCTTCGGAGATGAGTCAGATATAACATTTGGGAATTCCTTTTATTATCGTTAGCCAAAGAGGTACATCATTGATAATATTGTTGGAGGTTGTCCATATTCTAGGTACATGGGATGGGACGTCTGCCGAGTTCTTTAATCTGATATGCTCCTCGTTAAAGCACCTCGATGACCCGGTAAGGCCCTCCCAGTTTTTAGATAATTTGCCCCCCTCCATTGGTTTGGATACCTCGGCCTTTCTGAGGACTAGGTCTCCAAGATGAAACATTTTGGGACGGACCCAGGCGTTGTAATACTTGATCGCTTGCTGGCGGAATATGGCCATTCTGAGCCATGCCTGATCACACACCTCATCGATGAAGTCAAGGTTGGCCCTCATCTGCATGAGGTTGTCCTTTTCACTGTATGACTCCACTTGGAGGCTTGGGAGGCCGATCTTGATGGGAATGACTGTCTCGGATCTAAAGATGAGGCTGAAGGGGTCTCTCCTATTAGAACCCACGGAGTCGTGTGATACGCCCATAGTACACTTAGGAGTTCTTCCATCCATCTATCCTTAGGCCCATCCAACCAAATTTTAAGCCCCCGAAGGATGGTTCGGTTCATGACCTCAGCTTCCCCATTGGCCTATGGACGGCCGACAGAGGTGAATCGGTGGCAGATGTTTAGCTCGGCGCAGAATGTCTTGAACATGGCATTGTCAAACTGCCAGCCCTTGTCGATATGATGGTATGAGGCAGCCCGAACCGGCATATGATGGACTTCCAAAAGAAAGATTAACCTTGCTTTTGGTGATCTTGGCCAGTACCTTGACTTTGACCCATTTGGTGAAGTAGTGATAGTGATGAGCAAAATTTTTTGTTGACCCAAAGCCGGAGGAAACGGTCCAAGGACATCCATTTCCCACTGGACGAAGGGCTATGGGCCGAGAGCGGACTTAGTGGAGAAGCCAGCTGTCGTTGGATGTGTGCATGTCGTTAGCAGTCGTCGCACTTCCGGACTAGTTGGAGGTGTCCTCCCTCATGGTGGGCCAGTAATATCCTTGGCGGAGAGCTTTTTGTGCCAGCGATATGCCTCCTATGTGATCTCCACAAATGCCTCCATGTATCACTCTGAGGATGTAATCAGCGTCTGCAGGACCGACAAATTTAAGAAGGGGGTAGGAGAAAGACCTTTTATATAGTCATCCATTGTTGAGAAATTTGGGAAATTGTATTTACCCCCAACTTTATTGATTTTGATGATTTCCAAAAGCCATGAGTATTTTAAAGGAAATAATGAGGTTATTAATCAAAAACCTTGAGCTTATTCAAAATGAAAGCAATGGACTCTCAATGTTTAAATTCACTGTGTTTTGAATCAATTTGAAAAAGAAATTTCAAGTTCAATATTTAAGATTTCAAAAAGGAATTTTTACACGTTATATCTCAATCAATGATTTCTTGAAACATGTCTTGAATTCATGCTTAATGTCATATTTACTGTATTCAAGTCAAAATTTTATTTAAAATTATTCTGGGATGAATTTCAAAGTCAATCAGAAAAATTTCTGATTTTTGATACGTTCCGGAGCCGACTCTAGAGTTTCAGAGTCGACTCCAGTAAGTAACAGATTTCTGATTTTCTCGAGTCGACCCTTGGATTTCAAGAGTCGACCCCTGACTCTGTGCGAGCCGACTCCTGACTGTGCGAGTCGACTCCGCTCAAACAACAGAAACCATGTTTTTTGAGCACTTCTCGAGTCGACTCCCATTTTCTTCGAGTCGACTCCCGACTATCAGGAGCCGACACTTTGGTTTTTCGCGAGTCGACCCTCTAACGTTTAAAATGTTTCTACTTTTAGTAATCGACTTCGAGCCGACTCCCACAGTGCTCGAGTCGACTCAGAAATTTTGGGCGCGATTTTTCACGATGACACGTCAGCCCAACGGTAAGATTTTTGATTAACGGCTATATTTCTTGTTTCTAACGGATATATTTTGCAGAATCTATAAATAGAGGAGCTCTTTTCAAATCAAAGAGAGTAAAATAGAGAGAATTTCAAAGAAAAAGAAAGAAAGAGGGAAAAACAGAGCTTCATTTGAAAAATCATTTGAGTCAAGAAAGAGATTCAAAAGGAGTGAAATCAAAAAGAGAGATTCGTGTGCTCCAGAGCTACAATCTACAAAAAGTTCAAGAGGAGATCCCAAAGCAACCAAGAGCAAATCAAGATCTTCAACCTAGAAGAAAAAGAAAAGCTTCAACCAACTCCAAAAGCCCCAAAGCTAGAAGAATCTGTGCTGAGGCCTGATTCCACACTTCAAAGGAGTTGGAAAAGAGAAGCAAAGAAGCCAAGCCTGCATTCAAGCATATCAGGCTTTTCTAAACCTAAGCTTTATTTTGATTATTCTGCTCTAGAGGAGCTGTTTGTATTTAAACTCGAAATTATTTTCTTGTGTACTGATTCAATCAGTGGATTGAATCAGTGGAGGTAGTTGTACCTCGTTGTAAGCTTGGGATAGCTTACGTTTTGGGTTCGTTGTGAGCCCGTTAAAACAACGAGGTTTTGTGCTGGTAAGCCCGTGTAAAACCGGCTGGGTTCGTTGTGATCCCGGAAAAACAACAAGTTTGAGTTGTGAGCTTGGAAAACAACTCGGCTGTAATCTAGGGAGATTATAGTGTGGACCCAAGTGAATCTTGGGAGTGGACGTAGGTGTTGGTTGCACCGAACCACTATAAAATCTTGTGTTTGCCGTGCTCATTTGTCTCTCACTCTATCTCTCTTATATTTCTGTTTGTGCATTGCTTAAGTTAATTTCTCTCACTTGCACATCTTGAGTTAATTGTTTAAAACATTTCAAAAAGTCTTAAATTTTTAAGAACCCAATTCACCCCCCCCTCTTGGGTTGCCATCTGGGCCAACAATTGGTATCAGAGCAAGTGCTCATTTAGAATTTGATCTCACGATCAAGGGCTAAAGATCCTTATGGCAACACAAAGTGGTTCATGTTTTGCTGAAGGTCATTCTACGAATAGACCTCCTTTATTTAATGGAACCAACTATTCATATTGGAAAGCTAGAATGAGAATATTCATTCAGCTTCTGACTATGAATTGTGGGGAGTAATAATAAATGGACCTAGTACACCCACACACGTAATTGATGGCACTATTGTTCCTAAGCCCGAAAGGGATTGGAATGATAATGATAGGAGAATGGCACAATTAAATGCTAAAGCCATTAACATTTTGTATTGTTCCTTAGACTCTAATGAATTCAACCGAATCTCAACATGTAATTCCGCAAAAGAAATTTGGGATAGGTTGGAAATAACACATGAAGGAACAAACCAAGTAAAAGAATCAAAGATAAATATTTTGGTTCATAAATATGAATTATTTACCATGGAACAAAATGAAACCATCACATGCATGTTCACTAGATTCACTGATATTGTGAATGGTTTGAAAAGTCTTGGAAAAGTTTATACTAACTCTGAGCTTGTTCGCAAAATTCTTAGGTCACTTCCAAGGACTTGGGAAGCCAAGGTGACAGCCATACAAGAAGCCAAAGATCTGAACATCCTACCATTGGAAGAGCTTCTTGGTTCGCTAATGACTCATGAGCTTCAAGTTAAACAACATGTCAATGAGGATGAGTCAAGAAAGAAGAAGACCATCGCCCTCAAAGCTGCAAAAGGAAGAAAGCAGCAGCGATGATGAAGAGGATGATGATGAAGACAGCCCTCCTTGCAAGGAAATTCAAGAAGTTTATGCAAAGAAGGAGGCCCTTCCACAAAAGAGATTTGATCAAAAATGGAAGGAGAAAAAGAAAAGGATAAGAAAAAGGAAAAGGACAAGGACAAAGAGAAAGAGCCCTTAGTATGTTATGAATGTAAAAAGCCAGGGCATTTTAGATATGACTGTCCTTTACTTAAGAAGGCCTACAAGAAAAAGAAAAAGGCCTACATGGCAACTTGGACTGATAGTGAAGAGTCTTCTTCCGAAGAAGAAGAACAAAAAGAAGTTGCAAATGTTTGCTTCATGGCGGACGACAACGAAGAGGTAAGTACCGAAACCCCCGATGATGAATTTACATTTGATGAAATGTTTGAAGCTTTAATGAATTGATGATTGATTTCAAGCTTTGAAAAAGAAACACAAATCTTTGAAAACTGAAAACTAAATTTAATTAAAGAGAAAAATGAATTAAATCTTGTAGTTAAAGATTTAAAAGATAAAATGGAAACACTTCTTAATGAAAAGAATGATTGTGTTCATAAGATTGATTTGTAAATCTGAAAAAAAATCTAATTAAAGAAAGAATCAATCTCTAATGAAAATGATTTTCTAAGAAAGATGTTAAAAAGTATAAAGACATTGTTGAGAAATTTACTCTAAGCTCAACTAAACTAAATATGATTTTAGATAGTCAAAAAGCAGTTTTTGACAAAGCAGGTTTAGGGTATAACACATTTAGAAAACAAAAATCATTGAAAAATATTTTTGTAAAAGCTAACCAAAGTAATATTACTTGTTTTAAATGTAATCAAAAAGGACATAAATCTTTTGAATGCAAAACAATAAGTAATAATGAAAAGTTAAATGTTAAAGGAAAGAAAATATGGGTTCCGAAAGGAACAATTTTATTGCTACTAACCATGAAGGACCCAAGAAAGCTTGGGTACCTAAACATAAAGTTTAAATTATGTTGCAGGAATGTCTTGTAGCCAAAAGATCAAAGAAAAAGTGGTACCTTGATAGTGGCTGCTCAAGACATATGACGGGTGACAAAGATGAATTCATCACCCTGGAAGAAAAGAAAGGTGGAGTTGTTACGTTTGGCGATAATGGTAAAGGTCAAATTATGGGCCTTGGTAAAGTTCGTATAACTCCATCTACATTTATTGATAATGTACTTTATGTTGATGGTTTGAAGCATAATCTAATTAGTATAAGCCAATTATGTGATAAAAACTTTAATGTTTCATTTAAATCTTCTATATGCACTGTAACTAATTCTATTGATAATAGCATTGTATTTACTGGTTATAGACATGGCAATGTTTACTTGGTTGATCTAGAAAAATTATCTTTGAGTGATCATTGCTTAATTGCTGACAATGCTAACATAAATGAAATTAGTTGGTTGTGGCATCGTAGATTAGGTCATGCAAGCACACACCTTATTTCAAAATTAATTAAAATGGATTTAGTTAAAGGCTTACCTAAACTAGATTTTGAAAACAACAAAATATGTGATGCATGTCAATTTGGAAAACAAACTAGAAGTTCTTTCAAATCTAAAAATGTTGTTTCAACTTCTAGGCATTAGAGCTACTTCACATGGACCTTTTTGGACCAACTAGAACCACAAGTCTAGGAGGAAAGAAATATGGTCTAGTGATTGTAGATGATTATTCTAGATATACTTGGGTAATGTTTTTAGCTCACAAAGATGAGACTTTCTCGATATTCCTGAAATTCTTCAAGAAAGTCACAAATGAGAAAAACACTACCATAGTATCTCTAAGAAGTGATCATGGAACTGAATTTGAAAATCACTTATTTGAAAGTTTTTGCACTGAAAATGGTATTAATCATAATTTTTCAGCCCCTAGGACTCCACAGCAAAATGGTGTAGTTGAAAGGAAAAATAGGACTCTAGAAGACATGGCCCGTACCATGCTATGCGAAAGTAACCTACCAAAGTACTTTTGGGCGGAAGCTATTAACACAGCATGCTACATCTTAAATCGAGCCCTAATAAGACCAATCTTAAAGAAAACACCTTATGAATTATGGAATGAAAGAAAACCCAATATAAAATACTTTCATGCATTTGGATGTAAATGTTTTATTCATAATAATGGTAAAAACAATTTAGGAAAATTTGATGCTAAATCTGATGAAGGAATCTTTTTAGGATATTCAACAACTAGTAAAGCTTATAGAGTATTTAACAAGAAAACCTTAGTAGTTGAAGAATCCATTCATATAGTTTTCGATGAGTCTTTAGCATCTAGTTCTGAAAAGCTTGATGATGAGGAAGATACAAACATAATTGAAAAAGATCTTGAAAAACTTAATATTGAAGTATCTTCAGATCATGAGCAAGAAGCTAAAGATGATGATTCACATAAGGACGATGATGTTAATATTGATCATAATGATATAGATCTTCCAAGAGACTGGAGATATGCTCATAGTCATCCAAGGAATTGATTATAGGTGATCCATCTCAAGGAATAAGAACTAGATCATATATGAGAAATATTAGTAATCATCTTGCATTTGTATCACAAATTGAACCTAAAACTATTGAAGAAGCTGAAAAAGATAATAATTGGATGTTAGCAATGCAAGAAGAATTAAATCAATTTACAAGAAATAATGTATGGACTTTAGTTGAAAGACCTAAAAATCATTCAGTAATAGGATCAAAATGGGTTTTTAGAAATAAACTAGATGAAAATGGCATAGTAATTAGAAACAAAGCTAGATTAGTTGCAAAAGGATATAATCAAGAGGAAGGTATTGATTTTGATGAAACCTTTGCACCAGTAGCTAGATTAGAAGCCATTAGACTTTTACTTGCATTTGCATGTCATATGAATTTTAACTTATTTCAAATGGATGTTAAAAGCGCATTTTTAAATGGATTTATAAATGAAGAAGTTTATGTAGAACAACCACCAGGTTTTGAAGATCACGAATTTTCAAATCACGTTTTTAAATTGCACAAAGCTTTATATGGTTTGAAACAAGCACCTAGAGCTTGGTATGATAGGTTAAGTAAATTTTAATTGAAAATGATTTTACAAGAGGAAATGATAAAACATTGTTTTTGAAAAGAAAAAGTAAAGATTTACTTGTAGTACAAATATACGTTGATGACATTATTTTTGGTGCTACTAACGATTCTCTATGTCAAGAATTTGCAAAGTTGATGCAGGGAGAATTCGAGATGAGCATGATGGGAGAACTCAACTTCTTCCTTGGACTCCAAATCAAACAAAGCAAAGAGGGAATCTTCATCAACCAAACAAAATACACAAGAGAACTACTAAAAAGTTTGGTATGGAATCAATGAAACCCCTCGGAACACCAATGAGTCCTTCATGCAAGCTGGACAAAGATGAAGAAGGTAAGAAGGTTGATCAAAAGTATTATCGAGGTATAATCGGATCCCTTCTTTATTTAACAGCAAGTAGACCAGATATTATGTTTTCTGTATGTTTATGTGCTAGATTTCAATCAGAACCTAAAGAATCACATTTAATAGCTGTTAAAAGAATACTAAGATATGTAAGTGGAACAAAAAATGTAGGTTTATGGTATTCTAGAGACTCCACATTAAATCTAATTGCATATTCAGATTCTGATTATGCTGGATGTAAATTAGATAGAAAAAGCACAAGTGGTGCATGCCAATTCTTAGGAAGTAACTTAATCTCATGGTTTAGCAAAAAGCAAAATTCAGTTGCATTATCAACTACTGAAGCTGAATATGTAGCAGCTGGAAGTTGCTGTGCGCAAATCCTATGGATTAAGCGACAACTTGAAGACTATGGTATCACACTTGATAAGACACCCATAAAATGTGATAATACAAGCGCAATCAATTTAACTAAAAATCCAATTCAACATTCAAGAACAAAACACATAGAAATTAGATATCATTTTATAAGAGAACATGTAATAATGAAATTTGTCTTGATTATGTTAACACTGAAGAACAATTAGCTGACATATTTACAAAACCTTTAAGCGAAGAAAGATTTTGTTATCTTAGAGGAGAGTTAGGGATTTGTGATCCTTTGGAATAGATTTGAAACCCCTAAGGAAATATCTAGAGTTCTTTCAATTTCTCAAAATCTTAAGGAAATTTTATCTAGAACTCATATCAATTTGATCTCTCAAAATCCATGATTTTTAATCATACTCAAAGATCAAATTCCGGACTCATTTCAGATTCTCTGAATTTTTTTTTTCTCTGAAATGGTCTCGGAGCCGACTCGGACAGTATCGGAGTCGACTCCTGTTTCTGCTGAAACTCGGGAGCCGACCCCTCTCTGCGCGAGTCGACTCGATTTCGGGTTCGTGCTCTGTGACTACTCGGAGCCGACTCCACGCTTTGCGCGAGTCGACTCGACGTGGTCCCAGGTTGATTATCTAGGGCACGAGTCGACCCCGGACATTCAATCATTTCTAATCATTCCAAACTCTTCCAAAAATTTCCCAAACCCTCCAAAACCTCCAAAAACCTCTGATTATCACTCCATCGATCTATGGCACCCAAAACCCGTGGAGCTAGCAGTAGTGGCGCCGGATGAAGAGGAAACGGACCGTTCGACGACCCGTCCGCGAGCCGTCTCCGGATTCATCTTCTACTTCTTCTCCAAGTGGCTCTCCTGCTCCTGCTACCACTCTTCAGGTAGATCACCTTGCCAGTAGAGTTTACAACCGGTAGAAAGGTTGATTTTGATTATTTGAGAATGAAGGTTTTATTGGGAGACAGTTGATTGAGATGGGATGAGAAAATATGTTCACTAGATTGTCCCACTACCCTGCACTAGTTAAGGAGTTTTACAAAATTTGACTAGAGGGATGATGGTTTAGTGTAGTGAGAGGCATTGGCTGAACATCACTGCCACTATTCTATCTAGACTGTTGGAATTTACCCTATCTGGACCATCCACTTTGCCCCAGAGGATAGATCGCCAGCCCTCACAAGATTATTGAACAGAAATTTTGAGGGATTTGAAGAAGTTTTGCAATCAATTGCCTTTGGATTGAGATTACTTCACAATATCTGCAGTAGGATACTGTTTCCCAAGACTGGCAGATTTGACTATGTATCTGAGAGAGATATCTTTATTATGGATGCTGTTGTTTCTGGGAAGCCTATTAATTTCCTCGGATGATATTTGGTACATAGCTGATTGTGGAGGGAAGAAGAAAGTCAAGTTTGCCCTATGGCATGATTCTAACAAATTATTTCAAAGCCAAGGGATTGATTTAGTGATAGTGAGCCAAAAAGGAATTAAGGCATACTGATTTTTACTCTTTGGCACTATTCATCGAATGGGTTTGTTAAGAGGAATGGAAGTTGGGAGAGGAAGAATATTGCAGAGGACAGAGCTATGGATGCTGAGGCCCCAGACCATCTGAGACATTCTTCACCTGAGCCTCCTCAGAGCTCTTCTGTTCAGATTCTGTTCCAGCCCCTGCTCCTGCTCCTGTCTGCTCCCTCAGATCTACTTTATCATCTGTTAGCTTTTCTGATGTGCAGTTAGATCAGCTTAGATCCTTATTCAAATCTGAGATAAGTGAGCATGAAAATTTGAAAAATGAATTTGATGAAAAGTTTATGAATTTGAAAGAAGCTTTGTATTCACTTAGTGATCGGGTTGCATCGATTGAATCTACTCTTAGTTCATCCACCAGCTCCTTAAGTGAAGACTTGAAGAATATTTTTGGAGAACTTAAGGATATCTGCGGTGACTCAGAGACCTATTCCCAGTGCAACGCCGAGCTTCAGGATAAGATTCAACTGCTTGCACTTTTGTAGATAATAAGCTTAAAGATTATGTTAGACTACAATGTGAAGGAATGAAGCAGATAGTTGATCATTTGAATAGGATTACAAGAAGAAACTTTTGATTTTTAATGTAATCTCATTTTGATGTAATGAAGTCAAGTTTACTTTCAATGTAATGAATGTTTACACTTTCATGTAATATCATTTTGAAGTAATGAGAAAGTTTGATGCATTTCAATTATAAGTATCCTTGAATATCTTGAATGATTATCCTCAATTGATAATTTGAATGGAAAAGATAAAGAATGAATTGAATTGATGATCTTCCTAACCTTTTTGTTGATTACAAAAAAGGGGAGAGATTTTATTAATCGTATATGCTTTCAATCCTAAGTAAAAGGGAGAGATAAAAGTTATCATTATGCTTAATTTGAAAAGAAAAATTATTTGCTTAACTTAACAATTGAAAATTTTGAATGAATTACAAAATTGAGTTTCATAGGGGGAGCTACCTCATTTAGGGGGAGCCTCTCAATGAAAAAAATTGATTTTGGTTTCAGAAAATTTTTCAATCAAACATGCATATACTCAATGTTTTTGTCATCATCAAAAAGGGGGAGATTGTTGAGAAATTTGAAATTGTATTACCCCAACTTTATTGATTTTGATGATTTCCAAAAGCCATGAGTATTTTAAAGGAAATAATGAGTTTTTAATCAAAAACCTTGAGCTTATTCAAAATGAAAGCAATGGACTCTCAATTTAAATTCACTGAGTTTTGAATCAATTTGAAAAAGAAGTTTTAAGCTCATATTTAAGATTTCAAAAAGGAATTTTTACATTATATTCAATCAATGATTTCTTGAAACATGTCTTGAATTCATGCTTAATGTCATATTTATTGTATTCAAGTCAAAATTTTATTTAAAATTATTCTGGGACGAATTTAAAGTCAATCAGAAAAATTTCTGATTTTTGATACGTTCCGGAGCCGACTCTAGAGTTTCAGAGTCGACTCCAGTAAGTAACAGAGATTTCTGATTTTCTCGAGTCGACCCTTGGATTTCAAGAGTCGACCCCTGACTCTGTGCGAGCCGACTCCTGACTGTGCGAGTCGACTCCGCTCAGAACAGAAACCATGTTTTTTGAGCACTTCTCGAGTCGACTCCCATTTTCTTCGAGTCGACTCCCGACTATCAGGAGCCGACACTTTTTTTTCGCGAGTCGACCCTCTAACTTTAAAATGTTTCTATTTTAGTAATCGACTTCGAGCCGACTCCCACAGTGCTCGAGTCGACTCCAGAAATCTGGGCACGATTTTTCACGATGACACGTCAGCTCCAACGGTAAGATTTTTGATAACGGCTATTTTCTTGTTTCTAACGGATATATTTTGCAGAATCTATAAATAGAGGAGCTCTTTTCAAATCAAAGAGCAATATAGAGAGAATTTCAAAGAAAAAGAAGAAAGAGGGAAAAACAGAGCTTATTGAAAAATCATTTGAGTCAAGAAAAGAGATTCAAAAGGAGTGAAATCAAAAGAGAGATTCGTGTGCTCCAGAGCTACAATCTACAAAAAGTTCAAGAGGAGATCCCAAAGCAACCAAGAGCAAATCAAGATCTTCCAACCTAGAAGAAAAAGAGAAAAGCTTCAACCAACATCCAAAAGCTCCAAAGCTAGAGAATCTGTGCTGAGGCCTGATTCCACACTTCAAAGGAGTTGGAAAAGAGAAGCAAAGAAGCCAAGCCTGCATTCAATATTCAATCAGGCTTTTCTAAACCTAAGCTTTATTTGATTATTCTGCTCAAGAGGAGCTGTTTGTATTTAAACTCATTATTTTCTTGTGTACTGATTCAATCAGTGGATTGAATCAGTGGAGGTAGTTGTACCTCGTTGTAAGCTTGGGATAGCTTACGTTTTGGGTTCGTTGTGAGCCCGTTAAAACAACGAGTTGGGTTTTGTGCTGGTAAGCCCGTGTAAAACCGGCTGGGTTCGTTGTGATCCCGGAAAAACAACAAGTTTGAGTTGTGAGCTTGGAAAACAACTCGGCTGTAATCTAGGGAGATTATAGTGTGGACCCAAGTGAATCTTGGGAGTGGACGTAGGTGCTGGTTGCACCGAACCACTATAAAATCTTGTGTTTGCCGTGCTCATTTGTCTCTCACTCTATCTCTCTTATATTTCTGTTTGTGCATTGCTTAAGTTAATTTCTCTCACTTGCACATCTTGAGTTAACTTGTTTAAAACATTTCAAAAAGTCTTAAATTTTTAAGAACCCAATTCACCCTTCCTCTTAGGTTGCCATCTGGGCCAACATCCATCCAGCAAGGTAAACTTGGAGGCTCTCCATTTGAGTAATCGGGCTTCCTCGTGATTGGAGGGGAGGGTGTCGTCCGTAAGGTAGCGGACGTAAGCATCCATCCACATCGGCTCCCGCACGACTAGGAGAACTTCTTTCTTGTCTTCAATGCTGGGTCTCTCCAAATGTTCGATGTAGGTGCTTCCTAGGACATTATCTGCCGAGATGACCAGATAGAAAAGGGCATTGGCCTTGGCATTCTGCCCTTGGCATTCTTGCTCCGAGGAATATAACTGATACTGAAATATGTTAGTGAAGAGGTCAGGAGTCAAACCTTCTCCAAGTATCGGGACATGACGGGATCCCATGCCTCGTACTCCCCATTGATTTGTTCGAAGATGAGTTGGGAGTCGGTGAAGGTTCTAAGATGCATCACCCCAAGCTCCTGAGCGAGCCTTATCCCGGTCAGGATAGCTTCGTACTCAGCCTGGTTGTTTGTAGCTTTGAAAAGAAACCGAAGGCCTTATTCCACCTTTTCGCCCTCCGGACCCGTAAGGATGAGACCGGCTTCACTTCCTTAAGAGTTTGAGGTGTCGTCCGTGTAAAGGATTCATGACTCCCCCATGTCCTTGAGCTCAGCGTCCGGTCGCACCATTGGAGGTTCTTCTTCCTACTCCTCGATCCAAGTGCACTCGACTAGAAGTCGGCCAAGACTTGGGACTTCAGAGCCCATCTTGCTTGGAATGAGAGGTCAAACTCTTCCAACTTGATCGTCCATTTGGCCAGCTGGCCCGAGATATCAGGACGGGCTAGAATAGCTTTAAGGGGTTGATCCATGAGCACCATGATGGGGTGAGCTTGAAAATATGGCCTGAGACACTAAGCAGAGATGATCAGAGTAAAAATAATCTTTTTTGCTTTGAAGTACCTGACCTTGGCATCATGGAGTACTTTGCTCACACAGTAGATGGGTTTCTGAGTTCCATCAGCGTCAAGGCATACTAGGATGGAACTGACGGCCTTCAAGGAGGCGGCAAGGTAGAGATAAAGGCTCTTTCCATCCTTTGGCTTAGACAGTAGCAATGGGGTAGACAAGAACTCCTTCAGTCCTTCAAAGGCTCTTTGACAGTCTTCTATCCACTTGAACCCGTTTACCTTGCGTATGGCCTTGAAGAAAGGAAAACATCTCTTGGCCGACTTGAAGAAAAATGGCTAAGGATCGCCACCCTTCCGTTGAGCCACTGCACCTCTTTCTTGTTGGTCGGCGGCCTTGTGTTGAGGATGGCATTGATCTTTTTCGGGTTCGCCTTGATCCCTCACTGCATCACCATGAAGCCCAGAAACTTTCTCGCCATAATCTCAAAGGCACACTTTCACAGGTTCAACTTCACTTGGTAACGACGGAGATTGTTGAAGGTCTCCTCTAGATCGGAGATGTGACCGAATGCATAAATGCTCTTCATCAGCATGTCATCCACATATACTTTCATGTTCTGTCTGAGTTGGTCTTTGAAGACCTTATTCATTAGTCTTTGGTAAGTTGCCCCTGCTTTCTTTAGGCCGAAAGGCATTACCTTATGGCAGTAGATGCCCTTCTCGGTCACGAAAGAGGTGTGTTCTTCATCATTTGGATCCATCTTTATTTGGTTGTATCCAAAAAAAGCATCCATAAAGCTGAGGAGTTTATGACCGGACATGGCATCCGCTAGCTGGTCAATCCAAGGCAGTGGAAAGCTGTCCTTCGAGCATGCCTTATTGAGGTTAGTGAAGTCGATACTAATCCTCCAGCTTCCATTTGCCTTGCGGACCATCACCACGATGGCCAACCAATTCGGGTAGTGTGCTTCTTGGATGTGACCAGCGATGAGTAGCTTGCTGACTTCGTCATCAATGTCTCTCTGTCTCTCGGGAGTGAAACTCCTCTTTCTTTGGCAGATCAGGCGATGCTTAGGGTCAAGCTCATGGGTGATCACCTCTGATGGAATGCCAGGCATATCCGACACTGACCAGATGAAGATGTCCAAGTTGGCTCGCAAAAAGGCCAGGAGGCAATCCCTTTCCTTCGCAGGAAGAAGCTCGCTGACCCGCACCATCCTTGTCGGGTCATCCCCCAGTGAAAAAGCTAATAGCCGCTCGATCGGCTCTCCTCCTTTGCTGGGCTCCCTAGGATCGGGCGCCTCTGGGGCTAGTGTGGCCGTTGCCTCTTGAGGGCTTGAAGCCGTATGATAGCATGGCAGGATTGGGCTGGTCTCCCCTCGTATCTCGCTGATCCCATATTTGGCTACGAACCTGATGAGCAACCACTTGGTGGAGATGATTGCATCGAGGAGATTCAGACCGGGTCGGCCGATGATGGCATTATATGCCGAAGGCACTCGGATGACCAAAAACTTTATCAGGACCATGCTTTGACACTGTGGTATTTGGGCTGTAACTAGGAGGGTGATCTTGCCTTCTACCCTCACCGACTCTTCTATGAAACTGACCAAAGTGCCGCCACTGGTTGAAAGGAACTGAGAGATAAATTCATCCGAACAAAGGCATCGTAAGTAATGATGTCAACCGAGCTTCCACTATCAACCAGGATTCGTTTTACAGAATGCTTGGCAATAGTCATCGAAATGAGGATGCCATCATTGTTTACATTGTCTATCCCAGCTAACTCCCCTTTAGGAAATGGGATTACATCATCTAACCTCCCATCCCCCCTTGGCCTTTTGAATGTAGAGCCTACCCCCCAAGAAATCATTCCTACAGTCTTCTCCATTAGGGCATTATTGACATTGGCCTGAGCAGGCGGAGGCCCCATCAGCGTCGAAATAGCCGGGGGCCCCTTCTGGACATATTTTCCAAGGAAACCCTCTGGATGAGTTCCTCGATGGTGTACTTCAGACTGTAACAACTCTCAGTGTCATGGCCTAGTCCTGGTGGAAACGATAATACCGGCTCTTATCACGGGGAACTCCTTTCTTTATTGGGGGAGGGCACTGGAAGTACGGATTGCCCTTGATCTCCATGAGAATGTAAGAGCGAGGAGCAAGGAGAGGGGTGAGTTCATCTTCCCTGGGAGCGAGACTCAGGCGTCTGTCGTTCGATCGGCATGGTGGCTCGGGCTTCTTCGAGCGAGAGGGTTTGTTTGGCTCCATGCGAGTGGACCTCTTACTGAACCCTCACTCAGTCTCCCTGCGGGTGGAGTTAGCTTCATCGGCATGGATGTACTTTTGCATGCGAAGTAGGAGTTCGGAGTGGGAGCTGGGTAGCTTCTTATCAAAGGAGAAGGTAAAACAAAAAGGATGAAGTCCCCGTTTCAATGCAAGAGTTGCCACCGCATTTCCAAGTGGTAGACTTTGAGGGCAGTCATTTTGAAACAGGCTACGAAGTCCCTGAGAGACTCTCTTTCCTTCTGACGGATGAAAAATAGACTATTTGCCACCTTAGTGATCCTCCGACAAGCGTCGAAGTATGCCCAAAAGGCCCTCTCCAACTATCGGAAAGAATCTATACTGTGTGGGGTCAGACGGGAGTGCCAGGTGCGAGCAGCCTTCTGTAGGGTAGCTGTGAAAGCTTTACATAGGAGGGCGTCAGTCGCCCCTTGAACTTGCATGAGAGCCTTGTAGCTCTCGAGATGATCGAGCAGATCCATTGTACCATCGTAAGGATCCAGCTATGGATGATGAAATCTAGAGGGAACGGGCTCCTCTAGAACATGGTGAGTGAACGGAGGACGAGTGTCGTAGTCCACCTTCGGCTGGTTGTTGATTTTTACTGAGCTCCTCCAGCCATCGATGGTACTTGTTCAAGCGTTTCTCTGCTTAGCGGTTGATGGTTGAAATCTTTCCTGATGACTCGAAAGATGAAGAAGAAGGGGAAGAACGCGAGTGGTGGTACCTCCGCTTGGGCTCTTCCCAGCACCGTCGCTCTAGGGAGGAGTTGCCCGAGCTACGAACGGGGGAGCGCAACCTCTTAAGGGTCTCCCGACGGCATCCTTGGGATGAGGCACAATGGTGGCGAGTCTCTTGCTGAGTAAGTCTCCCTCGATAGGATTGCTGGCTGGCTGATGCATCTGCCGCAGGCGGTGTAGGAGGCTTGGGCTGGTGTTCGGTGGCCACAGACAGTTGCTCCTGTAATCCATGAACCACCGCAGTTAAGGTCTGGACCTGCTGGGTAAGTGCGGCCAGTTGATCAGCTTAGGTGGCTGCAGCTGGTAGCATGGGAGTGGCCGAAGGGTTAGCAACGGGAGGGTTAGCCTCCTGCCGCTCCGTCGGTTGGAGGTACCCCCCAGCATGGCTAATGGAGACCTCCCGAGCACACGTCACCATCATTATTATTGTAAAGAAAAAGAAGGCTTGTAGCTTGGCGTTGCAGAACTCTGCTCTTTCTTCCCCTTCCTGGCGCGCTAATCTGTTGATGCCCGATCACTGAAAGCGATCGATAGAAGGCTCTATGAAGGTGTTGATGAAGCTTTCTCCCTTTCTCTTTGCGGAGGACCTACAAGAAGTCCCGGGGCTAGATGTTTCGGCGGGGACCCTCCGACAGGCAAGTCAGCGACCGAAGTCACAACCGAAGCTTGAGAAAGCTCGTAAGGAAAAGGCCCAGAGATCGAACCGTTCTCTGAGTGTTAAGAGTGTGTTCTTAATAGTTCTTACCTTGTCAAAGATCCCTCTTACCCTTTTATGGACCCTTGGTTTTCGTCTTGGGATCAGCTACATGGAGTTTCATGGAGGAGAATGTCTGCTAAACTCATGATGATTACGTGAGTTCGAAGACGGTTGGTGGGCCTGGTCCTATCGGCCAGAAGGTTAGTGGGCCTGATCCCATCGGACGTGTTGGTCAGGTGGTTGGTGGGCCTGGTCCCATTAGGCGAGTGGGTCATGTGGTTGATGGGCCTGGTCCTATCAGGCGCGTGGGTCAGATGGTTGGTGGGCCTGGATCACGTGAAGGGCCACGTAGGCCTCACGGCTAGTTCAGCAGTCAGTGCGGAGGCTGGTGCCGCAGCTAGCACTGGGCTAATTTTGGAGAGGGAGAACCGCCGAGATGCAAGGTTGTCGAGGGCCATTTTGGAGAAACGGGGCCGCCGAGGGCCGCCTTGGAGAAACGAGACCGCTGAGGGCCGCTTTGAAGAAGCGGGGCCGCCGAAGGCCGCCTTAAAGAAGCGGGGCCATCGAGGGCCACTTTGGAGAAACGGGGCTGCCGAGGGCTGTCTTAGAGAAATGGGACCGTCGATGGTCGCTTTGAAGAAGCGGGGCCATCGAGGGCCGCCTTGGAGAAACAGGGCCGCCGAGGGCTGCTTTGGAGAAGCGGGGCTGCCGAGAGCCATCTTGGAGAAGCGGAGCTGCCAAGGGCCACCTGTCTCGATCTGATCTCTGCTGTCAGTTAGCTCTGTTGTTAATGCTTACATGGCACACCGGCCATATCACCATCCAACTTGCTCGACTCAATCAAAAGAAGCCTTAGCCCATCTGGGTATCCTCCCATCCCAGCTAGATCTTTTGGTTCCAGTGCATGTAAGGCTCTCCTTCCCTAAAAACAAAAGGTGAAACGTAAGTATGTGGAGGAGATCAGCTGGCATCTCCCAGATATCGAGATGAAGAGATGATGGGATCGAACGCTGAGCCTCATGAAGGAGTGCAAAGTTGCAGTTACTAGTATCAAACGACAGCACCAATCCGCTATAAGCCTTCACATTGCCAATGGTGCCGGAGCTCAACACCTCGAGGGTGATGGTCTTTCTAGTCAGCGTCTTCACAAAAATCTGCATGCCACCCCGGAGACAGAGGACCAGGTGGGGGGTGGACTCCTTCTGGATGTTGTTGTCAGCAGAGGCTCATCTTTGCTGGAAAGTAGCTCGAGGATGGCCATACATTGGCTGATTACAACATCCAGAAGGAGTCCACCCTCCACCTGATCCTCCGTCCCGGGGTGGCATGCAAATTTTTGTGAAGACGCTGACTGGAAAGACAATCACCTTCGAGGTGGAGAGCTCCGACAACACCATTGACAATGTGAAGGCTAAGATCCAGGATAAGGTTATTATCAATCACTTGTTTGATGTGTTCACTTTCTGTTTAATAGCCATGATCAAACATGACTGTTTTATATAGAAGGCTGTTTTTCTCGCTTCTCATTTCTACTTCAGTCCGTACATGCTGTATATGTTTTTTGGTGTAAGCAATATTTATGATAGGCTGTTCTAAGAATAGGATATATCATTAGAGGATCTTTTGAACGTGTGTAATCATTCTGCCAGCTCTTGTTAACATGTAGCCTCTGGGTTATCTTCATTGTTACATTATTGTCCACTACCTTTCTTGCTGGTTAGATGTGGCCGTGTTGGTTTCACTTGTTTGTGACCTGGAAAATTCTGTGCAAGAGTTAATCAGCACAGAACTTGGACATGAGTCCAATAAATGGTATGCAAAGAAAAATGATTAAAGGACAAAAGTGGTTTCTTGAGTTGGAGAAAAGCTTACCGCCAGATCGTCAAAAACTGGATCCGATCACGTACGGTTAGGGGTTAAATAAAGCATAACTTTACTCAATTCCGCTGCACATCTAATAAAGTATTGCTTGGTTCGTTGCTTGTTCAGGCACAAATCTCCCTTTTTCTTTCTTGAATGCTAACGTTCAACTTTTTCTTTTTTCTGTTTTTTTGTGATGAAAGCTGAAGTATTCTCATCAACGGCGAGTGTAGGCATATAACATCGTCCGAAGTATGAATATCCTGAACTCTTAACATCGTCCGAAGTACAAGCGCCCACATGGACCTTTAACTGAACCAATTACCAATGCACACCTTCAATTCATATTAAGCGAATTATATCATATTAATTAAATATTATTTATTTATTAAATAAATTATATATTATATATATGATAATTATGTTATATTTATATTTAAATTTTAATATAATTAATTAATTATATCATATCAGTGCTAATACATGCATTATAACATCTTGGCTCCAACATGAAAACATACATTAATATTAGTGTGTTGAGAGGTAAAATCATCATTACATTGTTGATCGCTCACATTGGCGATGGGGTCGCGCCCGATCCAACGCTCTGCTTGCCAACTGGCTGCTGGCGCAACATTCTAGCAATGAGCATCTCGTCATAATGAAGAAAGAGAACAAAAGGGCAAAAGGGCCACGTCACGTGCGTGGGTTCTCCCAAGGGCCCCCTCATTAATATATGGCAGTCAAATCAATAGGCTGGAGCATTTAATGGTGCAGAAACGGTCATAATGACTTAGCCAGCATAGCTCGGCCAACATAGCTCGGCCAGCATGGCTCGGCCAGCCTCAGCCTCAGCCAGCTTCAGCAACATAGCTCGGCCAGCATGGCTCGGCCAGCCTCAGCCTCAGCCAGCTTCAGCATAGCTCGGCTAGCATAGCTCGGCCAGCATAGCTCGGCCAGCCTCAGCATCAGCCAGCTTCAACATAGCTCGGCCAGCATAGCTCGGCCAGCCTCAGCATCAGCCAGCTTCAGCATAGTTCAGCCACCATAGCTCGGCCAACATGCCTCGGCAAGTATAGTTCGGCAAATATAATTTGGCCTCCGCAACCACGCTACGTCTTTTGCATCTATGACCTCATAAAGGCCACATATATCCACTTGCTTTAAGGCATTCAATGCCTCATTTTCTTCTCTGCATTAAGGCATTTATGGCTGCCACGTTCGCCCTTTATGCCTCGGCAAATATAGTTCGGCCAACATGCCTCGACAAATATACTTCGGCCTGTCATGCCTCGGCAAATATAGTTCGGCTAACATGCCTCGACAAATATACTTCGGCCTGTCATGCCTCGGCAATATAGTTCGGCCAATATAGCTCGGTGAATATGCTTCGGCCAACATACTTCGGCACTTTAGCTCGGTTTCCGCAATCGCGCTATGACCTTCGCACCAACGCAATTATGGCCTCATATTTACCTGCTTTAAGGCATTTAATGCCTTATCTTCCTCCATCATTAAGGCATTTATGGCTGCAACGTTGCCCCCTTGGCACTTTTTGCTTAAGGAAGGAAGCCGAGACAAAGAGTTCTTGACTCCATGCTTCACAGAAGTCCAACTCGGCCAACCACATTGTACTTCGGCAGGTTCGGCCAAATGCCTCGGCAACCCGAGCTATTCTTATGCTACTACCATCAAGGCCAGACCATTCCTCGGCCATTCGATCCGAGCTACTTCATACCTCTGCGGAATCTGGCGCGGGAGAGTTCAAATTTACTGTAACAGAATAAGATTCCAAGCAAGGAATCATGCCAAAACGTGGCCTAGGACCTACAATAGTGGCCTAGGGACCACGCGGCCACTGAGTCTCGAGCCATCGGCCAGCTCTCCCCGCCTCCCAGCCGTTGATCCTCTAACTAATCAGATACGGATCCTACCGGCCCTGTAACAACCTGATTTGAATCCGTTTCGAATCCCAACAACTTTCAGACCTCATCCAGAGCACGTCCAAGAAGTCAGGTGACCACCTATAAATACTGCCACCCTCAAGCCTCTCAGGTACGGCTATTCTACGCCCATTTTTTCATTCGCTGTTCTCATACTCCGCCATGAAAGCTCCCACGAGAGCTCGGAGGAACTCTTCCTGGGGGATCCTTCTCCCCATATTTGTTGACTGCTGGTCTTCACTGACTTGGGCGTCGGAGGGTCTTCCGCAGAGGGCCACCCCAACGCCTCTCGCGTGAGGACTGTCTTGCAGGTCCACCCCGGAGGGAGCCCGCGCTGCAGCCCGATCGCGCCCGAGCCGGAGGACAGATTTCAGCGGCAACAGATTGGCGCTAGAGGAAGGGCCTCAAGTCCCGTTAAACTTGAAAAAAGGAGACAAGGATCTTGATCTGGAAGAGAGCCTCTCCAATGGCTAATCGGAGAAGGGAAACTTCTGAAGCCCAGGACCAGGTCGCCTCCCAGAGACCCGATCTGGTGAGCAGCATGGTGCCACCGCTAGCTGAGACTCCGTCGCCACCAGCTGTCCCAGTGACCCAGGACCCGTTCACCGCACTGCTCCAGCAGGTCCAGGCCCTGACCCGTCTAGTTCAAGAGCGCCATACAGCTCCCCATCCAGTTATAGCTGCCCCTGCTCCATGCCTCCTCGAAGAGGCCGCAGCCCCTCTTTCTCCAGCCACTTCTTCTTCTGGTCCGCATGGAGTTGCAGACCCCCCATGTCGACCTAAGGAGGCAAGACTAGTCCCGCAAGAGAGTTGCGACAGAGATCCCCCCAGATCTCGGCGAGCCCGATCCATCTCTCCGATGTCCTCTCGCCATGACTCGACGCCGTCTCCGCCTTCTCCCTGCCTTGGCACAACAAATCGGCTTCCATAGCCGCGCTATGCGCACCAAGGCATTTATGGCCTCATAAAGGCCATGTGCATCTACCTGCTTTAAGGCATTTAATGCCTTATCTCCTTCCATCATTAAGGCATTTATGGCCGCCGCATTGCCCCCTAGGCACCTTTTGCGTGAGGAAGGATGACGTCATAAAGTCAAGACCAGGAGTTCATGACTCCATGCTTCACAGAAGTCCAACGTCCAGCTTGAACCTCGGCCAATGGATCTACCGCACCACACAGAGAGTTCCCACAGGCGAGACCCCGTTCCGGATGGCCTTCGGCGTAGAAGCTGTCATCCCCGTGGAGATAGGACCCCCCTATCCGCGGATGCTATCATGCCTCCAGAGTCAAAGGGAGATCCTTCTCGTCCGGCAACCCTGTTCTCCGGAAAGCATCTGTTTCCAAACCGCTGGAGCAAGGAAAACTGGCACCAAACTGGGAAGGCTCGTACCAAGTAGCGGAGACCATTGGACCGGGAACCTACAAGCTGCAAGATTTAAACGGAAAGTCTGTCCCCCAGACATGGAACTCAGACAATCTCCGTAAGTATTATCAATAGGGTATGTCCTCTATAAGTCCATTTTGATATGCCTTATTATACCTTCCTGTCGGCACGTATTTTCGTAATTTGCAATGTGAATCATCGGACATTATGTTGCCAAAGATTGCGAAAAGAAACAGGTGCTGCTCACCAATCCTCGGCACGACCGAGTTGCCTATTTGCACAGGAAATCTCCGAACCTCGGCTGGGCCGAGCAACAAATTCTCCGAACCTTGGCAGGGCCAAGTAAAAAATCTCCGAACCTCGGCTGGGCCGAGCAACAAATCTCTGAAGCCCCGGCCAAAGTCGGAGTGCATCTCTCATTATTGGAAGCCCCGGCCAGAGCCGGAGTGCATCTCTCATTATTGGAAGCCCCGGCCAGAGCCGGAGTGCATCTCTTATTATCGGAAGCCCCGGCCAGAGCCGGAGTGCATCTCTCATTATCGGAAGCCCCGGCCAGAGCCGGAGTGCATCTCTTATTATCAAAAGCCCCGGCCAGAGCCGGAGTGCATCTCTCATTATTGGAAGCCCCGGCCAGAGCCGGAGTGCATCTCTTATTACCAGAAGCCCCGGCCAGAGCCGAAGTGCGTAAGCCCCGGCCAGAGCCGGAGTGCATCTCTTATTATCAAAAGCCCCGGCCAGAGCCGGAGTGCATCTCTCATTATTGGAAGCCCTGGCCAGAGCCAGAGTGCATCTCTTATTACCGGAAGCCTCGGCCAGAGCCGGAGTGCATCTCTTATTACCAGAAGCCCCGGCCAGAGCCGAAGTGCGTAAGCCCCGGCCAGAGCCGGAGTGCATCTCTTATTATCAAAAGCCCCGGCCAGAGCCAGAGTGCATCTCTTATTACCGGAAGCCCCGGCCAGAGCCGAAGTGCATCTCACATTATCGGAAGCCCCGGCCAGAGCCGGAGTGCATCTCTCACATTATCGGAAGCCCCGGCCAGAGCCGGAGTGCATCTCTCACTATTGGAAGCCCCGGCCAGAGCCGAAGTGCGTAAGCCCCGGCCAGAGCCAGAGTGATCTCTTATTACCGAAAGCCCCGGCCAGAGCCGAAGTGCATCTCCTATTTATCTAAAACCTCGGCCAAGACCGAGTGACATATCAGAACCCTCGGCTAAAAGCTGAGGAAGTTTGTCATCAATCTTGAAGGCTCGGCAACACCGAGTATTTTATTATTTAAAGCCTCGGTTACAACCGAGTGGCATCTTGAAGGCTCGGCAACACCGAGTAATTTATTTGGAAGCCTCGGTTACAACCGAGTAGCATCTTGGGAAGGCTCGGCAACAACCGAGTAATAAATTTCCAGAGCATCGGCAAAAGACCGAGTGATATATTTCTGAAGCCTCGGTTACAACCGAGTGGCATCTTGAAGGCTCGGCAACACCGAGTAATTTATTTGGAAGCCTCGGTTACAACCGAGTAGCATCTTGGGAAGGCTCGGCAACAACCGAGTAATAAATTTCCAGAGCATCGGCAAAAGACCGAGTGATATATTTCTGAAGCCTCGGTTACAACCGAGTGGCATCTTGAAGGCTCGGCAACACCGAGTAATTTATTTGGAAGCCTCGGTTACAACCGAGTAGCATCTTGGGAAGGCTCGGCAACAACCGAGTAATAAATTTCCAGAGCATCGGCAAAAGACCGAGTGATATATTCTGAAGCCTCGGTCACAACCGAGTGGCAATTAATTTGAAGCCTTGGTTACAACCGAGTAGCATCTTGGAAGGCTCGGCAACACCGAGTATTTTATTATTTAAAGCCTCGGTTACAACCGAGTGGCATCTTGGAAGGCTCGGTAACACCGAGTATTTTATTATTTAAAGCCTCGGTTACAACCGAGTGGCATCTTGAAGGCTCGGCAACACCGAGTAATTTATTGGAAGCCTCGGTTACAACCGAGTAGCATCTTGGGAAGGCTCGGCAACAACCGAGTAATAAATTTCTAGAGCATCGGAAAAAAAACCGAGTGATATATTTCTGAAGCCTCGGTCACAACCGAGTAGCAATTAATATTTGAAGCCTCGGTTATAACCGAGTAGCATCTGGGAAGGCTCGGCAACAACCGAGTAATAAATTTCCAGAGCATCGGCAAAAGACCGAGTGATATATTTCTGAAGCCTCGGTCACGACCGAGTAGCAATTAATATTTGAAGCCTCGGTTATAACCGAGTAGCATCTTGGGAAGGCTCGGCAACAACCGAGTAATAAATTTCCAGAGCATCGACAGAAGACCGCGTGATATATTTCTGAAGGCTCGGCAACAACCGAGTAATAAATTCATCCATAAAAGTATGCTCTTTCTAGACCCATTTTTATTCATTGAATTAAGTTCAGTTTTTAAGGCCTGCAAAATTTTTATAACTCTCCTTGAAAGTCACAATGAGAAGTAGGTCATAAAAAGCCCCGGCCAGAGCCGGAGTGCATCTCTTATTACCGGAAGCCCCGGTCAGAGCCGGAGTGCATCTCTTATCATCAAAAGCCCCGGCCAGAGCCGGAGTGCACCTCTTATTACCGAAAGCCCCGGCCAGAGCCGGAGTGCATCTCTCATTATTGGAAGCCCCGGCCAGAGCCGGAGTGCATCTCTTATTACCGGAAGCCCCGGGCAGAGCCGGAGTGCATCTCTTATTACCAGAAGCCCCGGCCAGAGCCGAAGTGCGTAAGCCCCGGCCAGAGCCGGAGTGCATCTCTTATTATCAAAAGCCCCGGCCATAGCCGGAGTGAATCTCTTATTGATCTTCAAAAGCCCCGGCCAGAGCCGGAGTGCATCTCTTATTGATCTTCAAAAGCCCCGGCCAGAGCCGGAGTGCATCTCTTATTATCAAAAGCCTCGGCCGAAGACTGAGTGATATATTTCTGCAGCCTCGGCCAATCTGAGTGATACAGCACTAAAGCTTCGTCCCAGCCGGATAATTTCTCGGACACTCTAGTGCAACTAAAGCACCTTATTTTACTTCAGCAAGAGGGCTGCCCAGGCCTTTCTCTAACCTACACAGAGATAAACACTTCCTCTACAGAGGATCGAATGACACATCCCCTAAATAAGATTGCTCCAAAATTCTACTCCCTATATCCGAAGTTACACTTCGGACTAGGGAGTGGGGGGCATGTGTTGAGAGGTAAAATCGTCATTACATTGTTGATCGCTCACATTGGCGATGGGGTCGCGCCCGATCCAAACGCTCTGCTTGCCAACTGGCTGCTGGCGCAACATTCTAGCAATGAGCATCTCGTCATAATGAAGAAAGAGAACAAAAGGGCAAAAGGGCCACGTCACGTGCGTGGGTTCTCCCAAGGGCCCCCTCATTAATATATGGCAGTCAAATCAATAGGCTGGAGCATTTAATGGTGCAGAAACGGTCATAATGACTTAGCCAGCATAGCTCGGCCAACATAGCTCGGCCAGCATGGCTCGGCCAGCCTCAGCCTCAGCCAGCTTCAGCAACATAGCTCGGCCAGCATGGCTCGGCCAGCCTCAGCCTCAGCCAGCTTCAGCATAGCTCGGCTAGCATAGCTCGGCCAGCATAGCTCGGCCAGCCTCAGCATCAGCCAGCTTCAACATAGCTCGGCCAGCATAGCTCGGCCAGCCTCAGCATCAGCCAGCTTCAGCATAGTTCAGCCACCATAGCTCGGCCAACATGCCTCGGCAAGTATAGTTCGGCAAATATAATTTGGCCTCCGCAACCACGCTACGTCTTTTGCATCTATGACCTCATAAAGGCCACATATATCCACCTGCTTTAAGGCATTCAATGCCTCATTTTCTTCTCTGCATTAAGGCATTTATGGCTGCCACGTTCGCCCTTTATGCCTCGGCAAATATAGTTCGGCCAACATGCCTCGACAAATATACTTCGGCCTGTCATGCCTCGGTAAATATAGTTCGGCTAACATGCCTCGACAAATATACTTCGGCCTGTCATGCCTCGGCAAATATAGTTCGGCCAATATAGCTCGGTGAATATGCTTCGGCCAACATACTTCGGCACTTTAGCTCGGTTTCCGCAATCGCGCTATGACTTTCGCACCAACGCAATTATGGCCTCATATTTACCTGCTTTAAGGCATTTAATGCCTTATCTTCCTCCATCATTAAGGCATTTATGGCTGCAACGTTGCCCCCTTGGAACTTTTTGCTTAAGGAAGGAAGCCGAGACAAAGAGTTCTTGACTCCATGCTTCACAGAAGTCCGACTCGGCCAACCACATTGTACTCGGCAGGTTCGGCCAAATGCCTCGGCAACCCGAGCTATTCTTATGCTACTACCATCAAGGCCAGACCATTCCTCGGCCATTCGATCCGAGCTACTTCATACCTCTGCGGAATCTAGCGCGGGAGAGTTCAAATTTACTGTAACAGAATAAGATTCCAAGCAAGGAATCATGCCAAAACGTGGCCTAGGACCTACAATAGTGGCCTAGGGACCACGCGGCCACTGAGTCTCGAGCCATCGGCCAGCTCTCCCCGCCTCCCAGCCGTTGATCCTCTAACTAATCAGATACGGATCCTACCGGCCCTGTAACAACCTGATTCGAATCCGTTTCGAATCCCAACAACTTTCAGACCTCATCCAGAGCACGTCCAAGAAGTCAGGTGACCACCTATAAATACTGCCACCCTCAAGCCTCTCAGGTACGGCTATTCTATGCCCATTTTTTCATTCGCTGTTCTCATACTCCGCCATGAAAGCTCCCACGAGAGCTCGGAGGAACTCTTCCTGGGGGATCCTTCTCCCCATATTTGTTGACTGCTAGTCTTCACTGACTTGGGCGTCGGAGGGTCTTCCGCAGAGGGCCACCCCAACGCCTCTCGCGTGAGGACTGTCTTGCAGGTCCACCCCGAAGGGAGCCCGCGCTGCAGCCCGATCGCGCCCGAGCCGGAGGACAGATTTCAGCGGCAACATAGTGTTTTTACCGTTGGCTGTTTTTATTTCTCATCTCTTTCTTTGTTTAAGTTTTCTTTTTCTTATATTTTTCTATTTCGTTACTATCACTTCAAAGTTTTCTCTATAATATTCATTGATTGTTAATTCTCTCAGTATATCTTTAGCATTTTATGTACGTTAATTATCAATAAATGGAAAGTTTGATCGGATAGAAGAATGAGACAGCAAAAGATGTGGGGCATCTCATTCTAAAAAAAAATTGCACCATTTCTATTGCATGTGATTTAAAACCTTTATATGTATATATATATATATATATATATATTTATCACTCACTCATAGATCAATTGAATTTCCATCGTTTTTATTTAGAACCAAGTGTATATATATATATTTTTATCTTTTCCTTTCTTTTCCGAAGCAGTCTTTTGAAAAAATATACCAAAAATTAGAAAGGACCAGTAAAAACTAAATTAACAATAAGAAAAAAAAACTTTTTAGAATTACCAAGTAGATTCAACCATAACTCATCGAAATCCTAGGAGAACGATAGTTTCACCTCTATCAATGGAATCTAAAGAGAACGGTTAATTTACCTCAATCGGTGGTATGGTTGAAGAGTTTGAAAGGAGGCATTGGGTGAGAGGAGGGAATGAGAGGCATTAGAGGATGAGGTATACGAGGTGCGATGAGGGAGGGGAAGAGTATTGGGTAATGTCTAGAATGAAATCATTAGATTGAGGTGGGGACTGGATTTCAAATCCTTTGTTTGGCTTATATTTCAGATAAAATTGGAATTAGATTTTAACTTTGTTGAAGAAAATACTTGAAATTGGAATCAAAACTAGTGATTTTGATTCCAGAGAGCCAATCTTATAAACCAAAGAGGTGACTTTCCTTTTCTTCTTCTCTCGATTAAAGACCTGTGAAGGCAGCCATAGTTGGTAGGTTTTCGTCCAAAGCTTAGGAGAGGAAAAATGGGAGTGAGGGCAAAACGTATGATACGAAGGGATGAGAACTTCCCTTGGTTCTTGTTCCCACGTTTCAGAGACTGTTCTCAAATTCTTAAAATGATAGACTTGGCATATGTTAGGACATCAATTCTCATAATCTAAAATCGACCATCAAATATCGTTTTCTTCTTGGTGGTGTTGCTATTTCCTAGGAATCATCTAAGCAAACTATCATTTTTAGAAGTATTATAAAATCTGAGTTGATAGCTCTATATACCACATATATGAGGTAGAATAGATTAAGAATCTAGTATTAGAGCTACCTTTGATACCCAAACCAATTCTAACTGTTGCTGCTGAAATCCGTCCTCCGACTCGGATGCGACGGGGCTTCGAGACGGGCTTCCTCCTGGGCGGACCTGCAAGACAGTCATCACGGGAGAGGCGTTGGGGGTGGCCCTCTGTGGAAGATCCTCTGACGCTCAAGTCAGTGGAGATCGACAGTCAGCAGAAATGAGGAGAAGGCTCTCGCCGAAGAGTTCCTCCAAGGGCTCTGAGCAGAGCGGCAATGGCGGAAGCAAAGGCAGAGAGAGAGAGAGCAAGTGTGCGCATAAGAGATCGCGTACCTGAGGGGGTCTAAAGCTATGATATTTATAGAGGATCACCTGGTTGTTGGGGAGCGTCGTGGGTCCAAAAGTCGTTGAGATTCGAATCCAGTCTGTTATAAGATCAGTAGGATTCGTATCCAGTCCGTTGGAGGATCGATGGCTGGGAGAGATTTCTGATGGCCGAGATCCGATGACCGCGTAGGTCCTAGGCCGTTATTGTAGGTCCTAGGCCACGTTTCGATATGATTCTTCGTTTGGAATTCTGTTACACTGAGTTTGGGCTCTCCCACACCATGTTTCGTAGGGGCATAGAAAGGCTTGGGTAGTTGAGGTACGAAGGGAGGTTTGGGCGATCGAGGTTTGACAGAAGAACAAGCTGGGCGTGAAAACAATTTTGTTACGCAGAGGTGCGAGTTGAGCTATGAAATTGCTCGGGAGGCCGAGCTATGGGTTGCTCGGGGAGGCCGAGCTATGGGTTGCTCGGGAGGCCGAGCTATGGATTGCTCGGGGAGGCCGAGCTATAAAGGGAGGCCGAGCTATGGGTTGCTCGGGGAGGCCGAGCTGGGTTGCTCGGTGAGGCCGAGCTATGGGTTGCTCGGGAGGCCGAGCTATGGGTTGCTCGGTGAGGCCGAGCTATGGATTGCTCGGGGAGGCCGAGCTATAAATTGTTCGGGGAGGCCGAGCTATGGGTTGCTCGGGGAGGCCGAGCTATGGATTGCTCGGGAAGGACGAGCTATGGGGAAGGGATTCGAACCTGAGGGACCCTCGGCTCAATGAGAAACTAAATTACCTCGACCCACCGAATCATACTGGTTAGCTTATTCTTCGTGAGACAGCGTAGTGAGTGGGGGTCAGGGCTGACCTTAGCCCCTTCACACGGTTATCAATGCAACGGTGATTTTACCCCTCAACACATGCCCCCCACTCTCTATTTTGAAGCGTAGGTTCGGGCATAGGGAGTATAGGCCTAGGTGGTGCGATCCGAACGGGGGATCTGATTTGACAGCCCACGCAATGATGCCCTAATTAATGCTGCATGGCGCCTTGCCTTTACGAGGTGGATCCGTCGTTTCTTGGGTGCAATGGCCGGGGTTGCGCCACGCAGAGAATCTCGATATTCATGGTGCCTGCAGCAGCGGTTCTGGACGTCTTGGCTGAGACATCTTATCTTCTCCTTGAGGCGGTTTCTTTTGAGAAAAACGGAGTTGAAGCAGCGCCATCCTCATTCGCAGCGCTCTTTCACTTTCCCTCGAAGAACTTTGTTCTCCTATTTTCTTGGCGACCTTGCTTAGCGTCTCTTTCGATCGAAAGCATGCTGAGTCCGAGCGACTTGGCTACGGAGGTGACACTGGCGGATCTGAAACGGATACGCCACCAATACAGAGTTCCTCAGGATGTTGCCCTGTTGCTCCCGAGGGCTGACGATAGGGTTACATCAGAACTGGGGGATGGAGCATTCTGCTATGAAGAAAGTTTGAGGGCAAGTCTTAGGTTCCCTCTTCATCCACTGGTGAGGGATGTGATGAGATTCTACAACATATGCTTCACCATGGTGGCTCCCAATAGCTGGCGCAACCTTATCGGATTCATCTCGTTGTGCAGCCGCGTTGGGGTGACCACGACCTTTCCAATGTTCAGGGTGTGCTACAACTTATTTTCTGGAAGGGCTTCTGAGTGGCCTTACATTGGTCCCCGGATATCCTTCAAGATGATCTCAGACAATCTGTTGTCGATGAAAGAATGGAAATCGCGATTTTTCATAGTTGAAGGGAACATTGGCTCGGGTTTTCCTCGGGTGTGGGGTCGTTACACGAAATATCCGGAAGCGCATCCGAAGTTATCCGAGCAAGAGAAGAGGGATTTGATCATTTTGCGTAACAATCAAGTGCATCCAGCTAGCGCCCTCCTATTAGATGACGCTCTTTTCGCTGCTGGATTGAGCCCTGTTGATCCTCTCGGTAAGTATTATTTTGCCGTTAATGGGCTAAGGTAATTTTAATTTCGATTTTCATACGGGCTAATAGGCGGGTCGCATTGTGTCTGCAGCCGAAAGGTCAGCGTTCGTAGATCAGATGAGGGAGGAACTGGGCAAGCGTCGCAGGAGGTCCGGTTCCAGCAGTAAGCATAGGGCCGAGAAAAGGTCTCGCCCTTCTGGTTCCCGCCCTGGGGGGTTCGGGAGAGATGGTGATGATTGCCGTTCCTTGCCGCTGCGGGATGAAAGTATCGAAGTTCCGGCAGCGACTCATGGGTCCTCGGTGCCGGAGGAGGGTCAGGACACCGCAGGGGTTCTAGAGGAGGTTGTCGAAACTTCCTTCCCACAAAATGTCGTTTTGTCGGATGATGGCGAGGGAACGATGCCGGTTCACTCGGAGGCCCCCACGGTCGGGGTTGCTCGGTCTCCCTTATTGGAGGCCGGCGGTCCAGAGGCATCACGGGTGGACACGGGAGTGGCCTCCACCTCAATTGAAGCGGGAGAAACGGTTGTAACTGCTGGAGTTCAGCCTGGACCATCTGCGGGAGAACTAACGGAGGACGAAGGGGCAACCGAACTGGTTGAATAGTGGCTGAACTTCACGGGACGTCTTCCGTCGAAAGGTCTTCTGCCGAGGCACCGAAGGCCCCAAGAGAAATCGAAGCTCAAGAAGAGTCTGCCGGGGGCAATGAGATGTTTGAAGAGGAAGGAGGATCGCTAAGCGAAGGGGATGCTCGGACTAAGGCTCCCCTTGCTAGAACTGAAATGCCCGAGGTTTCTCAAATGAGGGCCTTGGTGGAGGAGGTTAGCCGGATGAGGGATCCAGGGGCCGCGGTTTCTCAAATTGGCCCCTTGAGTGTAGATTTCCACTCACGTGATCTGAAGATGAGTGCCATGTTCTCTGCTTTGATGCGGTCTATGTTCCATGAGGGAGAAAGTTCCTCGGCAGAAGGGAATGATCCGGAGGATCTTGTCGATGTGGCCTTCAGGCATACTAGAGTGCCGAATGAAGCTTTCCTTCTTACTAAGATTGATGGCCTTACCCTCATGAGGATTGCCTCGGATTATGCGTCTCAGGTAAGCCATCACACTGAAGCAGAGTTTTTAGTCAGTTAGTTCGACTACGATCTCATATGTGTGATCCTTTTTGCAGAATGCTTTGATCATAAGGGCATTGAAATGGCATTTGCATCTGGCTATCGGTGCTTGGGCTCAAGCCCGTAAAGAAATCGGTCACCTCAAGGAGAGGGTGGATTCAACAGCCAGTCTTTCCCGAGCTTTGGCAATCTCCCAAAGGGAGCTTGAGGAGAGGGGCAAGATTCTTTCAACAGAGAGAGAGAGCCTCTCGTCTTGCGATACAAGTCAAGGAGCTTCAGGGCTTCCGTGAACAATTCGACAAGGCTAGTCTGGAATTATCCTAGATTAGGATGGAGCACGAAGACAAGGTCAAGGCCATGCAACAGTTTTTCAAGAAGAGATGGGACCAGCTGAAGGCCAGTCACGCCAAAGACAAAAACAATTGGAGTAGGAGGCTCGAGGAGGAAGAGCTCTAATGCCGGCGGCAGCGGGACCAACTTGCCCGTTTGAATGAAGAACTCGCCGAAACGAAAGATCGGCTAAAATGGTCAGATGAGCGAGCTGCCCGGCTCTCCAATGATCTTGACCATGCCCATCAGGAGATTGGGGACAAGCAATCCTGGGTCGATGAACTCAAAGAGAGTCTTCATCAAAATCAATCAGCCAAATCGCAAGCCCTTAATAGGGTTCAAGTATTGAGCAACGAACTGGCTCAGCAAGACGAGCAGGTATGGCATTCTCCGTTTTGTCCGTCTTGGTTTTTCGACCCTTGCCTTACTTGGCTCTTTGTCTGTAGGTAACCAAAATGAGTCTGGAGTTCCAGGAGTGGCTGAAGGCCTTCGGAGAGGAGATGGCTTCGAGACACCGAAGGAATTCTGAATTGGAGAAACAATTGGCCGAGGCAAATGCGCGGGCCTCTTCAGTGATGGAGGAGTATAGGAGCTCTACTCAATTTGCTGAGGAGCGCAGGGCGGCCTGTGCCGATGCGTTCCGATTTGGTGAGGAGCAGGCGCGAGCCAAAATCTCTCAGGCCTATCCCAACCTGGACTTGTCCTGTCTGGAAGCTGAGTATTATAAGACCCGCACCCCGGGGGCCAAGAAGGATGAGTACGAGGAGATCTCAAACGTTGATCTCGAAGCTGTTCTGGGTATTGATGCGGCTGCCGAGGTATCTCAGCGGGACACTGTCGAAAAGGGGGAGCCAAGTGATGCCCCCGCTGACGCTGCTGCAGGAGGCGCCGGGTGTGATCCCAAGCCTTGATCTCTCAAGGGCCCTCATATGTATTTTCTATTTCTTTTCTTTTGTGGTTCAACCGGGAATTAGTAAACGGATCTGTTGTTTTTGTTTGTTTGCCTTTTCTGATTGACCTTTTCATCTCCTTCTTCGGCGTGCCCGTTCCCGAAGCAAAGGCGCCCTGGGATGAGATATTGAGATTTATTACTCGACCCCTCCGAGGCTCCCTATCCCAAAGCATGGATTCAGGAGTGGGGAGTGTAACCCTAAGCGCCGTGATTTAAATAAAGGGGGGCTTGGGTTCAAAGAAGAGAGGGTGCATTCCGAGCGTTATCTATTTATGATCCTCTTTGTCGAGGAGAGGGACTCTTCGGTCCCCGCAAGAGCCCACTGAGGCGGCGACACGTGGTGCGCCTCCGCAGTGATGGTATTGGAAACGGTGGTTCGGGCGATCAGAATACTCACTGGGAGTAGTTTAAATGTAAACGGGGGGATGCTATCATCTATCACAACTTCAGCTGATTCCCCGAAACCCTTTAATTCGAAGATGGCTTTTGGAAATAGGGGATGATCAGTAGAAGCACCAAGCGGTAGCGTTGGCGGCCGCGGGGGTCTCACAGAGGCCGTGCGACGGTGACTGTTGACGCAAAAGTTCTGGCGATGTCGTTTGCAAGCCATGAGGAGCTTGCGAGGATGGCTGAGCAGTATATGACCGTCACGACGAGGGAGATCGAGCTCCTCCGCCGAATCAACAATCGGCTAGAGGGGGAGGTGGCATCCCTCGAGCAGCGGGTTACCGAACTAACCCCACGTCACGGGGGAAGCTCAGTGGCGCCAGGGGAGGACAGCAAGCCCCAGTGAGGGCTAGTGTATCTTTTTCTTTTCTTTCTTTTTGTTTCTCTTTTTGCAATGAATGAAGGAAAGTTTTTTGTAGCCCTTGTGCTCATGGCCGTTTATTTTTCATTTCTGAGATTTTGGTTCTCGTTGTATGAGTCTTGCGAACGGTCTGTCCCTTTAGGGGACCCTTGGCGATCATGGTAAGACACGGATGTGGTGCTTCCATTTTTGACCAAGATAAAGGAGGGCTTATAAGTTTCATCCGGAATGCTTCATATCATTCGGTCTCTCCATAGCATGAGGAGCGTTCCGTCAGCACTAGTTTAGACTGAGGGATAAAGTAGCATTTAACCTCGGTCTGATGGGGGCCAGCCTGCTTTTTGTCGAGCTGTGCAATACATCCCAGATGAGGGGCATTCTTGCCTTTTGCCCAGAGCATTTACTGCGCTGATCTTTTCCGACATACGTCCTTTTGACGTGGGAAGTAAGCATTCGATTTTCACTGAACGGTGTCGCCTTTGAGTGGGAGTTTCCCAGGCCTGATCACATCCTAGGGACCTGTAGGCGATTCGGGGCATTCAAGGCTCCTAATTCAGAACCGGAGGTGGATTGCTCGCCTTCTGGCATTTTCCCAAAGAAGGAAAATTCCCTGGGCTAGCCCATGTTTCGAGGGTCTACGGACGATCTTCCGCATTTAATGCCCTTGATTCGAGGTCAGAGGAAAATCTTTCGGCATACATCATGACTCGGGCGATGCGTTTTGGCATGCATCGAAGGGCGCAACTTTCGTCCTAGGAGGCCACGTGGTAGTGTAGATAGAGCATTTTGAATCTCGGGGCTTCCTGCTTTGATAGCTGCTCCCGGTTCGTCTGTCTATAAAAAGGGAAGGAAAGGGCCGTATTAGGCCATCCCAAAATTTTTTTCTCTGTGAGTTGTAAAAGTTTTCATGGTGTCCGCGTCTCTGAGGCTAAGAGTGGAGGGACCGAGTTTTCCTTTTGCAAGCTGTCTTCCCCCGGAAAGCTGGGGCGATGAAGGAGCCGCTAAAGGGCGGCTCGTCCTCAAGGGAGGAATCTCGGAGGTCATATGGAGAGCGCACAGGAGGTCCACAGAGGTCACATGGAGAGCGCACATACACGCTTCCTGTGTGTCCTTTGTGGTTTGCTATGGGGGACGCAGGGTAGGAAGTGCATGCATACCCCCCATGGCTTACGTGAATCTCGCCTCCTCTCCCGATCTGGATTCCTAGGCTCATCCACCTGGGGAATCTTTTGCCATGTGAGGAGGGGGGCGATGGTGTGTTGTCTGCTAGTACGTTGCCTTTTGACTTGGGCAATGGCTAGCAGTACAGCACTCGATTTGGGGGAGTGCCCCGGCATCAGCATCCACCGGTTTTCTTCCCACTCATCGGAGGGCTCCGTGGATGGGTGGCTTGGGACAAGGCTCATCCACCCTTTCTGATTTCTCTGATATCTCAGGCCGGATGCCGGGATATCATTATTAACTGAAGCTGGTCACAACAGTCGGCCCGAGACATTTCTCGTCTTTATTTCCTATGCTATAACGCACTTGTAACGCCTCTTAGGAGGTTGTAATTCATTTTACTAATAATGAAATAAAGAAAGTTTTGTTCTTTATTTTAGCACATGTTTCTTTTTGTGCCGAGAGTTGTTGCTCCCCTGTCATAGCATACTTCAGCAGCGTTCTTGTTGCTTTATTTTTTGCTAAGATCGATGTTCAGTCCCCAGTAAGGGAGACCGTTTGTTCCTGTTTGAGCCAAAGGGAGACCTGGGCGGTCCTATGGACTTATGCGGTAAACATGGTCTCATTTGTAGAACGAAACATGTGTTTCTTTGGAAAGAGACAGCTCGTATGTCTTTATTATTGGGTAGGAGGAGGTCGTTCACCTCTACCGAAGCACCGTGGGGCACCTACATTGTATTGGACTATTTAAGAAGTCGCTCGGTTCGACCGAGTCTTTTGATAGTATCTTACTTGGCGTAGGCTAAGGCGCGGAGATATTGCTCGATTTTGGCCAAGGATTTTGTGTTGTTCGATCCGGCCGGGGCTTGTAAGCTGCCCGAATCCGGATGGAGCTTTGGAGATTACTTGGTCCAGTCGGGACTTGTGATAACGAGACATGCATTTTGGCTTTGAGTCGAGGCTTTAATAGTAGAGAAAGCTCCTCGGCTTTGGCCGAGACTCTTAATAGTCGAAGATTCTCCTCGTCTTTGGCCGAGGTTTATGCACTCTGATCTTGGCAGGGGCTTCGGAGATCATTGCTTTTTCTCTGATCTCCTCTATCAGGTCGAGGTTGGTGCGAAGCTGCTCGTCACTAGCTTCTTCTGAGTAGCTTTCCACCCGCAGAGAAGGGAGTCCTATCTCCACGGGGATGACGGCCTTTGTGCCGAAGGCCATCCGAAATGGGGTCTCGCCCGTGGGCACTCTTGGGGTGGTGCGGTAGGCCCATAGGACATGGTGCAATTTGTCTGCCCATCTTTCTCAGGCTCTGGAGAGCCGAGTTTTGATCCATTGAAGCAAGGTTCGGTTAGTTACTTCGGCTTCTCCGTTAGCCTGTGGATGCTCGACCGAGGTAAGGTGGTGATGGATCCCATGCTCCTCGCAGAACTGATGGAACTTCGGATTGTCGAATTGTTTGACGTTGTCAGTAATGATGGTGTGTGGGAGGCTGAAGCGGCAGATGACGGATCTCCACACGAAGTCCTTGGCTCGAGCCTCAGTTATCTGAGCAACTGCTTCCGTCTTGACCCATTTGGTGAAGTAGTCAATGGCGATGAATAAAAATTTTTGCTGTCCCGTGGCAAGTGGAAACGGGCCGAGGATGTCCATTCCCCACTTGGCAAAGGGCCAAGTGGAGGAAATGGGGACCAGGCTGGTGGAGGGGAGCCTCTGAATACTGGAGTGTCTTTGGCATGGGTCACAAGCTCGGACAAGGTCATCAGCATCCTTTTGCATGGTAGGCCAATAGTAACCTTGACGCAGCACCTTGTGGCATAAGGACCGGCTCCCCAGATGGTTGCCGCAAATTCCTTCATGTACCTCCCGAAGGGCATAATCAGCTTCAAATGAGCAAAGGCATCTGAGCAGCGGCATAGAGAAGGACCGCTTGTAGAGCTGGTCGTCAATTAGCACATTGTGGGTGGCTTGCAGCTTCAGCTTTCTAGCTTCTCTTCGATCGGCTGGGAGCGATCGTTCTTTAAGATACTTCAGGATGGGGTCGAACCATGATGATTCGGTCTCAACTTGCATCACTCGATCAGCTTCCGCAATGCTGGGCCTCTCCAAAATCTCCAGATGAAAGTTTCGCTCAGCATCCATCGATTCGGCAGTTGCCAACCGAGACAATAGGTCGGCACGGGCATTTTCAGATCTTGGAATCTGAATGACCTCAAATTCAGGGAAATGGAAAAGTAGGCTTCGAAGCTCTTGGAGATATCGAACCATGTTCGGCTCCCGGGCCTCAAACTCGCCCCGTACATGACCAGCTACCAGCTGAGAGTCGGTGAAGGCATTCAGCTTCTTCACTTTGAGGTCGCGGGCGATTCGGAGCCCGGCGAGCAGAGCTTCATATTCAGCCTCGTTATTGGAGGCTGGAAAGGAGAAGCGGACGCCATATTCAAAAGTCACCCCTTCCGGACTGGTGAGGATTAAGCCAGCACCTGAGCAATGGGCATTGGATGACTCGTCGACATGGAGGAGCCACCGAGCGTCAGATTTTGGGCGTTTGGGGGAGTTGGGAGTGGAGCCGTCTTCCGGGATAGTGCATTCGAGGAGGAAATCAGCTAGCACCTGAGCTTTGATGGCCGAACGAGGTTGAAATTGAATGTCGTGCACACTTAGCTCGACGGCCCATTTGGTCATCCTCCTCGATGTCTTCGGACGATGAACTGCCTTGATGGGTTGGTCGGTCATGACTGTCACAGAATTTGCTTGGAAGTATGGCCACAACTTTCGGACCAAGGTTATCAAAGCCAACACCATCTTCTCAACCCGGGTATACCTCGTTTCCGCATCTCAGAGCAGTTTACTGACATAATAAATTGGCTTCTGGTCTTATTTTCTTCTCTGACCAACACCGAGCCAATGGCACCTTCCGAGACAGCTAGATACAAGAATAATGTTTCTCCAGGATTTGGACTGCTGAGGAGAGGGGGAGAGCCGAGGTACTTTTTGAGATCTTCGAATGATTTTTGACACTCGGAAGACCATTGGAAATTCTTAGCCGATCGAAGAGTTTTGAAGAAAGGGAGGCATCTCTCGGCAGACCAAGCCACGAAGCGATTAAGGGCTGCTATTCTCCTAGTTAGGCGTTGGACTTCTTTAATAGATGCTGGGGGCGCCATCTGCTGAAGAGCCTGGATCTTCTGGGGGTTGGCTTCGATGCCCCGTTGGGAAACCATGAAGCCGAGAAACTTCCCAGAGTTAACGCCGAAGGCACACTTAGTTGGGTTGAGCTTCATCCGATATTTGCGGAGTGTCGTGAAGCTTTCCGAGAGATCCTCGACGTGCTGTGACGCTTCTTTGCTCTTGACCAGCATGTCGTCGACATATACCTCCATATTCCGATCGATTTGCTCTTTGAAGACCTTGTTGACCAGCCTTTGGTAGGTGGCACCTGCATTTTTAAGACCAAAGGGCATAACACGGTAACAGTAAGTACCTCAGTCAGTTATGAAGGCGGTCTTCTCTTCATCTTTGGGGGCCATCTGGATCTGGTTGTAGCCCGAGTAAGTGTCCATGAATGTCAGCATCTGATGACCCGAGGTGGCATCTACAAGTTGGTCAATTCGGGGGAGAGAAAAACTGTCCTTCGGGCACGCTTTGTTGAGGTCGGTGAAGTCGATGCAGATCCGCCACTTGTCGTTCGACTTCTTTACCATGACAACATTCGATAGCCAACTTGGGTAATTCACCTCTCGAATGAAGTTCGCCTTGATAAGCTTATCAACCTCCTCTTCAATAGCTTTCTGTCGCTCCGGGGTGAAGCTTCTTTTCTTCTGTCTGACGGGTCGGTACATCTCGTCCACGTTGAGGCAATAAACGAGAACATCAGGGCTGATTCCTGGCATGTCGGAGGTGGACCAGGCGAAGACATCGGCGTTTCTTTAGAGAAAGTCGACCAGTTCTTGCCGGGACTCGCTTTCAGTAGTGACCCAATCTTTATAGTTCGGTCAGGCTGGGCTTCGTCCAGCGGCACTTCTTCCAGTTCTTCGGTGGTTCTCCTCGTTGCTCGGTGAAGTCCTTCCGAGCGTCCAGCCCATCAACCTCGGGCATCCTGGACTGAAGGCTGGTGACAAAACACTACCGAGCCATAGTTTGGCTTACTTGGACAACACAAACTCCCGCTCGGTGGGGAACTTCATAGATAGGTGCGGAATGAAGACGACGGCTCTGAGGGACATCAGGTCGGGTCTCCCAAATATCGCATTGTAGGGCGACCGAAGCTTGGTCACCAGGAAGTCTGTGTGAACAGTGGCCACACGGGGCCAGATTCCTGCCTGAACCGTCAAAGTTACGACCCCTTCTGGGATGATGACATGTCAGTAAACCCCATCAAGGTGGAGTCCATGGCTCGAAGATTTTCCATGAGCAATTTCATCCTGGCAAACACATCAAGGTACAAAACATTCACGGAGCTTCCACTATCAACAAGGATCAGACTTACATCATAGTTATTTAAATTGAGAGATACGACTAACGCGTCATCATGCGGAACTGTATCCCCCAGAGATCATCGTCGGAGAAGGAGAGCTCATCTGTTCGTGCTTTCTTTGGCGCCGGACCTTCTTCATCATTCTTGAAGTTCGACGAACCGTCAGCCTCCTCAATCACTTGATGTGGTCGATTACGGGTGGATTTGAGGAGGAGGCTGCTGAGGCTCGGGCTGGCGATCACCCGGTTGGCGGTCACCCCCTTGTCCTAGCTCGGGCGCCCTCCTGAACTGGTTCAGTTGGCCCCATTGGATTAGCCTCTCAATTTCGTTCTTCAACTGCCAGCATTCCTTGGTGTCGTGGCCATGCTCCCGGTGATAGCGGCAGTACTTGGTGGGGTCTCATCGGGTTGGGTTCCCTCGGAGAGGAGCTGGTCGGGGGAGCTGGCGCTCTATCTCCATGAGGATCTGCGCCCTAGGAACAGTGAGTGGGGTGTATCGGTCGAACGCCTAGGCGGCTCCGGGAGCGATTCCTTGGCGGCGGCGGGAGAGCTCTTTGGCGACGAGGTGGGCTTGGTTGATAGGTAGGTCGATGCCTGTCCGAGCCCTTGGATTCTTTCTTCTTTGCAAGCTCGGCGCGAGCAACCCTCCGTGATTCTTCGACTCTAGCATATTTGTCTGCCAAGGCCATCATATCGGAGAGGTTTGGGGGGTAACTAACCTCCATCGCCAAGTAAAAGTCACTCTCCTTCAAAACTCCATCCGTTAGGGCAGACATAGCCACCTCATGATTAAGGTGGTCCACCTCCAGCATGGCCTTATTGAAACGACCAAGGTAATTTCTCAAGGACTCCCCCTCTCTCTGCTTAACTTCAGAGAGGGAGTCAGATCTTCGTCGGTGACGGCGGCTGCTGACGAAATGGCCGATAAAAAGATGACTCAGCTCATCAAATGAATCAACGGAACCTGGTTTCAGAGCGTTGAACCAGGTTCGAGCGGACCCTCTAAGGGTGGAGGGAAAGGCGCGGCATAAGATCGCATCTGATACACCGTGGAACATCATGATCGACCAAAAACTGCTGAGGTGATTATCGGGATTGGAGGAGCCATGGTAGGGCTTGATGGCGGGCAGCTTAACATGGGAGGGAATCACTGACTCCATGATCCCCTTGGAGAAAGGGATACCTTGCTCCGCCTTAGGCTGAGGTGGATGGGCCTGCTTGGCGGCGTCCAGCTCTTGACGCATCTCCTGGAGCTATCGGCGGATCTCCTCTTCAGGCATAAGAGGAGGGGCCGGATGAGGAGAGCGCGGAGATGGTGTCGAGTCATGGCGGGAGAACTCCGGAGAGAGGGACCGGGCCCACCGAGATCTGGGGAGATCCTTGTCGTAGCCCCCTGTGGGACTGGTCTGGCCTCCTTGGGTCGGTGTGGGGGGTCCACGGCTCCATGCAGACCAGAAGAAGAGGTGGCTGGAGAAAGAGGAGCTGCGGCCTCCTCAGGGAGGTGTGGAGCAGGGGCAGCTATAGCTAGATGGGAGCTGTAAGGCGCTCCTGAACCAGATGGGTCAGGGCTTGGACCTGCTGGACCAACGTGGCGAACTGGTCCTAGGTCACTGAGATAGCTGGTGGCGATGAGGTCTCAACTGGTGCGGCGGCGGCGCCACGCTACTCATCGGATCGGGTCTCTGGGAGGCGACCTGGTCCTGGGCTTCAGAAGTTGCTCTCCTCCGATTAGCCATTGGAGAGGTTTTCTTTTAGATCGAGATCCTTGTCTCCGTTCTTCATGTTTTAATGGGACTTGACGCCTTCCTTTAGTGCCAATCTGTTGCTGCTAAAATCCATCCTCCGACTCGGGCGCGACGGGTCTTCGAGATGGGCTTCCTCCTGGGCGGACCTGCAAGACAGTCCTCACGCGAGAGGCTTTGGGGGTGGCCCTCTGCGAAAGACCCTCCGACGCTCAAGTCAGTGGAGATTGACAGTCAACAGAAATGAGGAGAAGGCTCTCGCCGAAGAGTTCCTCCAAGGGCTCTGAGCAGAGCGGCAACGGCGGAAGCAAAGGTGGAGAGAGAGGAGCAAGTGTGCGCATGAGAGATCGCGTACCTGAGGGGGTCTGAAGCTGTGAGAGATTTCTGAGGGGGTTTGAAGCATCGTGGGTCCAAAAGTCGTTGAGATCCGAATCCAGTCTGTTATAAGATCGGTAGGATTCGTATCCAGTCTGTTGGAGGATCAATGGCTGGGAGAGATTTCTGATGGCCCGAGATCCGATGACCGCGTAGGTCCTAGGCCGTTATTGTAGGTCCTAGGCCACATTTCGATATGATTCTTCGTTTGAAATTATGTTACACTGAGTTTGGGCTCTCCCACACCATGTTTCACAGGGGCGTAGAAAGGCTTGGGTAGTCGAGGTACGAAGGGAGGTTTGGGTGGTCGAGGTTTAACAGAAGAACAAGCTGGGCGTGAAAATAATTTTGTTACGCAGAGGCGCGAGTCGAGCTATGAAATTGCTCGGGGAGGCCGAGCTATGGGTTGCTCAGGGAAGCCGAGCTATGGATTGCTCGGGGGAGCCGAGCTATGGGTTGCTCGGGGAGGCCGAGCTATGGATTGCTCGAAGCAATCCAGGCCGAGCTATGGGTTGCTCGGGGAGGCTGAGCTATGGATTGCTCGGGGAGACCGAGCTATGGATTGCTCGGAGCAATCCAGGCCGAGCTATGGGTTGCTCGGGGAGGCCGAGCTATGGGTTGCTCGAGAAGCCGAGCTATGGATTGCTCGGGGAGACCAGCTATGGGGAAGGGATTCGAACCTGAGGGACCCTCGGCTCGATGAGAAACTAAAGTACCTCAACCCGCCGAATCATACTGGCTAGCTTATTCTTCGCGAGACAGCGTAGTGAGTGGGGGTCAGGGCTGACCTTAGCCCCTTCACATGGTTATCAATGCAACGGTGATTTTACCCCTCAACACTAACTATATCAATCCATTATGATAATAAGGCTGTAATCGAACTGACTAATCAAAACAGAGTACCAATAAAAAAAGATGAATCATCATATATGGCTTTGTCATAAGTTTATAAGACAATATAAGAAAAATAATGTTATCTCCTTTAAATTTATCTAGTTTGAAAAGAATTTGATAAATCAATTAACTAAGGAGCTATCTATAAGTGGAGTCCTAAAATCATTGAGGGGGATGGGGCTTAAGCCCATTATTTGGGATACCTAACCTTTGTGATTGAAGATCCCATAAAAGAGGTTCAATGTGGTAGAAATGAAGTTAATCGAGTGATCGCATTTAACAAAATTTCTCCTCCCATCTCCAAGTAATAAAGTGATAAAATAAAGCAATGTAAACTTGAGTTATGTTTCAATGGATCCAAAGTAGGTTATTAGTAGGCTATTAGTCACAAGTACTTTGAGAATTCACGTACGTAAGAATTATCATATTAGGCCATGACTAAGGAATTGAGCTTACTAAGTGCAAGGTCTTTAATATAAGCTAATCGCTTAAACCCAATTGATTCATATTGTCTGTGTGATTAGTAAAAGTCTAAGTAAATAACCTAATTTAAGGTTTAAACCATTATGATTTTTTTAGATATATACAATCAACATTAAGTAGAGTTCAAGTTTATATGACACCCCATCTATTACGCAGTATAAAATACTCAAAAAAATATGTTATATATTAATTTTGCTCTTTTTTTTAAATTTAAAACTTTGTGAGAGATTGCTGACTTGAAAAAAAAGTTTTGAGTTTTTTTTTTTTAAATTGAGCGCTAGCATGAGCATACAGGCATGATTGCTTACAAATAGTGCAAACACTCTTGTTTGGGTTGCTGGATTGAACCTATGTTGTTTCTTTTTTGAGCATTTGAAGGAGTTATTGGGTTGCATATCCATGCAATCGTGCTCATGGTGGATGGTTTGGATTGTTGGTACCATGGGTATATCATCTACAACGTATAAGAAGTAACGAAAATTAGTCTTTAGAGTAGTGCCTAACATACCTAGGTTTAGGAACGATTCTCATTCATTTGCTTTAAATTTTTAATTTAAATTTTTAGATTAAAAATTTTTAATAATTTTTAAATAGTTTTAATTCAAAATTCATTATTAATTATTTTTAACACATTATACACGTAGGATGACATATATTCTACCTAAGACTTAATTTTATTCAAAACCAATACATAGCCATTTGCAGTACGTTTTCAGAAAATAGCCAGATTATTAATGTTCTGGACTAACATATTCATCTACTATTACAAAGCTTACAAATACGCACATTGAAAGATTATAAAAAGTCGCATTATTAATACTAGCTACGTACTCTTTCCAATATCTTAAGTAACCCATCTCACAGCCATGCCCTATAGGGCACCGTTGTATTATCCAACCAAGTTTCTCCTTGTATCAGTTGTCCCACTGTGAAAGCCTCTGCTTCCAACCTACTGGCGGCTGGATGACATCCAGGCCACTTCACCCGTTGGTCGATGTTGGCCCCCGGGCCATAGTTTCGAAACTCCCCGTAGTACAATGTATCAGGATGCGCTTCCCATTCGAGCCATCCCGCAGGATCGATGTGCGGTCCGAGGTATGATTGCATGTACATTACCCTTGCGTACATCCTCCAAGGCCGCCCAAGATATGTCGAAACATTGTGGATAAATGGCTTGAGTTCCTCGGCGGGCACTATGTTGCATTTCTGGATCGATATGCCCGTGTTTTGGCTCGGTTCTTCTCGACCTTGGGCGGTAATCGTGTTCCCTCCATTACTGTGCTTGCGAGCAAAGATGTTACAGTTTTGGAAGACGACTGCAGCGTTCCCAAAAATGAAGTCGATGGTCCCTGATATAAAGCACTCGCGGAAGAATTGGCGGTTGCTATGCGTGTAGAGCGTGTCTTGATACCCATCGATTCTGCACCTATAGACGACGCTGCGGTCTCCACCGATACGAAGGGCCACGGCTTGGCCAGCGTCAGGGCCTGCCGTGTTTAATATTGAAAGGTCCCTCAAGATTAGACCAGGAGCATCAGAGCCTGCGCATGCATGGATAAAGATTTCAATCCAAATTAAGAAGAGAAATTTGAGGATGGATTTCTTTTTTTCTTTTCGATCTCTTTTTTTCATAAGTAGCTAGTTATTAAATCCTCCTAGCTAATAGCATCGAAGAAGAAGAAGAAGAAAGAATTAGTACTATATGATATTTTTAGGAACTTCTAATGATTGAAATTAAGGACCTTAAAATAACTATATATAGGGAAACTTAATTTACCTAAGGTGGCAGATTGTAAGGTCCCATTTTCTTGAGCATTGAGGTGTCCAGTGATGATTGTTGAATGCCACTCTTCACCGACGATCATCAAGTTAGATTTTCGCAGATCAATTTGCACCTGTTCTTGATACACACCTCCCTTCACGTAAATCGTATAACGATACGTGCTGTCGTTTGGGGCCCAATTTACTGCCTCCTGCACCGTCGTGTAATTTCCACTCCCATCAGCAGCCACCACAACATCAGCTTGAAACTCATCTCCAAGAGGACGTTCCACAAACTTGTTGTCATGGTGTGGCAGCCACGATGGAAAGTCCGCGACTGGTTTCAAGATATCATCATCATGAGAAGAGGACGAGATGGCTTTGAGCACAGAGAGTGAGGTGGTTACAAGTGCCCTCAGGCCTCCGATGAGAACCGACCCCATAGCCGATTTGGCCGGCCCGTCGAGCTCATCAAGGCAAGTACTATGATAGGTGAGCACCGCGCTCATCCATGTTTGAGCGTCGATCCAAGCTCCTTTGGTGGCAGCTAAGGCTGAGTCGGTGACGTGAACGCGAGAGAGATCCATTAAATGCATGCAGTCACCAAGGGCAGATCGCCGTCGGCTTTCGCTGGTGCGACGGCGGATGTTGATAGCCGCAGTCTTGACGGCATTTATTCGGTCGAGGGATTTGTCGAGGATGGTGGTGAGGATTTCTGTTGGGCTAGGCTGGGGTTTTCCGGCAATGAGAATGGCTTCGGACAGGGTAGAGTTGCAGGAGGCAAAGTCGCTGGCTGGCGCACATAAAACTCCGGTGGTTTGAAGTTGATGATGGGAGCATGTGATGAATGGGAGTTGGAGGGCGACCAGTGATGCAAGGCTTAGCAGCAAAGTGGCTATCAAGGATGGAAGTGGGTTGCTAATTGCTGCCATGGTGCGAGTTTTCCGGCAGTGTTTTAGGAGTACTGATGTAGTGCCTCCACCCCTTGTGGCTGCCTAACCCGCAGATCATGGGCGTTTTATATATAGCGGATTGGCGCAGGCCACCAATAAATGATAGAGACATTATCATTATATTAAAGGATAACAGCAAATCGAAACAGCGAGGCACCACCCTATTTATTACCTAAAAAGGAAGAACATTCCATATTTCAGTCTTAGATTTAATCTCTCTTTTTATATATATATATATATCTCTTTAACCTTCCAGCTTCAGTCCGTTCAACCCCTTCGGATTTCATCTTCGTTTCTACGTTGTATCATGTCATCAAATAAGGACCTTCTTTTTTCTTCTTCTTTCATTTATTTATTAATAATTTTAATTTTAAAAAATATCTATATATTAATCTTTTTAATAAAAATTTTTAAATGAATAAAAATAGAAGAGTAGAGTGATGAGCGTACTAACTCTATCTAATTGTCCTATTTCAAAAAATGAAAAAAAAAGAGTAGATTTCTTCTATGTAAAGTTCTTTTAGCAATTATTTTCATGCATATATTTATTATAAAATCATATCATGTGTTTGATGTTTTTTTTTTTTTTGTTAATGCATCCTCGTGCTTTTATCTTTCTGTATTTTTTTTAAGGTTGGCATGTATATACTTCTTATCCATGCATAATGATGTATTTTGTATTGAATATTATTTTCCTTGTATCATAATTTATTTTAATCATAAAGTCAATTTCTTATATATATATATATCATTCGCATTTTTAAGTGTATCCATGTATCCTACTTTATTTGAATCACTTACCTTCTCCTTAACATTTACAGCTGTAGGAGAGTCTTCTCTTCCTTAATTAGAAATTTTATTAGAAAAAGGACTTATAAAGATTTGTATTCATGGAAAAAATTGGCTTGATCCTTTCTAATGTGCTATATTTTTGCCATGCATATATCTATAAAAAAAACTTGTATCCATTAATTATTGCATTCTTTTCATTAATTCTCCCTTAATTCTTTCTTTTAAGATATTCAACTATCCCTTCATCTATAGCTACGTATTCAAATTCCACAATTTTACATCTACTTCTCTTTATTGTTAAATATATAATCATCAATACATGACACCTCATTTTGTATTGAATGTCCGTGTCCATATATACCATCTTATTTCAATAATAAAGTTATATAATTTGCTATATTCACGCCATTAATTCATATATTTATTTATTCGCATCATTAATCCATACTTTAATTATAAAATCCGTATCCATAAAAATAAGGGACAAAAAAGGCGTTATTGGCTAGCCCTAGCATTATTACCATAATTTTTCTTGCATATAATAATGACAAATCATTGCATGCTTTTTATTAATTCTCTCAACTGACTGACTGTTCTACAATTATTCATTTGCAGTGAATCCCCCAATTTCACATGTACTTTTTATTTTTTTTTGTTGTATACATTCATCTATATATGGCACCTTATTTTGTACTAAATATTCTTCTTAGCTATCCTACCTTATTTTAATCATAAAGCTCATTTCCTATGTATATCTCATTAATATTTTGTAGGTGTAGAAAACTATTTTCTTCCTTAACTAAAAATTTTGATATGAAAAATTCCATATGGGTATTTATAAAGATTTGTATCCATCGAACCAAGGGATTAAAAAAAAGGCGCTGATTCTGATGTATATGTCAATACCTACTATATTTTTTCTCCATCCACATATATTTCAAAAAATTATATTAATTAACTATTACATGACTTCTATTAATTCTTCTACATTTTTTTTTGGCATGCATGGGATTACTCATTCATTATAATCATACATCTATTCAAATCTTATAATCCTACATCCATCCCTTGTGGCTGCCTATTATGCAGATCATGGGCATCTTTATATAGCGGATTGGTGCAGGCCACCAATAAATGCAAATTGAAATAGAGACATCGATCTAAATGATTACAGCAAATTGAAACAACGATGCACTACCCTATTTATTACCGAAAAAGGAAGAACATTTCGTATTTCAGCCTTAGATTTAATCTCTCTTTCTATATATATATATATATATATATATCTTTAACCTTCCATCTTCAGTCGGTTCAAACCCTTCTGATTTCCATCTTCATTTCTTCATTGTATCATCAAATAAGGACCTTTTTTATATTTAAATTTTTAGATTAAATTTTTTTAATAATTTTTAAATGTTTTAATTAAAAATTCATTATTAATTATTTCTAACACATTATACACGTAGGATGACATTCAACCTAAGACTTTTATTCAAAACCAATCCATAGCCATTTGCAGTTTTTGAGAAAATAGCCAGATTATTAATGTTCTGGACTAACATATTCATCTACTATTACAAAGCTTACAAATACGCACGTTGAAAGATTATAAAAAGTCGCATTATTAATACTAGCTACGTACTCTTTCCAATATCTTAAGTAACCCATCTCACACCATGCCCTATAGGGCACCGTTGTATTATCCAACCAAGTTTCTCCTTGTATCAGTCGTCCCACTGTGAAAGTCTCTGCATCCAACCTACTGGCAGCCGGATGACATCCAGGCCACTTCACCCGTTTGTCGGTGTTGGCCCCTGGACCGTAGTTTCGATACTCCCCATAGTACAAAGTATCAGGATGCGCTTTCCATTCGAGCCATCCCGCAGGATCGATGTGCGGTCCGAGGTATGATTGCATGTACATTACCCTTGCGTACATCCTCCAAGGCCGCCCAAGATATGTCGAAACATTGTGGATAAATGGCTTGAGTTCCTCGGCGGGCACTATGTTGCATTTCTGGATCGATATGCCCGTGTTTTGGCTCGGATCTTCTCGACCTTGGGCGGTAATCGTGTTCCCTCCATTACTGCGCTTGCGAGCAAAGATGTTACAGTTTTGGAAGACGACTGCAGCGTTCCCAAAAATGAAGTCGATGGTCCCTGATATAAAGCACTCGCGGAAGAATTGGCGGTTGCTATGCGTGTAGAGCGTGTCTTGATACCCATCGATTCTGCACCTATAGACGACGCTGCGGTCTCCTCCGATACGAAGGGCTACGGCTTGGCCAGCGTCGGGGCCTGCCGTGTTTAATATTGAAAGGTCCCTCAAGATTACACCAGGAGCATCAGAGCCTGCGAATGCATTGATAACGATTTGAATCCAAATTAAGAAGAGAAATTTGAGGATGGATTTCTTTTTTTCTTTTCGATCTCTTTTTTTCATAAGTAGCTAGTTATTAATTCCTCCTAGCTAATAGCATCGAAGAAGAAGAAGAAGAAGAAGAAAGAATTAGTACTATATGATATTTTTTAGGAACTTCTAATGATTGAAATTAAGGACCTTAAAATATATATATATATCCTTGATCTATAATATATACAAGCAAGCGTATAGTAATTTGTTTATCAGCTAGCTAGAACACAAGCAACATTATAATAATAACTTATAATGATACAATGTCATATATGATACATATTTTTTAGCCTAATAATCAAGTCTAATTAACCTGATCGAGAGGTAGCTCATTTTTTGACATGATTTGAAACTGATTTCAAGCCTGCAATTGCCAGTTAAAGCTTGATCTAATCTATTTTAGCTTCAAGCTGAGAACGAGATCATAGCTCGAGCCAAGGTGCATGCAGACGTGAGATCGACCTGAATATATATATATGGCTGCGATTGGAGACTTAAAACTCTCTCCACTTAATACAAGTAAAAGGGGAAGGGGGAAACTTAATTTACCTAAGGTGGCAGATTGTAAGGTCCCATTTTCTTGAGCATTGAGGTGTCCAGTGATGATTGTTGAATGCCACTCTTCACCGACGATCATCAAGTTAGATTTTCGCAGATCAATTTGCACCTGTTCTTGATACACACTCCCTTCACGTAAATCGTATAACGATACGTGCTGTCGTTTGGGGCCCAATTTACTGCCTCCTGCACCGTCGTGTAATTTCCACTCCCATCAGCAGCCACCACAACATCAGCTTGAAACTCATCTCCAAGAGGACGTTCCACAAACTTGTTGTCATGGTGTGGCAGCCACGATGGAAAGTCCGCGACTGGTTTCAAGATATCATCATCATGAGAAGAGGACGAGATGGCTTTGAGCACAGAGAGTGAGGTGGTTACAAGTGCCCTCAGGCCTCCGATGAGAACCGACCCCATAGCCGATTTGGCCGGCCCGTCGAGCTCATCAAGGCAAGTACTATGATAGGTGAGCACCGCGCTCATCCATGTTTGAGCGTCGATCCAAGCTCCTTTGGTGGCAGCTAAGGCTGAGTCGGTGACGTGAACGCGAGAGAGATCCATTAAATGCATGCAGTCACCAAGGGCAGATCGCCGTCGGCTGTCGCTGGTGCGACGGCGGATGTTGCTGGCCGCAGTCTTGACGGCATTTATTCGGTCGAGGGATTTGTCGAGGATGGTGGTGAGGATTTCTGTTGGGCTAGGCTGGGGTTTTCCGGCAATGAGAATGGCTTCGGACACGGTGGAGTTGCAGGAGGCAAAGTCGCTGGCTGGAGCACATAAACCTCCGGAGGTTTGAAGTTGATGATGGGAGCATGTGATGAATGGGAGTTGGAGGGCGACCAGAGATGCAAGGCTTAGCAGCAAAGTGGCTAACAAGGATGGAAGTGGGTTGCTAATTGCTGCCATGGTGCGAGTTTTCCGGCAGGGTTTAGGAGTGATGGAGTGCCTCCACGCTGCCTATCCCGATGGGCGTCTTTATATATAGCGGATTGGTGCAGGCCCATAAATGCAAATTGAAATAGAGACATTATAGCTCGATCGATAACAGCAAATCGAAACAGCGAGGCACCACCCTATTTATTACCTAAAAAGGAAGAACAATCCATGTATATATGTATTTCAGCCTTAAATTTAATCTCTCTCGATCTCTATATATATATATATATATAACCTTCCATCTTCAATCTGTTCAACCCCTTCCGATTTCATCTTCGTTTCTTCGTTGTATCATCAAATAAGGACCTTTTTTTTTTCTTTCTTTCTTTCATTTATTAATAATTTTAATTTTAAAAAATAGCTATATATTAATATTTTTAATGAAAATTTTTAAAAAATAAAAATAGAAGAGTAGAGTAATGAGCGTACTGACTCTATCTAATTGTCCTACTTCAAAAAAATAAAAAGAAAAGAAAAAAAAAGCAGAATTTTTCTATGTGAAGTTCTTTTAGCAATTATTTTCATGCATATATTTATTACAAAATCATATCATGTGTTTGATGTTTGTTTTAATTTTGTTAATGCACACATGTGCTTTCTATCTTTCTGTATTTTTTTTTTAAGGTTGGCATGTATATACTTCTTATCCATGCATAATGATGTATTTGTATTGAATATTATTTTCCTTGTATCATAATTTATTTTAATCATTAAGTTTCCTACAGAGATGGGCATTTTTATATAGCGGATTGGTGCAGGCCACCAATAAATACAAATTGAAATAGAGACATTATAGTTCAATCTTAAGGATAACACCAAATCGAAATAGCGAGGCACCACCCTATTTATTACCTAAAAAGGAAGAACATTTCGTATTTCAGCCTTAGATTTAATCTCTCTCGATCTCTTTCTATATGTGTGTATATATATATATATATCTTTAACCTTCCATATATCTTCAGTTGGTTCAAACCCTTCGGATTTCCATCTTCGTTTCTTCGTTGCATCATCAAATAACGACCTTTTTTTTTTCTTCTTTCTTTTATTTATTAATAATTTTAATTTTAAAAAATAGCTATATATTAATCTTTTTTAATGAAAATTTTTAAATGAATAAAAATAGAAGAGTAAAGTGAAGAGCGTACTAACTCTATCTAATTGTCCTACTTCAAAAAAAAGAAAAGAAAAGAAAAAAAAGCAGAATTCTTCTATGTGAAGTTCTTTTAGCAATCATTTTCATGCATATATTTATTACAAAATATATCATGTGTTTGATGTCTTTTTTATATTTTGTTAATGCACACTCGTGCTTTCTATCTTTCTGTATTTTTTTTTTAAGGTTGGCATGTATATACTTCTTATTCATGCATAATGATTTTGTATTTTGTATTGAATATTATTTTCCTTGTATCATAATTTATTTTAACCATAAAGTTAATTTCTTATATATATACATGTATCATTCGCATTTTTAAGTATATCCATGTATCCTACTTTATTTGAATCACTTGCCTTCTCCTTAACATTTACAGCTGTAGGAGAGTCTTCTGTCCCTTAATTAGAAATTTTGTTAGAAAAATGACTTATAAAGATTTGTGTTCATGGGAAAAAATTGGCTTGATCCTTTCTAATGTGCTATATTTTTGCCATGCATGTATCTATAAAAAAACACTTGTATTCATTAATCGTTGCATTCTTTTCATTAATTCTCCCTTAATTCTTTCTTTTAAGATATTCAACCATCCCTTTATCTATAGCTATCAGATTCCATAATTTTACATCTACTTCTTCTTAATTGTCAAATATATAATCATCAATCCATGACACCTCATTTATATTGAACGTCTGTGTCCATATATACCATTTTATTTCGATAATAAAGTTATATAATTTGCTATATTCGCTCCATTAATTCATATATTTATTATTCGCATAATTAATTCATACTTTAATTATAAAATCCGTATCCATAAAAATAAGGGACAAAAAAGACGTTATTGGCTAGCCCTAGCATTATTACCATAATTTTTCCTTGCATATAATAATGACAAATCATTGCATGCTTTTTATTAATTTTCTCAATAGACTGGCTTATGCTGTTCTACAATTATTCATTTGCAGTGAATCCTACAATTTCACATGTACTTATTTTTTTATTGTATACATTCATCTATATGGCACCTTATTTTGTACTAAATATTTTCCTAGCTATCCTACCTTATTTTAATCATAAAGCTAATTTCCTATATATATCTCATTAATATTTTGTAGGTGTAGAAAACTATTTTCTTCTTTGACTAAAAATTTTGATATGAAAAATTTCATGTGGGTATTTATAAAGATTTGTATCCACCGAACCAAGGGATTAAAAAAAAGGCACTGATTCTGATGAATATGTCAATACCTACTATATTTTTTCTCCATCCACATATATTTTAAAAATTTATATTAATTAACTATTACATGACTTCTATTAATTCTTCCTACATTTTTGTTGTCGTGCATGGGATTACTCATTCATTATAATCATACACCTATTCAAATCTTATAATCCTACATCCACTCTTTAGTAGCGAGGTAAATACTTATCTATGATTATTTTATACCTAATATTTTTTTTATCTATTGTACCTTATCTTAATTATAAAGTTAACTTTCTATGTATGTCTCATTAATATTTATAGGTATAGGAAAGTCATCCTTTCCTTAAATATATATAAAAAATTATATCCATGCAAATAAGGCATAAAAGAAAAGGTTTTAGTAACTAGTCTTGTCAAATTAATGTGCATTCCTACCATATATGCTATGCTTATATTTGTAAAAAAAAATCTGCACCATTAATTGTTGCATAATTTTCATGATATTTTTCTATTTTCCTATATGCATGCCGCATCTAGCTGCATGTGTGTATATATACATATATACTTGTAATTGTAGCCATCCATTTGGATCCCACTACTTTTACATCTACTTTTTAGTTCTCAACTGTATACTTGCATATATAAGACACCTTATTTTGTACCAAATATCCCTTTTTATATATCTTTTATATCTATTACATGTATTGTCGATATTTGTAGGTGTAAGAAATTCTTCACTTCTTTAATAAAAATTTTGATGTGAACAGATTCCATGCATATATCATTAAAGATTAATATCCATATGAATAAAGGATAAATAAAACATTAGCACTCTTTTATAATTAACAAAATTATTGATATAGGAAATTTCTAATTAGGACTCTACAAACCCTCTACTATTTTTGAATTCTATTGATCTCCTATGTGTATATACAGGTACAAAATTCTTCCAAACCAGAAATTTTAATATGAGAAGATTTGATTCATATATTTATAAATATTTATATCCTTGCAAAAAAAGATGTTATTATAGCTGGTCTCCTCCAATGTGCATTCATACTATACTCTTGCAAGTTATATGGACAATACCTTTTTTATGAAAAATTTTATTAATAGAGAATTACCTCACAATATTTTAAATCCATTTTGATTGCTTGGCAGAGGCTAGCTCTACAAAACCAATGCTTTTGGAAGAAATATATATATATATATATATATATATATATATATAACCTTCTAGGACTCTGTCCGTGCTGTACCTTGGCAGCAATTTATTTTCGTTATATTTTATCTTCTTTAATTGACTATGTTGAATCCTGCTAAGCCTCTTCTATTTGAAAAGTTTTAAAAATTTGTTAACTAATACATCATATAATCCCTAAAAGTCTTCACCTCTGCAACTACCACATCCAATTAATGAGTTATGGAGCAAACTTTGCAAATAGTGATTAAGGAATAGAGATATATACGTACCGAAAATAGCGAAATCTCTCGACCAGATTAACTTAGAAAGATCTTAATTTACCTTCCAAGAAAAATGTGAAGAGAAGGAATCAAATCCATCAAATTATCCATTTGGTAAGAACAAATAATGTGAGAAGAAATTAAGAATCAAATCGATCAGGAAAGAATTAAATATATTAAATTAGCTAATTTCCATGAATGTGATTTTTTTTCTCTTTTTTTTCGGCAAGATATGATCTAGCCCATACATCATGATTACTTAATGGAGAAATAATAGACTCAAAATGATCCGATGAAATATTATAGGCTTGTTTTAGTATATTATAGCATCTGATTTTAAATGGAACCCATGATTAACTGGGACAGCCTACCGAGATTAAAAACCACAAGAATTAAATTTGAAGGATTTTTTTGTCAAGATATGAATACAGTAGCCAGGGCATGACGTACCATCTAGATCCTTTGACACTCGAGCTCCAGCTTATCCCAGATGAGATCAGATTTCTTTTAGCATAATATCACATATTTGACTTTATAATTAAAGTTACAGTGCATAACATATTTTATTCTTACCATCGTCAAAATAGGTTAGTGAATGAGTGATTACGGACGTGTTTGGAAGGCCATGTCTCTTCCTCTGGTGCATTCTCTATTTTTGTATTAGTATCAAATCAAGATGGTATTCGGAGATAATATGAACTACCTAATAATAATAATAATAATAATAATCTTTCAGATAGCTTTCCTAATTTCCACTTTATCTAGATTTTGCATTTTTTTTAATCAATAAATAGAACTATTGACATGTCAGTTTCGTAAAAACAACTATTGAAATTGAAGTTTTATTCACTCTATATTGTTGTTGGGACGCTAATACTTACAAGTTGTTTTCTATGATCTTTTTTTTGTAACAAAAGATTCTTAAAGCCTAATATAAGGGACTCTTCAGACATATGCCTCAAGCAAAAGTGCAAGCTCTCAAGGAAAGTTTTTCATCCAAACTCTAGGAGCATTAGATTGGACTACGAGGTTTGTTATAAGCAACTTGATTGCCATCACGAAAGATGTTGATGACGCCAAGTCACCTTCTTCAAACGTCGGGGAAGACGGACGTCCTTCTCTCCGGACCCCTACAAGAAAAGTCCCCGGAGACCGGATGTTCCGGTGGGGACCCTCCGACATTCAAGTCAGTTACTTGGGATCAGACAAGAACTGCTCAGTGGAAGGGTGCTGAGACAGTTAGGGTTTTGTTAGGAGGAAGAAAGCTAGAAAACCAGAGTTCGGATCCTTACTTACAGTGCGGGCGCGTGTTTTTATACCTGTCCGAATATCCCATCTTACTGTTCCAGAAGATTACTGTCGTACCATCACTGTGCGTGCCGAAGGTGTTCCGCGCTATCTGTCAACATGGCATTACATATGTCTCGCAGCCGCAGTTGTATTTGGTGCGCGCCGTTGCTTGACATGACTGTGCATAGTGGCAAGTGGCAGTGAATCGTACGCCGTAACGGAGCACAGTCACGCACAGGAAATGCAGTGCACCATACGCCGTTATGAGGCATGGCCCTCCGTAACGGGGCGCAATCATGCACAGGAACATGCAGTGCATCATACGCTGTTATGTGGTATGGCTGCAAGCAATCACGGGCGCACGGAGAATCACGTGGGTGCGCCAGGTGGCTCGGAGGTGTCATTTGGTTCGAAAGTTGGTCCGTGTGCTAATTGCTGATGATACACGCACGCCCCGGGACCGAAGGGGGTCTCGGTGCCGAGATATGGTGACCTCACCTTGAGACCGGAGGGGGTCCTAGGACTGAGGTGGCGCTGGTGCACCCCGAGATCGGGGGGGGTCTCAGGGTCGAGATATGGTGATCCCACCCCGAGACCGGAAGGGGTCTCAGGGGTGAGATGATGCTGGTGTACCCCGGGACCGGAGGGGGTCCCGGGGTCGAGATATGGTGATCCCACCCCGAGACCGGATGGGGTCTCGGGGTCGAGATATGGTGATTCCATCCTGAGACCGGAGGGGGTCTCGGGGGTGAGATGATGTTGGTGTACCCCGGGACTGGAGGGGGGTACCGGGGTCGAGATATGGTGATCCCATCCCGAGACCGGATGGGGTCTCGGGGGTGAGATAATGTTGGTGCACCCCGAGACCGGAGGGGGGTCTCGGGTCGAGATATGGTGATCCCACCCCGAGACCGGAGGGGGTCTCGGGGGTGAGATGATGTTGGTGTACCTCGGGACCAGAGGGGGGTCTCAAGGTTGAGATATGGTGATCCCACCCCGAGATCGGAGGGGGTCTCGGGGGTGAGATGATGTTGGTGTACCCCGGGACCGGAGGGGGTCCCGGGGTCGAGATATGGTGATCCCACCCCGTGACCGAAGGGGGTCTCGGGGTCGAGAGATGTTAATCTCCGTTAGCTGCTGTTACCTTCTATTCTAACGACTCTGGATCAGCCATATCAGATGCCCCATCACCCCGACGCCAAGTCACCTTCTTCAAACGTCGTGGAAGATAGACGTCCTTCTCCTCGGACCCCTGCAAGAAAAGTCCCCGAAGACCGGATGTTCCAGTGGGGACCCTCCGACGTTCAAGTCAGTTACTTGGGATCAGACAAGAACTGCTCAGGGGAAGGGAGCTGAGACAGTTAGGGTTTTGCTAGGAGGAAGAAAGCTAGAAAACCAGAGTTCAGATCCTTACTTACAGTGCGGGCGCATATTTTATACATGTCCGAATATCCCATCTTACTGTTCTGAAAGATTGCTGTCGTACCATCACTGTGCGTGCCGGAGGCATCCCGCGCTATCTATCAACATGGCATTACATGTGTCTCGCAGCCGCGGTTGTATTTGGTGCACGCCGTTGCTTGACATGACCGCGCATAGTGGCAAGTGGCAGTGAATCGTACGCCATAACGGAGTACAGTCATGCACAGGAACATGCAGTGCACCATACACCGTTATGAGGCATGGTCCTCCGAAACGGGGTGCAATCACACACAAGAACATGCAGTGCATCATACGCTGTTATGTGGTATGGCTGCAAGCAATCACGGGCGCATGGAGAATCATGTGGGCGCGCCAGGTGGCTCAGAGCTTTTCATTTGGTTCGAATGCTGGTCCGCGTGCGAATTGCTGATGATGCTCGCACGCCCCGGGACTAGAGGGGGTCTCGGGGCCGAGATATGGTGACCTCACCCCAAAACCGGAGGGAGTCCTGGTGGTGAGGTGGCGCTGGTGCACCCCGAGACCGGAGGGGGGTCTTGGGGTCGAGATATGGTGATCCCACCCCGAGACCGAAGGGGGTCTCGGGGGTGAGATGATACTGGTGTACCTCAGGACCGGAGGGGGGTCCCAGGGTCGAGATATGGTGATCCCACCCCAAGACCGGATGGGGTCTCGGGGGTGAGATAATGCTAGTGCACCCTGAGACCGGAGGGGGGGTCTCGGGGTCGAGATATGGTGATTCCACCTCGAGACCGAAGGGGGTCTCGGGGGTGAGATGATGTTGGTGTACCCCTGGACCGGAGGGGGGTCCCAGGGTTGAGATATGGTGATCCCACCCCAAGACCGGATGGGGTCTCGGGGTGAGATAATGTTGGTGCACCCCGAGACTGGAGGGGGGTCTCGAGGTCGAGATATGGTGATCCCACCCCGAGACCGGAGGGGGTCTTGGGGGTGAGATGATGTTGGTGTACCCCAGGACTAGAGGGGGGTCTCGAGGTCGAGATATGGTGATCCACCCCGAGACCGGAGGGGGTCTCGGGGTGAGATGACGTTGGTGTACCCGGGACCGGAGGGGGGTCCCGGGGTTGAGATATGGTGATCCTACCCGAGACCGGAGGGGGTCTCGGGGTCGAGAGATGGTGATCTCTGTTAGCTGCTGTTACCTTCTATTCTAACGACGCTGGATCAGCCATATCAGATGCCCCCTCACCCCGACGCCAAGTCACCTTCTTCAAACGTCAGGGAAGATGTACGTCCTTCTCTCCGGACCCCTGCAAGAAAAGTCCCCGGAGACCGGATGTTACGGTGGGGACCCTCCGATGTTCAAGTCAATTACATGGGATCAGACAAGAACTGCTCAGCGGAAGGGAGCTGAGATAGTTAGGGTTTTGCGAGGAGGAAGAAAGCTAGAAAACTAGAGTTCGGATCCTTACTTACAGTGCGGGCGCATGTTTTTATACCTGTCCGAATATCTCATCTTACTGTTCCGAAAGATTGCTGTCGTACCATCAGTGTGCGTGCCGGAGGCATCCCGCGCTATCTGTCAACATGACATTACATGTGTCTCGCAGCCGCGGTTGTATTTGGTGCGCGCGGTTGCTTGACATGACCGCGCACAGTGGCAAGTGGTAGTGAATCATACACCGTAATGGAGCATAGTCACGCACAGGAACATGCAGTGCACCATACACCGTTATGAGATATACCCTCCGTAACGGGGCGCAATCATGCATAGGAATATGCAGTGCATCATACGCTGTTATATGGTATGGCTGCAAGCAATCACGGGCTCACGAAGAATCACGTGGGTGCACCAGGTGGCTCAGAGCTGTCATTTGGTTCAAAAGCTGGTCACGTGCTAATTGCTGATGATGCCCGCGCGCCCCGGGACCGGAGGGGTCTCGGGGCTGAGATATGGTGACCTCACCCCGAGACCGGAGGGGGTCCTGGGGGTGAGGTGGCGCTGGTGCACCCGAGACCGGAGGGGGGTCTCGGGGTCGAGATATGGTGATCCCACCCCGAGACCGGAGGGGGTCTCGGGGGTGAGATGATGTTGGTGTACCCCGGGACCGAAGGGGGGTCCTGGGGTCGAGATATGGTGATCCCACCCCAAGACCGGATGGGGACTCGGGGGTGAGATAATGCTAGTGCACCCGAGACCGGAGGGGGGGTCTCGGGGTCGAGATATGGTGATTCCACCCCGAGACCGGAGGGGGTCTCGGGGGTGAGATGATGTTGGTGTACCCCGGGACCGGAGGGGGTCCCGGGGTCGAGATATGGTGATCCCACCCCGAGACCGGATGGGGTCTCGGGGTGAGATAATGTTGGTGCACCCCAAGACCGGAGGGGGGTCTCGGGGTCAAGATATGGTGATCCTACCCCGAGACCGGAGGGGGTCTCAGGGGTGAGATAATGTTGGTGTACCCCGGGACCGGAGGGGGGTCCCGGGGTCGAGATATGGTGATTCCACCCCGAGACCGAAGGGGGTCTCGGGGGTGAGATGATGTTAGTGTACCCCGGACCCGAGGGGGGTCCGGGGTCGAGATATGGTGATCCCACCCCGAGACCGGAGGGGGTCTCGGGGGTGAGATGATGTTGGTGTACCCCGGGACCAGAGGGGGGTCTCGAGGTCGAGATATGGTGATCCCACCCTGAGACCGGAGGGAGTCTCGGGGGTGAGATGATGTTGGTGTACCCCGGGATCGGAGGGGGGTCCCGGGGTGAGATTTGGTGATCCTACCCCGAGACCGGAGGGGGTCTCGGGGTCGAGAGATGGTGATCTCTGTTAACTGCTGTTACCTTCTATTCTAACGATGCTGGATCAGCCATATCAGATGCCCCCTCACCTCTGAGGCGAAGCGGGTCCCACTGACGAGGCGAAAGGGGTGTTCTCCTCCATGGGCGACATGGGGAATGTGAAGAGACGGCCACCTCCATGGGTGACATGGGGAATGTGAAGAGACGGCCACTTCCATGCACTGTGCCCGCCACGATCGACCTCGAGGCAATGTTAGCTCTTTAAAGTTCACATGAAAAGCTGCATCATCATTACCTCTCATAGCGACGACGTCAACGAGGTCCCGTCATTGGCCGGAGGCGTTCCGTATCGCGCGCTGGGCAACCATCGAGGCAACCCATCCTATGGTGGGGATCCACGTGGCTTACGAGACGAGGCAGGATGATTTGAAAACCCAATAAACCCAAATAAGGGGTTGAATCTGGCCATATCGCTTTCGCTATTGTCTTCCTCTGTTCCTGTGCTCTGATCTCTCCTGCAACTCGAGAGCTTGTGCTTGGCTTTCCTTCATGTCAGTTCTTTGTCCATTTCAGACTTCTCCATCCCTTCTTTTGCTCATGAGCTCTTCATCCTGGACCTCGGAGGGCGATTCAGAGAATTGTCCTCCCTCTGAGAGGCACTGTACCTCTCCCGCACCTTCTCCTTCTCCTCCGCTTGAGTGATCCACTGATTTAGAGGACCGCATCCCCCTGGCCCAGCACGGGTTGTCGGTGTAGCCCCATCGAGGATCCGCCGGTCGGAGGCCGGCACCTCCTCGAGGGTGGAGGGGTCCCCAGAGGGGACTACCTCTACGGTAACAGGTCTGGATTTGGCAAAAATTCGGGCCCATTACCAAATTTCCCGGGACGTTGAGCTTTTTCTGCCGACTCTCGATGATAGGGTCATCTCTTCCCGACCCGGTCGGGTAGCCCTATATGAGATTTGCCTGAAGGCAGGTCTCCATCCACCCTTTCCATCCTTTTTCATCAACATTCTTGACTACTACTCCTTGACTCCATCCCAACTGGTTCCGAACTCCTACCATGTCATTTGCGCCTTTGTCATTCTCTGCCATCGTCTGGGTATCACCCCTCGAATTTCTCTTTTCCGATCCTTCTATATCCTCCGGTCCCAGAAGGGTTGGTGGCTGTTCCAGCCCTGACCCAATCGGGTCCTCAAACTTTTTCTTCCTTCTTCAATCAAGGGATGGAAATCCCGATTCTTTTTTGCTGACCTTGACCAAGTTAGGCCCCGGTGGGGAGATCCTGACCTCCGAGGGAATGCAACTCCACCATCCATCCTGGGGATCGGGAGGCGTCGAGTCAATTGCTGGCTATCGAGATCCCTCGGTACACCTTGCTCTTGACAGAAGATAATCTCGAATCGGCGGGTCTCATCTCCCACCGGAGTAAGCCATTTCCACTATTTGCCAAAATTTTTGCCTGCTTCTCCTCTTTTTTTTTGACTTTGACTGATGTCGCGCAGCTATGAAGATACCGACAGAGAGGCTCCTGAGGGTCGTCTCTAAAAAGAGGGCCCGGGAAGGGCCACCTAGAGGCCAGTGAGCTCCAGCCCCAAAATGCCCGACGGCTCGGGCTTCCCAACCACCGGCACCACAAGACCCCCTGGCTGCTCCAGAAGTTGATCTCACAGCCGACACCCCGCTAGAGATGGCGGCGATCGTGAGAGTCCCAATTGAGGAGCCAGTCGCAGAGGAGCCAGTAGCGGCAGAGGAGCCCATAGTGGCTGAAGAGCTTTCCGCCCCTGGTGAACCGACTCCGTCGGAGGCTACCATGGATTGGGGTGAGGGGCCATCAAGGGCCGCGAGCCCACCCCGTGAGAGGTTGCCTAGGAACAGCCCGTGCACCGAGCCGGAGACTACCGAGACGGCCAAACGGAGTGGGGCCAAGCCAGGGCCGTCTCGGGACCCCTTGAACGATGGTCGCTGGGCTGAGCAGGTCCTCGCCCCGGTTTTATGCCCGAGATCCTGGAGGAACTCAGCCAGCAGAAGGCGAGCACATTCTTCCAGGATTTCTACGCGGCCATCGTCAGGGTAAGCGGTGTTTTCACCTTTTGCCTTCATATCTTTTTTTTCTTTTTGCTAACCTGGAACTCATGCATGCAGCTCGCACACTCCCTGAGGGCCGCCAGGGAGGCAATCCATGGTGGGAAGGCCCTTCTGTTGGAGGCGCAGAAGGAGGCCGAGGACGCTCAGCGCTGCGCGGAGGCGGCCGAAGAGGCGCTGGAGTTGGCCAAAAGCGCTTGGGCAAGTGAAACCAAGGCCGCTGAGAACGAGCGGAGGCCGATGCCAACCGTGTGCGCGTGGCACTCCACCAAATGATGGAGGCTGAGAACGTTGTGATGGCTAGAGATCTGCATATCTCTGAGCTGACCTTGGCCCTTCAGGAGGCTGAGGGTCAGGCGATCGCTGCAGAAGAAAAAGTGAAGGCCGCGGAGGAAGAAAAGAAGGCCGCGGAGGAAGAGGCACGGGCGGCGAAGGAGGAAGCAAGCCAATCCAGGGAGAAGGCGAGCTGCGCCCGGGAGGCCGAGAGGGCTGCAGTGGCAGCCCTTGCTGCGGAGAAAGCTCGGGCCACTGAGGTGGAAGCTGCCATCGTGGCCAGGACTGCCGGGATTATAGAAGAGTACAAAGCGTCTGAACGTTTTGTGGATGATCTTGCGGAGGCCTCGGCGGCGGTGTTCCTTCAGGGGTTCCAGCATGGAAATGAAAAGATTTCCAGAGACTTGGACATCCCCTAGGCCCTGGAAATCGAACCGGACCACCTCTCGGATGCGGCCCCTTCCGACGATGAGCCAGCGCCAACCGAACCGTGAACTTGTATTTTTATTTTTGCAAGTCCGACAACGTCAGCATTTTGTAATCCCTTGAAATTAATGAAATACTTTTCTTCAAAATACATTGTCTATTTGTGACTCTTACCCTGAATTCGTTGGTTGACAATACGTGGCCCCATGGTCCCATTAGTCCTTCTAGTGCTAGGGGATAACACTCAACTCATACGAGCTATTCCGTCTTAGCAATCTAGGACCGAAACTTGGGGCCGGAAAGGATAGGCTTCTTGGGGTTGAAGCGCCGGTCGTTGGAGGTTTAGGCGGGTTCCTCAGGACCGAAAGCGCACCACTATGCCAGGAGTGTGTCGGGCCTTGCGCCAGGTAGGCATGTGGCTTTTGGTGCCAACGGGGGTCGGACTTTATCTGGCCGGTGGGACTTTATGTGCCGTCGGGTGTTGGACTTTATGTGTCGTCGGGTGTCGGGCTTTATGTGCCGTCGAGTGTCGGGCTTTATGTGCCATTGGATGTCGGGCTTTATGCCTGGCTGGCCTAGGGATTTAGGTGCTGACGGGTGTTGGGCTTTATGCCTGGCTGGCCCAGGGCTTTAGGTGTCGATGGGTGTCTGGCTTTATGCCTGGCTGGCCCAGGGCTTTAGGTGCCGATGGGTGTCGGGCTTTATGCCTGGCTGGCCCAGGGCTTTAGGTGCCGACGGGTGTCGGGCTTTATGCCAGCTGGCCCAGGGATATAGGTGCCGACGGGTGTCGGGCTTTATGCCTGGCTGGCCCAGGGCTTTAGGTGCCGATGGGTGTTGGGCTTTATGCCTGGCTGGCTCAGGGCTTTAGGTGCCGATGGGTGTCGGGCTTTACGCCTGGCTGGCCCAGGGCTTTAGGTGCCGATGGGTGTCGGGCTTTATGCCTGACTGGCCCAGGGCTTTAGGTGCCGACGGGTGTCGGGCTTTATGTCTGGCTGGCCTAGGGCTTTAGGTGCCGATGGATGTCGGGTTTTATGCCTGGCTGGCCGAGGGCTTTAGGTGCTGACGGGTGTCGAGCTTTATGCCTGGCTGGTGCAGGGCTTCTGGTACCGACGGGTGTCGGGCTTCATGCCTGGCTGGCCCAGGGCTTTAGGTGCCGACGGGTGTCGGGCTTTATGCCTGGCTGGCCCAGGGCTTTAGGTGCCGACGGATGTCGGGCTTTATGCCTGGCTGGTGCAGGGCTTCTGGTACCAACAGGTGTCGAGCTTCATGCCCGGCTGGCCTAGGGCTTTAGGTGCTGACGGGTGTCGGCTTTATGCCTGGCTGGCCTAGGGCTTTAGGTGCCGACGGGTGTCGGGCTTTATGCCTGGCTAGCCCAGGGCTTTAGGTGCCGACGGGTGTCGGGCTTTATGCCTGGCTGGCCCAGGGCTATAGGTGCCGATGGGTATCGGGCTTTATGCCTGCTGGCTCAGGGCTTTAGGTGCCGATGGGTGTCGAGCTTTACTCCTGGCTGGCCCAGGGCTTTAGGTGCCGACGGGTGTCGGGCTTTATGCCTGGCTGGCCCAGGGCTTTAGGTGCCTACGGTGTCGGGCTTTATGTCTGGCTGGCCCAAGGCTTTAGGTGCCGACGGATGTTGGGTTTTATACCTGGCTGGCCTAGGGCTTTAGGTGCCGATGGGTGTTGGGCTTTATTCCTGGCTGGCCCAGGGCATTAGGTGCCGACGGGTGTCGGGCTTTATGCCTGGCTGACGCAGGGCTTCTGGTGCCGATGGGTGTCGGGCTTCATGCCTGGCTAGCCCAGGGCTTTAGGTGCCGATGGGTGTCGGGCTTTATGCCTGGCTGGCCCAGGGCTTTAGGTGCCGACGGATGTCGGGCTTTATGCCTAGCTGGTGTAGGGCTTCTGGTACCGACGGGTGTCGGGCTTCATGCCTGGCTGGCCAGGGCTTTAGGTGCCGACGGGTGTCGGGCTTTATGCCTGGCTGGCTCAGGGCTTTAGGTGCCGACAGGTGTCGGGCTTTATGCCGGCTGGCCTAGGGCTTTAGGTGCCGATGGGTATCGGGCTTTATGCCTGGCTGGCCCAGGGCTTTAGGTGCCGACGGGTGTCGGGCTTTATGCCTTGCTGGCTCAGGGCTTTAGGTGCCGATGGGTGTCATGCTTTATGCCTGGCTGGTGCAAGGCTTTAGGTGCCGACAGGTGTCGGGCTTTATGCCTGGTTGGCCCAGGGCTTTAGGTGCCAATGGGTGTCGGGCTTTACGCCTGGCTAGCCCAGGGCTTTAGGTGCCGATGGGTGTCGGGCTTTACGCCTGGCTAGCCCAGGGCTTTAGGTGAAAAGAACTCAGGAGCTAAAATTGATAGTTGTTAATATAAAATGAGAGGCGAAAACCCAAATGGATACAGGCACGATATTCGATGTGAGAGGAGGAATGCGTTACTGATAATACCGACGAAGGTTATCTACATTCCATGTCCTAGGGAGTGGCTTCCCATCGAGCTCTTCAATTTTGTAAGCTACGTGGCGAAGTGTCTCGGCGATCCGATAGGGTCCTTCCCAATTTGGAGCTAGCTTGCCTCCCTCTGCTGGCTTCGAGACCTCGGCCCGTCGAAGGATCAGGTCCCCTGGTAAGAAAGTCCTAGGACGCACACGGGCGTTGTAATATTTGGCGGCCCGTTGCTGGTAAACCGCCATCCGAAGTTGCGCTCGGTCTCGCACCTCCTCCACCAGGTCAAGGTTGGCTCACAGCTGGTTTGGGTTACCTTCCTCATTGTATGATTCCACCCGAGGGCTTGGTGAGCCAACCTCCACCAGGATGACGGCTTCGGATCCAAAGACTAAGCTGAATGGGGTCTTGCCGATGGGGGCTCACGGCGTTGTGTGGTAGGCCCACAGCACGTTGGGGAGCTCCTCCACCCATCGCCCTTTATAGTCATCTAGTCGAGATCTCAGTCCTTGGAGAATGATTCGATTAGTCACCTCGGCCACCCCGTTGGTCTGAGGGTGCCCGACGGAAGTGAACCTCTGTCGGATGCCTAGCTCGGAGCAGAACTCCCGAAAGGACGCATTGTTAAACTACCGGCCATTATCAGTGACCAGGGTATGTAGTAGCCCGAACCGACATATGATGGACTTCCAAAAGAAGGATCTCACTTTGTTCTCTGTGATCTTAGCAAGGGCCTCGGCTTCAACCCACTTAGTGAAGTGATCCACCGCCACCAAGAGGAACTTTCGCTATCCGGAGGCCAAGGGAAATGGTCCAAGGATATCCATACCCCACTGGGCGAAGGGCCAGGGTGCTACTAAGGGGGTTAACTAAGACATCGGCTGTCACTGGATATTAGCGTGACGCTGATAGCTATCACATCTCTTGACGAGCTCGGCCGCGTCCTCCTTCATTGTTAGCTAGAAGTACCCCTGCTGCAGGGCCTTGTAAGCTAGGGCTCTGCCCCCAGGTGACTCCCACAGATGCCTTCATGGATCTCCCAGAGGATGTAATCTGATTCAGCCGGTCCCACGCACCTGAGGACCGGGTATGAGAATGATCTCCGATAAAGCTTCCCGTCCATCATCAAGAACCTCGGGGCCCTCCGCCTGAGTAGCCTGGCCTCAGCGGGGTTATCTGGGAGAGTACCATCGGTCAGATATCGGATGTAGGCATCCATCCAAGAGGGCTCTTGCTCCACCGCAACGCTTCATCGGCAACTTCAATGATTGGGGCTTGTAGGTGCTCCACATATGTTCTTCCCAGCGTCCCGTCGGCCGAAGTGGCTAAGCGGGATAATGCATCGGCCCTGGCATTCTCCGCTCTGGGAATGTAGCTGACGTGGAAGTAAGAGAAACGAGAGGCTTGGGATTGCACCTTTCTCAAATATCGGGACATGGTTGGGTCCCTAGCCTCGTACTCCCCGGTGATCTGCCCAGAAACAAGCTGAGAGTCTGTGAAGGCCCTCAAACGCCCCGTGCCTAACTCCTCTGCCAACCTCATCCCCGCTAGCAAAGCTTAATACTCCGCCTGGTTATTGGTTGCCGGGAACTGGAATCTGAGAGCATACTCCACTGCATCTCCCTCTAGGCTCGTAAGAATGAGTCCAGCTCTACTTCCTTGAGAATTTGCGGCTCCATCCACATGCAAGATCCAGTCCTCCTTTTCTGCCTCTTCGGTCGAGGGAGGGTCTGCACACTCCTCCGGCGTACCTCCTCCACACCCCTCTCGGTCCAGGAACATTCAACCAAGAAATCAGCTAACACCTGAGACTTCATGGCTGACCTTGGCCGGATGGATAGGTCAAACTCACTTAGTTTAATGGCCCATTTGGCTAGCCGACCGGAGGTGTCATGGCAAGACAAGATGGTCCGGAGAGGTTGATCCGTGAGCACCACGATGGGATGAGCTTGAAAGTAAGGTCGAAAGCATTGAGCAGAGACCACCAGGGCAAAAATAATCTTCTCGGTTCTAGAGTACCTGGTCTTGGCATCATGAAGTACCTTGCTGATATAATAGATTGGCTTCTGGACCTGTCAACATCCATGCGCATGAGCACAGAGCTAACAGCTTCGGGGGAGGCCGCAAGATATAGGAAGAGCTCCTCTCCATTCTTAGGCTTGGACAACAGCGGGGGAGTGGATAGAAACTGCTTCAACTCCTCAAAGGCACCCTGACACTCCCTTGTCCACTCGAAGCTGTTGACCTTGCACAGTGCCTTAAAGAAGGGCAGACACCTTTCTGCCGATCTTGACATGAAACAACTCAAAGCCGCCACCCTCCCAGTCAGGCGTTGTACCTCCTTCTTGTTAGCTGAGGGCCTCATCTCCAAGATAGCCCTGATCTTGTCAGGGTTGGCTTCAATCCCTCGCTGGGTTACCATAAAACCCAGAAACTTGCCTGCTGCCACTACAAAGGTGCACTTGTGGGGGTTAAGCCTCATCCAATACCGGCGCAGGTTATTGAAGGTCTTCTCGAGGTCGGCGATATGGTCAACTGCACTGATGCTCTTGGTCAACATATCATCCACATACACCTCCATGTTACGCCCTATATGGTCCTTAAAGTCCTTATTCATCAATCTTTGATAGGTGGCCCCGGCATTCTTCAACCCAAACGACATTACCTTGTAACAGTAGATCCCCTTTTCTGTGATAAAAGAGGTGGCTTCCTCATCCGCCGGGTTCATCCTAATCTAATTATACCCCAAGAATGCATCCATTAAACTAAGGGTTTCATGCCCGGACGTGGCATCCACAAGCTGGTTGATCTGGGGCAGCGGGAAGCTGTCTTTGGGGTACGCCTTGTTGAGGTCAGTGAAGTCCACTTACATCCTCCAGCTCCCACTGGGCTTGCGAACCATTACGACATTTGCTAGCCAGTCTGGGTAATGCACCTCGCAGATGTGACCGGCGGCCAACAGCTTCCGCACCTCCTCATCTACAGCCTTCTGTCGATCGGGGGTGAAACTCCTTTTCTTCTATCGGATGGGTCGGCACTCCGCCCGAATGTTGAGTTGGTGGGTAATCACTCCTCTAGAATCCCTGGCATGTCGGACACCGACCAGGCAAAGACATCCGCATTAGCTCGCAGAAAGGCAAGGAGTCGGTCTCGAGCCTCCTCCAGAAGTAGGGCTCCAATCCGGACTGATCTTGCTGGGTCCTCTCTAAGGGGGAAAGTAAGCAGCCACTCCGTCGACTCTCCTTTTCTCTCCAGGTCTCGAGGATCCAATGTCTTAGGTACTGGTGCGGGTGCCGCCTCCCGGACTGGGGGCCATGTGGTACCAAAGTGAAGGTGGATTCTGCTCTCCTCGCATCTCCCTGACTCATCTGCTGGTGGGAAACCTCATGAGGAGCCTCTTAGTGGATATGACGGCATCCAAGAGGTTGAGCCCAGGCCTCTCGAGGATCGCGTTGTAAGCGAGGGGCATGCGAACCACCAAGAACTTTATGAAAATAGTGCTTTGACATGGGGCTGTTCCAGCCATCACAGGGAGAATAACCTCCCCCTCAACTTTTACAGAATCTCCCATAAATCCCATCAGAGGTGTGGCGATAGACCGGAGTAGATCAGGTGACAGGTTCATGCGAACAAAAGCGTCGTAGTTCAAAACATCCACAGAACTCCCACTATCAACTAGAATTCTTTTTACAGGATGTTTAGTGATCGTCATGGACACAACGATGCTATCATCATTTTTGTTTACTACCCCATCTAAGTTCTTTTCAAATAAAGGAATTACAGACTTTGACTCCCCCTCCCCTCTCGGCCTCTTCGATGGGCCTCCTGCCCCCTAGAAAATCATTGCCACCGTCTTCTCCGTCGGGGCATTATCGATCACCGGTGGCGGGGGCGCTGACGGGCCAGGAGCTCCTGGGTTGTTCCTCTGGACGAAATTTTCCAGGTGGCCCCGCTGGATAAGGTCTCCAATAGCCTTCTTCAGCTGGCGACACTCGTCGGTATCATGACCATGATCCCGGTGGTAGCGGTAGTAGAGGTTCTTGTTGCGAGGGATCTTCTGGTTCATTGGAGGAGGGCGCTACAGATAGGACTCTCCTTCAATCTCGAGCAAAATCTAAGATATTGGGGCGAGGAGTGGGGTGTAGGGTCCGTCTCTTGGTGCAGGGGCTCGGGGGTGGTTGTCTGGCCGACGAGGAGGCTCAGGTCTTCTGGGGCAAGCTTCGGTAGGCTCCGGTCGAGCTGGCTTCTTGGGGACGTTCCCTCTAGCCTTGCGCCAGGAAAAGTCAGCCTCGTCAGCCCAGATGTACTTCTGGGCCCGAATCAGAAGTCAGCGTAGGAACCCGGCGGCTTCTTGTCAAGGGAGTACGCAAAGTGAGATGGGCAAAGCCCCCGCTTCAAGGCCAAGGTGGTCACCGAGTCCTCAAGGTTGTAGACCTCCAGAGCTGCTTCTTTAAACCGAGCGACGTAGTCCCACAGGGACTCACCGCTCTTCTGCTGGATAGCGAAAAGGCTGTCTGCCACCCTTGGAATCTTTCAGCATGCGTCAAAATGGTCCAAGAAAGCCCTCTCCAACTGATGGAAGGAATCGATGCTTCATGGCGGCAGACAGGAGTTCCAAGCTTGGGCGGCCTTCTTTAGGGTGGCCGGGAAGGCAATGCACATGAGTGAGTCAGTGGCCCCCTAGACTTGCATGAGAACTTTGTAGCTTTCCAAGTGGTCTAAGGGGTCTGTGGTCCCGTCATACGGATCTAGTTGGGGAAGATGAACCTGGTGGAGATGGGCTCCTCCATGATGCAGCGAGACAAGGGAGGCCTGCTGTCGTAGTCCGTTTCTGGTAGGTGGGTGATCCGATGGCTAAGCTCCTCCAGCCTTTGATTATACTCATCGAGTCGATGCTCGGCTCGACGAGGCATTCGGCCATCAAAAGAGCCCTCCCTCGAGGATTCGGAAGATGGAGAACGGAGACGGTGATGCCGGCGGGGGCGCTCTACCTCCTTCCCATGCCGCTGCTTAGAAGAGACACTAGTGTAGTGGGAAGAGACCGGTGTCTCTTAGAGGCTTCGTGGTGGTGAGGCTTAGGCGGAGATCGATGGTGGCGATCCCCAGGCACCGGTGATTTCCTTCGGGAGGAATGCTGGCTGGGTTGCACCACCCCCGGGACAGATGGATTCAGCTCCGGCTGCTGTGCGGCCGCCTGTTAGTGCTGCACGCCCTGAACCACCGCCGCCAAAGACTGGACTTGCGTGGCTAGGGCGATGAACCGATCTTCTTGGTGCTTTGCGGAGGAGGCACAGGGACATCGACCTAAGGAGCGGAAGGTCCCGCCTCCTGAGGGCACAGCGGCTCCGGAATGCTGGCCGCGAGAGCTAGGGGGGCCTCCGTGGGTGGACCGGCCCCGCGGTGCTGCCCCCAGCACAACCGACAGAAACTCCCTTCGTTCGGGTTGTCACCATGGCTTTTAGAGCTTGAAGAGAGAAAGTATAGACTGCTGGTTCGATGTCTTTCTCTTTCCTCCCCCTTCTTGGCGCGCCAATCTGATGACGCCAAGTCACCTTCTTCAAACGTCAGGGAAGACGGACGTCCTTCTCTCTGGACCCCTGCAAGAAAAGTCCTCGGAGACCGGATGTTCCGGTGGGGACCCTCCGACGTTCAAGTTAGTTACTTGGGATCAGACAAGAACTGCTCAGCGGAAGGGAGCTGAGACAGTTAGGGTTTTGCTAGGAGGAAGAAAGCTAGAAAACTAGAGTTTGGATCCTTACTTACAGTGCGGGCGCATGTTTTTATACCTATCCGAATATCCCGTCTTACTGTTCATGAAGATTGCTATCGTACCATCACTGTGCATACCAGAGGCATCCCGCGCTATCTATCAACATGGCATTACATGTCTCGTAGCCACGGTTGTATTTGATGTGCGTCGTTGCTTGACATGACCGCGCACAGTGGCAAGTGGCAGTGAATCGTACGCCGTAACAGAGCACAGTCACGCACAGGAACATGCAGTGCACCATACGCCATTATGAGACATGGCCCTCCATAGTGGGGTGCAATCATGCATAGGAACATGCAGTACACCATACACTATTATGTGGTATGGCTGCAAGCAATCACGGGTGCACGGAGAATCACGTGGGCGCGCTAGGTGGCTCGGAGCTGTCATTTGGTTTGAAAGCTGGTCCGTGTGCTAATTGCTGATGATGCCCGCATGCCCCGAGATCGGAGGGGGTCTCAGGGTCGAGATATGGTGATCCCACTCCGAGACCGGAGGGGGTCTCGGGGGTGAGATGATGTTGGTGTACCCAAGACCAGAGGGGGTCTCGAGGTCGAGATATGGTGATCCCACCTCGAGACCGGAGGTGGTCTCGGGGGTGAGATGATGTTGATGTACCCCGGGACCGGAGGGGGGTCCCGGGGTCGAGATATGGTGATTCCACCCTGAGACCGGATGGGTCTCAGGGGTGAGATAATGCTAGTGCACCCTGAGACGGAGGGAGGGTCTCGGGGTCGAGATATGGTGATTCCACCCCGAGACCGGAGGGGGTCTCGGGGGTGAGATGATGTTGGTGTACCCCGGGATCGGAGGGGGTCCCGGGGTCGAGATATGGTGATCCCACCCAGAGATCGAATGGGGTCTCGGGGGTGAGATAATGTTGGTGCACCCCGAGATCGGAGGGGGGTCTCGGGGTCGAGATATGGTGATCCCACTCCGAGACCGAAGGGGGTCTCGGGGGTGAGATGATGTTGGTGTACCCCGAGACTAGAGGGGGGTCTCGAGGTCGAGATATGGTGATCCCACCCCAAGACCGGAGGGGGTCTCGGGGGTGAGATGATGTTGGTGTACCCCAGGACCGGAGGGGGGTTCCGGGGTCGAGATATGGTGATCCCACCCCGAGATCGGAGGGGGTCTCGGGGTCGAGAGATGGTGATCTCTGTTAGCTGTTGTTACCTTCTATTCTAACGATGCTGGATCAGCCATATCAGATGTGTCTACAAAAGAAACAAGGAATAGATGGAATAACAAAATAAATTTGGTGAATTAGTGGATAAAAGCAATTAGAATAACCATTGATCCAACAAATGCCTGTTATCCTTTAATAGAGGTGGCAGAGATTTGATTCAACCCACCAACTCAACCATAACCCACCCTCCACAAAGAATAGGGTTAGGTTATTTTTTTCTAACTTGAACCTAAATAATCCAAAAAATTTTGGATCGGTTCATGAGTATCCCCAAATGATCCAAAAATGATAATTATTATAAAATGCACAAGTTTGATCATCATTCACTATTAGTTATTTGGATATAAAGATAAGATATATTTTTAATTTTAATTTTTTTAAATTATAGTATTTTATATAGATAGTATTATATAATTTTATGAATTATCAATTAGATTGTTTACATAATTAATATTTTAATAATTTTATCTTTTTTAATATGGAATGTATTTGATGCTAATGAGACTCAACAAATGATGGATTAGAAGTACATATCTTAAGTTGACTCTTGTTGAACGATCAACTTCAAACACCCTTGAGGAGGAGATGAAAAAGTAGAATTAGTAGGAATAGTATCTTCAACTTTCTATACCCTACCCCATCCTTGCCTTATGCCCCATCAAGTAATAATTTTAGCCACCATCCTTAACCTCGCTTTGTTTTCCCAACTTTATTCCTTTTCTTTTGTTTTAAAATTATCTTCGAAAAAAACCCTCCAAAATATTTAGAAAACTTTTAGAATGTTTAAAAACTTTAACATATTTAAAAATATAGATTCATGGCAGGTTTGGGATGGGTTTTGAGGTGGAGAGTATATGCACCAACTCCTCCCGATCTCAATTGCAAGGTCTTTGAATTTTTTTTCAAAACTCACTCTAAACTCAATCAAGCTTGAAGACCCTACTTGATCTAGGTAAGTGGGGTTGTGCCCTCATCAAGTTAGGATAAAATTTTCACTCCTGAGAGAATTAGGCATAAATTTACTTTTTTTAATTTATGGTATTAAGTATATTTATAATATTTTCTTATTTCATTTTGTAATCTTATTGATAATTTGATATTGATATTTATTTAAAATTTTAAAAATACACTTTATATACTATTACTTAATTATATTATCTTAATATTTTTATAAGTTTATAACTATTATTCTATTAGTATCTAATCATGCTATAATTTTATGTCTGGCTACTATAATGTTTAGAGTAGCAAATGGATGAGAAAAAAAAAGAGTGAATTGATCATTAAAAAGAATAAGAAAATAGAAGCATGTATTAAATTCTTTTTTTAAAAAAAAACCTTAAACTAACTCAAAATGATCCATTAGTTAATCCTAACTCAATCATCTAGGGTTAGGGTTTAGCTTCAATAACTTGAACTCAAAAGAGACCTGATCTCAAAAGTAATTAGAAGCCAAAGTGGTCTAATTCAAAATATCTTGGCCTGACCTAATTGCCACTTCCAAATAATCTTTCTGATTGAAAAAAATACATAGCTTCTTGATGAGGTAAACCTTTGTCAATTTATAACCATCTGACACATGGTTGTTTACCTCAGCCAAATTGATTAGTGCCATCTCATCACTCGATCAATCTTTGATGGAATGGATTCTTGGGTCTAATAGGGAAAAAAAAAATTCAATGATCAGAAATTCCAATTCAATCAAAAAACCTCACACCCACCTATGAAAGGAGGTTTGATTTGGTATATTTTTTATATTCAATCTTTATTTCTTTTGAGAAAACCTAGGCCTCAAAGATCCTGTCTAAGTTGCTTACCACCATAATCCGATAATGACTTGAGCATCAGAGGATCTGCTTCAAGGATAGATTCTAGAGACCTTTTATCATTTTTTTTCTTTGTGCAAGCAAACTCGTTATTAATCTTTATATCGGTAACCTTAGTCATACTCTACATTAAGTTGATTTTAGTTGTAATTGATCCTTTCTAGGTTTTCTTTTTTTTTTCAAGAAAAAAAGGAAAAACACGCACACACAGGCACTTCCCTTTATGTGAGCAACATGTGCTAGGAAATAAAAATGATGATCGTTATAAGAATAGCTATCACCATAATTGGCACACAAGATTATAATTCTACACCTTATCCCCCCTTTAGTCATAAAGAGCTTTGTAGTGTAAGCATTTGAAGCAACTCTAATATGACTTGATCGAAATAAATCCACAATCTTATGAAAAGAACAAACCAAGCCCACAAGTAGAAACAAGAATAAATATGAAATATGTCAAGTAACCTGTCAAAGAATTAGCAAATGCTATCAAGCCATTTTCTTGTATGTATTTGATAACCTATCCCATTTGGTGCACTATTACATTGTGCCAACAATAATACTTGTTAAAAAAAATTAAATCATAAACTATATGAAATCTCAAGATCATTATATTGATCATTAAGAACATTAACCAAAAAATACATGGATCTATTGATATCGATCAGTGACTATCGCAGAATTACTATGACTATCAAACATTGATAAATGAATGCAATAGAGAGTAGTTTGTGGCCTTACTCAACCAAATTGCCTTAGCTCTTTAATGGGACCGTCGTCTCTTTTCCTGATGGAAAGAAGAGAAACTGTGTTGTGATTTGGTATGTTGGAGACCATAACTGATAGGGTATTTATATAGGATTCTCATAATCTCCTAAATGGTGTCTACTCAATTTAATTCCATATCAATTCAAAAATCAATGGGTTACCAGTATTAAACCACGTAATTTCAACCCATATCAAATAGCTTATATAATTGAAGGAGAATATTGTTGCCCAATATAGAACATGTATGTGATTTCCTATTAATTTACCTAATATAGGAAATCCAATTTTTTGGCACAATATAGAAAACGTGATTTCTTATTGTTACTTAATATAGAAAATCTAATTTTTTGACCCAATATAGAAAATGTGATTTTCTTTTAATTTACCTAATATAGGAAATCTGATTTCCTAACAATACTTACTATTCTAATTATACCTCAAAATTTTGATGACCTTTCTAATTATTTGAAACATCAATTTTGAAGATCTTCATATTTTTTTACCAAAGAGAAATAATCATATACAAATAAGTCATCAATAAGAGAATAGAAGTCCACCATAATCTTGAGAAAATTTGAACCATGAGTTACACCCTAATTCATAGACTTGATTACCATACCCCTAATATGATTAATAAAGGTCTCTATTCTTAAAAAATAAGAGAGAGAAAATTTATCATTATTTGTCATAGAGTAAAATTATCATTATTTGTAAATTTTCTAGTTCTCATACTCGAAGTGTTACCTAAACTTTCATGCTATAGGATTGAAGACTTTTCTTTACTAAAGCTCTTTTAGATATAATATTTTCTATATTAGAGCAAGTATATATTTATTATTAGGAGATAATGTTAGTTTGTACAAACTATCATATAAAAGAAAGTTCCCAACATTTTATAAATTTTAATTAAATCAATATTTCTATCTCTAATATGAAAACAATATCCTTGTTTATCCAAATTAGAAATTAAAATTAAATCCTCTTAAAGGACAGCATGAAGCAAGCTGAAAACTAAACCTTAAAATCTAACTAAATAGTCTCTATAATTTTAACCTCAATTTCAATATTATTATTAATTCTCATGTTTGTCTAAAGCATTATAGGCATCTTTGATTCGATCTAAATCCAATAAATAAGGAAGTGAGGGCATGATGAACCATAAATTTATGAGATATTTTAATCTCAAATTGATTGGGTACTTAGTGTCTTTGTCGTATAATTGCCAAGAAAACTTTGATACTGCTGGTTTCAATTAATCCTCTCATATGTTCAAAATACATCTTTTTATGCATAAGAAATAGAATGTGATGCCTCTAGAGTTGGAATTGGTGCGGTACTCATGCAAAAGAAACAACCACTAGCTTTCACTTGCAAGGCGTTATCAAACAAACATTTAGAGTTTTTAACTTATGAGAAAGAGATAATGGCAATCTTACATGCAGTTAATAAATGGCAAAATTATTTGATGGGATGACCATCGTCATCTACATTGATCACTGTAACTTAAAGTACTTACAAGAACAAAGGTTATCCACGAAAATTCAGCAAAAATGGATAGCTAAGCTTATGGGGTATGACTATAAAATCAAATATAAGAAAGGCTCAGATAACTTAGTAGTAGATGCTCTCTCCTGTCAAATGAAGGAATTATCAACCATCTCTTATCCACTACCTACATCGATCGATCAAGTCCGAACTGAGACTTGGATGATGAGTCCTTGCAAGCGATCATATGATAACTTCAAGAACAACCAGATAAATTATCTTATTACAGCTATGAAGATGGCCTATTAAAGTACAAAGGAAGAGTGATGCTTAATGCAAATTCCAATTGATGAAATAGGGTCCTACAAATTCTACATGATTCCCTAGAAGGAGGGCATTTAGGATTTCTTAAGACATACAAAAGGGTGTCAAGAACCTTCTATTGGAAAGGAATGGAAAAGACATTAAGCAGCATATATATGGCATCCTATGATATTTGTCAGAGAAACAAAAATGAATCTCTTGCTCCTCCCACTCTTCTCTAATCTTTACCTATCCCAGAAGGAGTGTGAGCAGATCTCTCCATGGACTTTATTGAAGGACTACCAAACTCACAAGGAAAGGACACTATTATGGTAGTAGTCAACCGCCTCTTTGAATATGCTCACTTCATTCCAGTAGCTCATCCCTTACAGCCACTCAAATTGCGCAATTATTTATAGAGCAAGTTTTCAAACTACATGATCAAGTACAACAGCTTGCCATTCTAGACCAAAAAATGATAAAGAAAAACAACAGAGGTGTGACCATGGTACTGGTAAAATGACCCAACTCAGCTCATGAAGAAACCACTTGGGAGCATCTTTACAAGCTACAAAAAAGGTTTGCAAATTTTTAACGTTGATTTTTTTTAGGAGTAGAATGATAGGCTTCCCAATTTAGAAGGTCCCATCATATCTATAAGATTTGAAGCATCTAGCCAATAAGGAAAACTCCTAATTATACACCATGATTTATTTTCTCATTAGCTTCGATAGAATATTTTTGCATTTAGCCTTCTTTAAATAATTAAGAGATTTTTACCTATAAATATGTAATAGCTCTTTTGGCTAGGTATTGTAAAATATAATATCATTAGTTTCTCTTGTTTGGAGGCTCAACCATCTCGAAGTGATTATCTAGAGACGTGATCCCTTTGAAGTGATCACAATTATTTCAAGCTTTTTTTATTCTATCTCCATTGCTAACAAGGATCACAACAAATTTCGGCCTTTGGCATCGTAGGCTACTCCTCGGTGACCAACTGTGGCAGTGGTCGGCCATGGCACAATAAGTATATAAGGCACTGCAGCTATCAACAGGAGGGGTCGAAGGGTTTGGTTTTTTTTTTTTTTTTTTTTTTTTTGATAAACCTAATGTAGGATTAGAATATTAGGCAAGAAAATCCACACCTAGAATTAAGAAAACCTCAATAAATCTCAAAGATTTTATCCCAAGATCAATTCATAAATATAATCATCATAAATATTCATAAATGATCGATTAGTATTAGATAAACATATATAAAATTATATTGAATGACATATGCCCACTCACATACCGCTTATTGGAGATTGTTAATAATTTCATAACAGCAAATAGTAATAATAAACAAACATCATGAAAAAACGATAGAAGTTTCAAAAAAGGATAGGTCATTCCCTTCTTACTCCTTTGAAGCATAAGTCTTCCCCTTCTTCCTCCTTTCTTAGGAAGCGCAGAAGTCTTAGAGAAGTATAACTTCTTCTCTTCTTGCTCCTTCCTTAGGCATAGGTCATTATTAGGCTTTAAACCTATACAAACCGCTAACCATATTAATTAATAAAGATGAGCTTAAGCCTAAGCCAAATTGATCACATTTTAATCAATGGCGAGCTCATTTGACTTGTATCATTGAATCAAATTTGTTCAATTAGTTTTACAAAATTAAAATCATAATAATTAATGTTTGAAAAATTTGCAACATATTGAGGCCATTAATTACAAAAGTTGTGAGGATGGTTAAAAGGATCAACAAAGAGACATATTGGATTAATTGTCCACAGGCTGGTAGATGCAACGACACTATACATGTTCATTCTATCTACTAGGATGTTGTCTAGTACAAGGTTTTTGGGTGTAAAATCTATAGATAGTGGTCATGATAGATGGATCATTATTTGTTTGCAAGAGAAAAGAAGAGAGTTCATTACTTTCTATAGTCCAAAGTAAAATCAAATTCCATCAACATGAAAAATAAGCAATTTGTTTCTTTTTCTTTATGAACGTTACTCTTAATTAGCTCTTCCCCTGGTCATTCTTCATTCCCTCCTACTTTTCCCCAGCAATGAAACATCCTACCATGTCCTAGTGGCATGATAGAAAATGCATACCAACGGGATGAAATTAAGTGCATGTGAAGATACAACAGCCAGTGATGAAAATGCATATTAATAGGATGGACCACTTTTATGTTACCTTCCATCTAATAAGATGAACAATGAGAATGTGCTTGAACTAGATGGCGAAAGGATTTTGAATCATAAACTATACCATAAAGGTTCCAATAATTTTAGTGATGATGATGAGAACCTCAACTTTAATGGTGATGATAATGCTCTTGACATGGATGACAATAGCCACCAGGAAGACGATAATGATAATGTTTTTTTTTTGATGATTAGTAATGTTTGTTATGTTCTATTTCATATCGATGCGCGAGTGTTATCTATCTTTTATACCAAATTATTAGTAAGATAATATGGCAAAGTAATTTGAGAAGTTGAAGCTTAAGTATAGAACTATTATTTTTTTTATTCTGCATATTAATTATTCATTTTCATTCAGTACTATTCTAATAGTACAAGTGAGAAACAATTATTTGTTAACATCTAATAACTTCATTTAACACATTATGTAGGCATGGCTATAGAAGGTAGAGGTGCAGGGGACTGGTAGAGGAGCTAGCTAGTACAACAGCTAGGATGAAGAAACTATATGGGAAATAAGAGGAGATGAGGTAAAATATTCAATAAAATATAGGCGGAGGAATCACAACGACAAGATGCATAACAGTAGTCACACTCATATAAGACTATATGGCGCCCTCACTAGAAGGAGAACAATATGGTGGGATACATGAAAATCTTAATAGTGCAGGTATTGATGATTTTTTCAATCAAATACCCCATAGTTAAGGGGAGCTAAGTGAAATTAAATCTTTTTTTATTTTTAAAATTATGTGGCCTTTGGCTCTAATGCGAGGAAGGGTCAAGGAAAAACAAAATGCATTCAGGATGATATGAGGATCAGGAATGGTACATAAATAATTGTTACCATTCCTATATAAATTAATAAGATGATAGGTAAGAATACTTGTAAAATTATTAGTTTCAATGGATAGATGGTGTGTACTAATGCACCATGGAGTGTTAAGAGTTGAAAAGAAGTAATAAGTAAAGTAGGTGACAAAATGCGGAGAATGGTTGAGGTAACATATTTTACCTACACATTTTTTTTATTTAACTTATCAATATGACGTCATTTTTTATTTATCTTTTTATTATTTTATAATGTTTTATATTCTTTTTTAAGGATAAATTTAATTTAAATTTAAATTACAAAATGATGAAGAGAACCATCTGTGAGACTTTGTACATTGTTATGCAGTGTTTGTGTAGAGTTTCGAAGTATTATAGAATGAGCAGCTTACACATATTATAAAAGATATTAATGAGTATTGACTCACTATAACCTACTGGAAGTCAAGTAAGTTTGAGGTAGCTAGGCTTTAACTACTAGACTTATCAATGCCTTTAAGAGATTTTTTGTATTAGGTATCACTCTGCTAGTACTTCTTTTTAGCAATGTTATGCAGAAAGTGAATAAAAGAAATAGGAAATCAGTTAATTCCAAAAATTAAATACAATATATGTGGATCGGTGTCCTTTGGTGAAGTGGAATGTAGGATGGCAGAAAATATGTAAAAAAACATTAATTCCTATCTATGATACATTTGTATGTGATACCTAAGTCTTTTTTCATGCAATCTAATAATGTCAACCGCTTTTAAATGATAGATAGATTCGGAGACCGGTCAAAAGAAGAGTACCGATGAGATATGTCTCACACAACATATTAAAAAGATAACAAAGAATGATTTTGTGTAGTTGGATAGTATATCTAAAGCAAATTATGTATGTGCATTCATCGACATGCCAATGCATCAATTTGTCCTTTATTCTCATACTTTACTAATTTTCTTTTCTATGCTTTTATATATGTTGGATGAAAATATGTTTATTTTTTTTATTTGAAAGATCTATCATTTTAGTGGAAGCTTAGGAAAATAGTCATCGAGCAACTAGAAGAGCTAGTCATCGAGGGAGCCCCTCCAGTGACTAATGATGAGATGCTCATTCAAGTATTGGGACAAAAGATAGAATATATTGATGATAAAGGAGCTAGAGTGAAAGCTCCAAGCTCTACGGGTGCTTCTAAAATAAGCCACGTCAAGAGGTGCCAACTCAGATGTAACTCAAGTTTGATGTGATGTTTGAAGCACTAATAGTAGAGGAACACCAAAAATATGTTCTCAAATCCCTTCTTAGCTCCATTCTCCGTAATAACCAGGAGGAACTTCAGTAACTCCTAGTTTTATACTTTTATCATAAAGTGAATAAAATAAGTAATTTTTTATTTCAATTGTGACTTAGTCATTAATTTTTATAATATTTTATTATTACTAGGCAAATTATGACTAGTATTAATGTGAAGATTCTTTTTTCTTTTATTTTATAGGATAAATTTCTTTAAATGTGGATATTATGGACATGTATCTTCATTGGACATTTGAAGACTTGATATTTTGAACTCATTTTTAAATTTTCCTAGCTATGAGTTTTTTTAATGAACTATAAAATTTGAAAATAGTAGTGCAATGATTGCTTAATATTTTCTATTTAATATGTAATGTACCTTGATTTTAAAGTATTAAAGAAGTCCTTAATTGTGAGAATTGTTGACCCAATTGAGGATTTTGATGATTAACAAAACTATTTGAGTATAACATTTGAAGTTACTAATGATTTTGATTAAGTTTTTCATCTTATAAGTCGATTTGATAATCAAAATCAAGAGTCAAATCAAGTTCTGGTTCGAATCTAATGTCAAGGTAAGTTTGCAGACATTAGAGTCGACACATGGAATCGTAGAGTCGACTCTAGAAAATGCATAGACTTAGAGTCGACTCCGGAACTGTTAGAGCCGACTTCAACAGAAAAGACAGAACGATCGATTTTCAGGCCACGACTTAGAGTCAACTCTAGAAGTTTTTTGTGTCGACCCCAAAAAAGTCAGAGACGACTCCAGATCAAGCGAATTAAAGAATTTCGAGTTAGAGCCGACTCCAGAAAAGTTAGAGCCGACTCCAAAATGTCAGACGTGGCTCCAGAACTGTCAGAACACTCTAAACTTTATCTTTATCTTTTTTAATCCCAACGGCTATTGCTATTTTTGATTCTAACCCTTCTTACACTTGTTTCCAACGGATAGTCTTAAACTATTTATGGATTAATCGGAATCTATAAGAAGAGGGTTTGCTGCATCCGAAAAAGAATGAACAAGAAGAGGAAAAGAGAGACAAAAAGAAAAGAATAGAGAGAAATCTATGAATCCATCAGAAAATCTAAAGAGAAAAGAAGGAAAACTCGAAAGGAAAGATCATATGATTCCCCAAAAGAAAGAGAGAGATTCCAAGCTTTTATTATTCTATTTCGAAGAAATCTCAAGGAAAGAAAGAAGCCCTAGTTTTCTGATCTTCTGAGTCTCAAGAGCATCTTGAAGGAAGATCCATTCAAAGGAAGAGAAGGAAGAAGCCACCAAGATCTGCGAATCAGGCTTTGATTCCTATCCTTTATTTCTGTTTCATTATTGTATATTTGCTCATTGGAGGAGCTGTTTATCTTGTAAAACAAATATTGTTTGCTGGGTCAATCTGGTGATTGATTCAGTTGAGGTCTGTTAGCCTTGTGCAAGCATTAGCTTGTGGTTAGGTTTTGTGCTGGTGAGCCTTGAAAACCAGCTGGGTTCGTTGTGCACCCAGGAAAAAACAAGTTTGAGTTGTGAGCTTGCAAAACAACTATGTTGTAATCAGATTGATTATAGTGTGGACCCAAGAGGTACTTGGGAGTGGACGTAGGTGTAGGTACACCGAACCACTATAAAATCTCTTGTGTTTGCCGTGATTGTCTCTTTATCTTTAACTCTCTATTTGTGCATATTCTTTTAATTTGTGTGAATCTAAGTTCTATTTCCGCTGAGGGTTATCTTTCAAAAGAGTTTAAATTTTTGAAAAACCCAATTCACCCCCCCTCTTGGGTTGCTATCTGGACCAACAATTGGTATCAGAGCTAGTGCTCATTTGATTTGATCTAACGATCAAGAGTCAAAGATCCACATGGCAACTCAAGCTGGTTCATCTTTTTCGAAGGTCAATCTACGAATAGACCACCCTTATTTAATGGTTCAAACTATGGTTATTGGAAAGCTAGAATGAAAATATTCATTCAAGCACTTGACTATGATCTATGGAGTATTATAGTCAATGGACCACACACACCCACTGCTAGAGTTAATGGCATGGAGATTCCTAAACCGAAATGGAATGGGATGAACATGATAAAAAATTGGCACAACTCAATGCCAAAGCATGAATGTTTTATACTGCTCATTAGATGCAAATGAATTCAATCGATATCTATTTGCATTTCTGCTAAGGAAATCTGGGATAGACTTAAGGTTACCCATGAGGGAACAAATCAAGTCAAGGAATCCAAGATTAACATGCTAGTTCATAAATATGAATTGTTTAAAATGGATGCATGTGAATCTATTGCTGATATGTTTACAAGATTTACTGATATAGTTAATGGTTTAAAAAGTCTTGGTAAATCTTATGATAATTCTGATCTTGTGAGAAAGGTTCTTGCGTTCTTGCCTAGGACTTGGGAAGCTAAAGTGACTGCAATACAAGAGCAAAGGATCTAAGTACCTACCCCTAGAAGAATTCTGGGATCCTTGATGACTCATGAGCTTCAAATTAAGCAACATGTTGATGATGATGAGTCAAAGAAGAAGAGGACTATGGCTCTTAAGATTTCTGAATATATGGAAGAGCCTCATGAATCTGAAGATGAAATGATGATGAGGACATGGCACTCATCACAAGGAAATTTAAAAGATTCATGAAGAAGAAGAAGTTTGAAAAGAAAAAGCCCTTTGCAAGAAAAGATGAGGACAAGGGACAAAGAAAAAGAAATTATTGCTTGAATGTAAAAAGCCAGGTCATTTTAAATCTGAATGTCCTCAACTAAAGAAAGGCACCCGAAAAAAAAAGAAAGCAATGATGGCCACATGGAGTGATTCGGAAAGCTCAAGTTCCGAAGAAGAAGAAAAGAGTGAAATGCCAATCTATGCTTCATGGCGGACAATGATGAGGTAAGTCCGAGTTTTCTTGATGACTTTACTTTGATGAATTGCATAGTACTTTTTATGAATTAATGGATGATTTTGCGAACTTAAATTCAAAGAACAAAGATTTGAAAAATCAAATGCAAAAACTATCCTTAGAAAATGAAAAGCATGTTGTAGATAAGAACTTTTATAAAAGAAAATGAAAGTTTAAAAAATAAAGTTGATAGACTTAAACCTATAGTTGATAAATTTACTCTAAGCTCTATCAAACTTAACATGATTTTGGATAATCAAAAGTTGTTTTTGATAAAGCTGGATTAGGATATAATCCACTTAAAAGCAAAAATCATTGAAGAATATTTTTATACATGCTGAAAAATCATCAAATATTACTTGTTTTAAATGGAAACAAAGGACATAAATCTTATATGTGTAAAACTCCACATAATAAGAGAAAGATGATTTGGGTTCCAAAAGGAACAATATTTAATGCATCTAACCATGAAGGACCCAAGAAGCTTGGGTACCTAAAATTAAGACATGAATGTTTTGCAGGAGTGTCTTGCAGCCATCAGACTGAAAAGAAAATGGTACCTGGATAGTGGTTGCTCAAGACACATGACGGGTGACAAAGATCAATTCATCACCCTTGAATCAAAAAGAGGTGGAGTAGTTACTTTTGGTGATAATGGTCAAGGCCATATCATGGGTATTGGTAAGATTCAAATTACTCCATCTACTCATATTGATAATGTTTTATATGTTGATGGACTTAAACATAATTTAATAAGTATTAGCCAACTGTGTGACAAAGGTTTCAAAGTTTCCTTTGAAGCTTCTGTTTGCACTGTTACTAATCCCATTGATAACAGCATTATTCTTGTTGGTAAACATTATGGCAATGTGTACTTAATTGATTTGAGTAATTTATCTCCAAGTAATCATTGCTTAGTTGCTAATAATGCTAAATGAATGAGATTGGTTGGCTATGGCACCGTAGATTAGGTCATGCAAGCACACACCTAATTTCTAAATTATTGAAAATGGATTTAGTTAAAGGTATTCCTAGCTTAAATTTTGAAAATAATCGAATATGTGATGCATGTCAATTTTGGAAAACAAACAAGAACTTCTTTCAAATCTAAGAATGTTGTTTCAACTACTAGGCCACTAGAGCTACTACACATGGACCTTTTTGGACCTACTAGAACCACAAGTCTAGGAGGAAAGAAATATGGTCTAGTGATAGTAGATGATTACTCTAGATTCACTTGGGTAATGTTTTTGGCTCACAAAGATGAGACTTTCTCAATATTCCTGAAATTCTTAAGAAAGTCACTAATGAGAAAAACACTACCATAGTGTCTATTAGAAGTGATCATGGAACTGAATTTGAAAATCACTTATTTGAAAAATTCTGTTTTGAAAAAGGCATACATCATAACTTTTCTGCACCTAGAACACCGCAACAAAATGGAGTTGTAGAAAGAAAGAATAGGACTTTAGAAGACATGGCCCGTACCATGCTATGTGAAAGCCAACTTCCAAAATATTTTTGGGCGGAAGCTATAAACACAGCATGTTACATCCTAAATAGAGCCCTAATTAGACCTATCCTTAAGAAACTCCCTATGAACTATGGCATAATAGAAAACCAAATTTAAGTTATTTTCATGCATTTGGTTGTAAATGTTTTATTCATAACAATGGTAAGGATAATCTTGGGAAGTTTGATGCAAAGTCTGATGAAGGTATTTTCCTAGGATATTCTACATCTAGCAAGCATATAGAGTATTTAATAAGGAAGCTTAGTTGTAGAAGAATCCATTCATATAGTGTTTGATGAGTCTTTAGCATCAAGTTCAGATAAAATTGATGATGAGGAAGATACATCTTTGATTGAAAGAAATATTGAAAAATTAAATGTATCTTCAGATCAAGAACCTGAAGTTAAGGATGATGACTCACCTAAGGATGATGGTATTGATACTGCTCATAATGATAAAGATCTACCTAGAGATTGGAGATATGCTTATGGTCATCCTAAGGACCTAATCATAGGTGATCCATCTCAAGGTGTAAGGACTAGATCATCAATGAGAGATATCAATAATCATCTTGCATTTGTATCTCATATAGAACCTAAAACTATAGAGGAAGCTGAGAAAGATAGTTATTGGATGTTAGCAATGCAGGAAGAGTTAAACCAATTCACTAGGAACCAAGTTTGGACCCTAGTAGAAAGACCTAAAAATCACCCTATAATAGGATCTAAATGGGTTTTTAGAAATAAATTAGATGAAAATGGCATAGTAATTAGAAATAAGGCTAGATTAGTTGCAAAAGGATATAATCAAGAAGAAGGTATAGATTTTGATGAAACTTTTGCACCTGTTGCTAGATTAGAAGCCATTAGGCTACTACTTGCATTTGCATGTCATATGAATTTCAACTTATTTCAAATGGATGTTAAAAGTGCATTTCTAAATGGTTTTATAAATGAGGAAGTTTATGTTGAACAACCTCCTGGTTTTGAAGATCATGAATTTCCAAACCACGTCTTCAAACTACACAAAGCACTTTATGGTTTAAAGCAAGCACCTAGAGCTTGGTATGATAGATTAAGTAAATTTTTAATTGAAAATGATTTTTCTAGAGGAAATGTTGATAAAACCTTGTTTTTGAAAAGAAAAGAAAGATTTATTAATTGTTCAAATTTATGTTGATGACATTATATTTGGTGCTACTAACAATCTCCTTTGTCAAGAATTTGCTAAGTTAATGCAGGGAGAATTCGAGATGAGCATGATGGGAGAACTAAACTTCTTCCTTGGACTTCAAATCAAACAAGAGAAAGCGGGGATTTTCATTAACCAAACAAAGTACACAAAGGAAATACTCAAGAAATTTGGTATGGAATCTGCTAAACCTCTTGGTACACCAATGAGTCCCTCATGCAAGCTGGACAAGGATGAAGAAGGTAAGAATGTAGATCAGAAGCATTACAGAGGTATGATCGGATCACTTCTTTACCTAACTGCAAGTAGGCCAGATATCATGTTTTCTGTTTGCTTATGTGCAAGATATCAATCTAATCCTAAGGAATCACATTTATTTGCTGTTAAAAGAATCTTTAGATACTTAAATGGAACTAAAAATGTAGGATTATGGTATTCTAGAGACTCAACCTTAAAATTGATTGCTTATTCTGATTCTGACTATGCTGGTTGTAAATTAGATAGAAAGAGTACAAGTGGGGCATGCCAACTTTTAGGAAGTAACTTAATCTCTTGGTTTAGCAAGAAGCAAAATTCGGTTGCATTATCCACTGCTGAGGCAGAGTATGTTGCAGCTGGAAGTTGCTGTGCTCAAATCCTTTGGATTAAGCGACAACTTGAAGATTATGGTATCACACTTGATAAAATTCCTATTAAATGTGATAATACTAGTGCTATTAATCTAACTAAGAATCCAATTCAACATTCAAGAACTAAACACATTGAAATTAGACATCACTTTATTAGAGAACATGTAACTAACAAAGATGTTTGTCTTGAATATGTTAATACTAATGATCAATTAGCTGATATTTTACCAAACCTTTGAGTGAGGAAAGATTTTGTTATCTTAGAGGAGAATTAGGAGTTTGTGATCCTTTAGAATGATTTTCTGAAACTCTTAAGGACAACAACTATCTAGACTTCATTAATTTCTTGAAAATCCTCTATGTCCAATAAGGAAATTTATCTAGAAATTTGATTCATTGTTTCCCCAATTGTTAAGGAACACTTATCTAGAGTTTGATGATTAATTTGATTAGTTTCAGATCCTTGAAATTAAATTTTTCTCTGAAACTGTTGAGTCGACACCTGCAGTTTGTGGAGTCGACACCTTCATATTTTGATGTTCTGTCTGGGCAATTAGAGCCGACTCTGGCTTCTGTAGAGCCGACTCTAATTCGGGCGCTGACAGATTTCTGGTTCGGAGCCGACACCTCATTTTCGGGAGTCGACTCTAAGTGGAACTAGGTCAAAATAAAAAGGCGGAGTCGACCCCAAACGAAACCTATCGTCTCCTAAACCCCTCCAAACCGTTCCAAACCGATTTCAATCCCTCCAAATCCCTCAAATCTCTCAATAACTCATTCCAATCGAATCCCATGGCTCCCAAAAGGCGTGCTATCATTGGTGGTTTGACGTTCCGATGAAGCACGTTCAAATCGGAGGCAACCGTCATCTTCTTCATCTGCCACTCAAGATGATTCTCCACCCTCACCATCTTCTCCACGAGTAGACCAATTAGCGGGTAAGGCCATTACTACCGGAAGAAAAGTAGATTTTGACTTTTTTGCTTCGAGGGCTTCGCTATTGGCGTTTGTTGAAAGAAATGGGATGGGAGAAGGTCTGTTCTTTGGATGTCCCTACATACCCTGCCCTTGTGAGAGAATTTTATAATGATTTATGTAGAGGAGAGGGAGGCTTAGTAAGTTTTGTAAGAGGAACTAAAGTGATCATCACGGCTGAAACTCTTGGAAATCTATTGGAGATGCCTACCATTGGTTTAGTTGAATATCAACATGATGACAGAGGAGGTGCCTATCAAGGATGTTAGGGAGAGAAGTTTCTGAGTTTGAAGAAATCTTGGCTAATCAACTTAATTTGGAACTCATTACTTCACAATATTTGTGGAAGAATTTTATTTCCTAAAATGGAAGGTTTGAGTATGTCTCGGAGCGAGACATCTTATTGATGGACTGTATTCTCACTGGAAGACCTGTTAATCTTGCCGGTATGATGATTGGTTATATGGCAGAAGCAGCAACTAAGAAAAGATCAACACTGCCGTATGGTATGATACTAACCTTAGTCTTTAGAAGCCAAGGTGTGCTTATAATGGATAATGAGCCACTAAGAAAATTAAGGCATACTGATTACTATAGTGTCTCTACAATTCACCGATGGGCTTCAGAAAAGAAAATGAAAATTGGATAAAAAGAGGACAAGAGGCCAGAGCTGAAGAAGTTAGAGTTGAGGAGGTCAGAGGAGAGGATATTCCTGGACCATCTGCTGGACCTTCTTCTGCTGGACCATCTACTGCTGGACCCTCAGTGGCTGGACCTAGCACTCTCCCTCCACATCAGTCAGCATTGGCATCTGGAAGATTTTCTGAGGAGCAAATAGGTCAGCTCAGAGCTTTACTGGCTGAGTATGATAGTCAAAGGACAAATGATATTGTCAGTTGAGAGAGGAGTTCAATCAGTTGAAGGAAGAGATCAATTCAAGGCTTGACATGATTTCTTTTTCCATTAGCAATTCAGTAGAATCCTTTAGCGCTGATCTTCATAAGATTTTTGAAAGGATGGAAGGCATTGCAGACGGTTTGGAACTTATCTTCATGCTACCAGTCAACTAAAGAAAGATATCGACCTCGCCGTCTCTCAAATTGAAGCTTGTCTTGAAAGTTTTAAGAAGACTCAAAAAGATGATATTATGGAAATGATTGGACATTTAAAGAAAATTGTGTATAAGCATGTTTGATTTTGATATCCTATCCTAGGTTGTATCTTAGGATTTCTTACTTTCTTGCTTTAATAGCATGTATCTAGGAATTACATACTTGAATATATCACTTTACTGTAACACATGTAATGAATCTTGCTTTGGAATACAATTACACTTTTATTGCAAATTTGTCTATGATTGATTGATTGAAATTCAATGAATGAGTTTACTATCTCTATGATTAATTGAACCAACAACCCCGCTCTGATAATTCAAACTTTTTTGCTGATAACAAAAAAGGGGGAGAGATAATTGTATATGCATAAAAGAAAAAGAATGAAAGAATATAAGGAGTATAAGATTTCAATTTTTGGCATATCAAAAAGGGGGAGAAAAATTTGAGATTCTAATCAATTGAATTCAGTTTATCTACATAGGGGGAGTTATTTAATGCAGGGGGAGCTTAATTTTTTTATATAAAAGTTAAATCATCTTGATTGATGTTTATAATAGGACTCATGTATCTTTTTTATTCATTTTGAATATTGGCATCAAATTCTCTATTAGGAAGTTCTAAAGCTTTAACAATGTCTATAATTCTTAATTCAAATGAATTTTTAATGCATATACTCAAAGTTTTTGTCATCATCAAAAAGGGGGAGATTGTTGACCCAATTGAGGATTTTGATGATTAACAAAACTATTTGAGTATAACATTTGAAGTTACTAATGATTTTGATTAAGTTTTTCAGCTTATAAGTCGATTTGATAATCAAAATCAAGAGTCAAATCAAGTTCTGGTTCGAATCTAATGTCAAGGTAAGTTTGCAGACATTAGAGTCGACACATGGAATCGCAGAGTCGACTCCGGAAAATGGCATAGACTTAGAGTCGACTCCAGAACTGTTAGAGCCGACTCCAACAGAAAAGACAGAACGATGGATTTTTAGGCCACGACTTAGAGTCGACTCCGGGACTGTTAGAGTCGACTCCAAAAGTTTTTTTGTGTCGACCCCAGAAAAGTCAGAGACGACTCCAGATCGAGGATTAAAGAATTTCGAGTTAGAGCCGACTCCAGAAAAGTTAGAGCCGACTCCAGAATGTCAAACGCGGCTCCAGAACTATCAGAACGTCTCTAAACTTTATCTTTATCTTTTTTAATCCCAATGGCTATTGCTATTTTTGACTCTAACCCTTCTTACACTTGTTTCTAACGGATAGTTTTAAACTATTTATGGATTAATCGGGATCTATAAGAAGAGGGTTTGCTGCATCCAAAAAGAATGAACAAGAAGAGGAAAAGAGAGACAAAAAGAAAAGAATAGAGAGAAATCTATGAAATCCATCAGAAAATCTAAAGAGAAAAGAGGAAAAACTCGAAAGGAAAGATTATATTGATTTCCAAAAGAAAAGAGAGAGATTCCAAGCTTTTGTTGTTCTATTTCGAAGAAATCTCAAGGAAAGAAAGAAGCCCTAGTTTTCTGATCTTCTGAGTCTCAAGAGCATCTTGAAGGAAGATCCATTCAAAGGAAGAGAAGGAAGAAGCCACCAAGATCTGCGAATCAGGCTTTGATTCCTATCCTTTTATTTCTGTTTCATTATTGTATATTTGCTCATTGGAGGAGCTGTTTATCTTGTAAAACAAATATTGTTTGCTGGGTCAATCTGGTGATTGATTCAGTTGAGTCTGTTAGCCTTGTGCAAGCATTAGCTTGTGGTGATAGGTTTTGTGCTGGTGAGCCTTGAAAACCAGTTGGGTTCGTTGTGCATCCGGAAAACAACAAGTTTGAGTTGTGAGGTTGCAAAGCAACTCTGCTGTAATCAGATTGATTATAGTGTGGACCTAAGAGGTACTTGGGAGTGGACGTAGGTGTAGGTACACCGAACCACTATAAAATCTTCTGTGTTTGCCGTGATTGTCTCTTTATCTTTAACTCTCTATTTGTGCATATTCTATTTTAATTTGTGTGATTCTAAGTTTCTATTTCCGCTTGGGATTATCTTTCAAAAGAGTTTAAATTTTTGAAAAACCCAATTCATCCCCCCTCTTGGGTTGCTATCTGGACCAACAAGAATAAAATTCATATACATATAAGTTTTGAGATAGCAGAGCTTGTTTTTGTAACAATAGAAATTATAATGGATTTAGTTATAGGTTGTTGTTAAAGTGTTGTTATATAATAACAAATTTATTTTGTTATTATAGAACAACAAAACTGTCATATAATAGGGTAAAGGTGACAATCCTTATATCAATTATGATGATAGAATTCATCACTGAACCAAATTTTTGTGGCAACAAACTTAGTTGTTACCATAATTAAATTTATGCAACAATAAGAGTAATCACAAATTATGGCATAAGTGGTGATCCTTATGACCAAAAAAGCCGCTTTGATCTCATCCTCATGAGATTTTTGATGACTTTCTCTAAGGTATATTGATTGTTGGATAATTTATTGTATATAACAACATGAGCTAGTATGCCCTAAAAAAATAATTTTAATTTTATTGTGCAACATTATCTATATTCCAACAGTTGCCCTTTACCGCATTATTTATTATAAAAATCTAGCATTTTTAGTGGTCACATGATAGTCACGTGACCATTTTCCGTTTCTTTGAATGCTTAATTTAAAATGGTAGGGCCGATTGCAACTTCGGTCAAAATTAAAGGATTGATTGTAAATTTTTTAAATTTAGAGATGAATCTGCAAATACCCATAGTTAAAGAGAATTAATTAGAATTAATATAAAAGTAATCACAAATTATGTTATAGGTTATGAACTTTATGTCATTGGTGACAATATATGCTGGTCACTATTCTATTTTTATGTGATAAAAATAAATTTATCATAGCTAATACTAATGTTAAAAACATCAAGCATGTGGAGCAAAGGAGATAGATATTTTGTTGCTTCTATTTTTTTGGTAAGATTAGAAGGTTTCATAGAAAGGGATGATTATATATATTTTTAAAGGCTTAGATGAGTTGAGTTAAGTCTAATCAAGCCTAGAGTCTCCCCAAGTCGGGCCCAAAAGTAGCCGACGCCCGGTTCGAAGCGGTCTGACCCTTTCACCAATCCGATAACACCGGGTTCGGGCCTCGCAGCCATGACCGTCGGCTGAGTCCACCGGGCCTTCTGTTCTCCCCGCCCCCCAGCCTCTCTACTTTTCTTCCGAGCGAGATTTCCTTTGGCCGTGAACGTCGTCCCTCGAGTCGTCGCAGGTCCAAGATTTTGGACGCGACCCTGCTCTCGTCGGCCGCCGGCGGTGCCATTCAGGTACCTCTCTCTCTTCTCATCGAGACTCCATTCGTCTCTCTTAGACCCCCGTGATCTCTCTCCCCCATTGCAGTTAGGGTTTTTGGTTTGGGGATTTCTTTCTTTTAGGTGAATCAAAGTGATTGTTTGCGTTTTGTATTTTTTTTATCTGAATTATTCTTTCTTCATGTTTCTCTTGAATTGTCCAGTAGCATTAAAGTCGTGACCTTTTTTTATCTTTTTATTTTTTTCCCAAGTTTTGTTTTTTAATCTAATTTTGTTCTGTTTTGTTTTTTATCTTCTTGATTGACTTTACTTATATTTGAAATTATGCTTTGTTATTACTTTGATTTTGATTATCAAGGCTTTATCTTGTATTTGTTCTCTGAATGTCAAATTCTAATTTTTTTTTTTTTATAACCACAACAGTGCATATCTTTTACTACATATATAAGTGCCACGTAGGTTTGAGTACATATAATGAGAAGAGAAAGAATGGATGTCTAGAGTCCCATCTTATGTGTTATGTTGGAATGCAATGGCCTCTGTACTTGATGAAGAGAGAGCGCAGCGGGCTTTCAATCATGAGTATCCTGCCTAGTTTTAGCATTGTATCATATATACTATGTCATTATCCAATATTTCCAAATGTATTGAGCCATGAGCTTCTTTTTGGAGAACTAGGTGCTATAGTTGCAAATTACACTGAATGTTCATTCTCCATTGCAAAATTATTGTTAAAGTTATCTGGATTAGTGCTTCATGGATCCATATGCGTTGAACACTATTCATCCTGGCAAAATGGCAACTGGTTGTATGCTATTGATCGATCTACATCAAAAAAGTGCTTATCACCCTGTCCTCTGAAACATCCACATTGGCAAGGGGGCCGCATAGAGATCTGCAGACAATTATTGATTGCCTTTGTTTGCAGTACTCTTCAGCTCTAACCTAGAGAGCAAGGCACTCCAATTTCAGTGTATTCATTTCCTCCCTCTTGTCTTTTTCACTCTTTGAGTTCCTTTTATAATTTCAGGACCTATAGGATGTCATTCTTGGCCATGAAAGCCATTCAGTTTTAATTTCTTCTAGGAATGTAGGGGTGTATAATTCTCTATTTTTCTGGTCGTTTTCCTTAATAACCATGTATCCTTATGACATCTTATGGGAGCCTAGGGGCTGTGTAATTATCTTTCCTTCTGATCCTTTTTCTTAATAATCATGTATTCAATGATTTTTTGTGAACCAACCTGACATGGATATAAGTCAGATTATTCAGATATAAAAATTATTTTTTTAGCAGAATTTATTAATGAAAACTCACATGAATTATATAATCATAAAGGACAGGAATGGAATCCACCATCCAGATTGCATGCATCAGTTGGATTGGACCCAATCCTGGACCTAGAACAGATCAACTCACTCTGAGAAAACATTTGCTCATGTCTGGTCCAGATACTTGCTTGGGCTCGAAGCAATGGATTTCACAGACTCAACACTTCAGGGGATGGATACCACCTTGCAGACTTCAACTCCACCTCCTTCCCTCAATCTAAACCCCCTCCCTCAAACTAGGGTTTGGTGTTCAAGCGTTGTTTCAGATCATCGAGGAAGTTCATCCAAGAAGAAATCTAGAAATCTCACACCATCGAAAGTAGATCCAGAGAAGTACAAATTCTCTATCCTTTTTTTCAATCCTCTGTTCTTCTTCTCTTCTTTCGATTTACAATGATTTATTTTAATAAATATATTATTTTTGAGAAGAGCAAGTTCCGATTGTTATGAAGGTGACCACCTGGATGATCTTCTATCAAAACTTGGGAGGTAATCTCCAATCCCTTGATCTCTTGGAATATTGGGATTTTTTTTAAAGAAATCCATTTTGTAATAGGAGTATAGAATCAGCAAAACTTTCAAAGGGAGATCTACCTGAAAAGATTTGGATCAAGGTACAGCTGTTTCTTGGTTTTGATTCCAAGATAACCTAGAAGGCTTTCTTTTTTGAGAATGTTTATGCATTTAGTGAATGCTAGGGGATAATATATCCATACCCTTTCTAAAATTCTAAGAATAGTGCTTATATGTTTACTTGTAGCACCAATTTGCTATTGGGGTCAATGATGTCACTCGTGTGCTCGAGAGGATGCCTCAAGGTGAGATGCAGGTTCATTCTATAGAAGAGCCTGAGACAAAGAGTGAGACAAAGTGTGGCCTTCGTAGAGCTCCGTTGGTTCCCCTTCAGGTTAAATCATATTCCTCATCTTGTACAGATCTACTTCTTTGCCACCTTGCATTCCATATAAAATTTGTCTTAACTAGAAAGGTTGTTTCTTTTTCCCAATGCAAAAACAATAATCTTGTACACATCCAAGTCGGTGCCAATTCACGGGCATCTTTCACAAGAAATCAGTGTAAAAATATCTTCCATTTCTTTACAATGCAAAATTTGGATTCATAAACACCTTTTAAAAGGAAAAATGCTAAAGGTCTCCACTCCAATCCTTTCTCCTGAAAGAGCATTTGAAATGGTGCTCTGCGAGGGGCTGAACACCTCACGAAGCCTTTTTGACATCTACCTGCCCTCATCATTTCTCTAATCCAACTGAGCAGGAATTGGTAGCACTGCTCCTTTCAAAGTTGTTACTTTTGAGTGATTGATTTATTTTCTGAATCTAAATAAATTAAACCACTTTACGATGATCTATTGGGATGAATGTGTTGATACAATGGAAAGGAACCTTTACAGTTCTCAAATCAGTTTATAAGTAACTTTATAGATTGTCCTGCAATTGAAGTGAAATATTAGTGACTGATCCTACTGCTTCTAATGGTGTATGCCAGATCTTCCTCCTTTTTGTTAGGTGATACTTCTTTTGTAAATTTCTTAAGAATGCTGCACACCATTTATGGATTCTGATTATTTTCCTACTGACAGATTTTCTTAAAACACTAAAGATGGTCTTGATGCCTGGTTATTGTGTTTTTGAACTATTGACAAAAGGTCGTCTTTTTTTGCTTGAACCCTTACAAACGGGCAGTTTAATTTAAGAATTTCTGTGATGTTTAACTATATCCATGCATGGTTATCATTAGAAAATTAGAATGTTTAGCTGTGAACCCTGTCCTTGTTTGTTTGAATTTGCAATTATTTTTTGCCTTTGGATAATAAATGCATTGGTTTGGAAGGGCAGTAAGTTATTGCCAGCATTTAAGTTGGACTGTTGAAATGCTTACATTTTCTTTGATGGTTTACTGCTACAAAGAGGAGCCCCAAGTTTTTCTTTCTTTCGTTCTTTCTTTTTCTTTGGAGGCATTTTGTTGTTTGGGTATGGGGTTCTTGCTCTAAATGAATATGAAGCAAAAGAAAGAAGGGGTGAAAAAGGAGCATAATATATGAGATGCATTTATTGTTGGTGAGCCCATGCTTTGTGGTTTTCTCCAGTTCAATGGCCAAACAGTACTTCAAAGCAATATACAGCGTCTATAAGAATATGGAGGCATGAAGATGAAAGCTAGTGGTAAAAATGGATTTAGGTCCGTGTGTATGGAGATGAGACTTGTTTCCAGTTGTCACTGGCTAGGAAGCACTTCAAAGAAACAAGTGTTTCATTATTTGCAATGTCATATACAAATATATGATAGCTAAATGAGGACTTTTTGAGGGGATTGAGTAACAATAATACCATTATTTGAGGAATAATCTGATTTGGTCACTGCAATCATCTGAGTAATTTTTACCTTTTCTCCAAATCTAGATGCCTTATAGTGCCTGTAAGTTTAGTTTTTGCTACCATGAATATTTCTAGTTCTTTTTTCTAATCAACAAATTGCTGCACTGCATTACTTTCAGTTAACATATAAATTTGGCTTTCCAGTGACATTTCTAAAATGAAAATGAGGAATGCTTATCTAGAGTATTGTCATCTCCTCTTTGCACATCATCAGTTTTTTGTGTAATGGTGTAGGCTGTGCTTTTAGCCTCTGATTGCAACCCACGGTGGTTAACAAAGCATATACCAAGCTTGGCATCCTCAAGGCGGGTCCCAGTGATCTCTGTCAAAGATAACAAAGGAGGTTCACTAAGGTTAGGTGAACTGGTGAAGGTCAAAACAGCACTGGCCATTGGAGTAAAGGTAAGACTTTAAATTTTGTTATTTTGCATTCACTCTCTAACTTTGTTGCCCTATTTGCACTAATTTGTTGCGTGCCCTGTCTAGGCAAGAGCGAGCTGCATCAATAATACAATTGATGAAATTCTAGGTGGTGGCAATGCGGTAGTGGATGATGATCTTGAAATGGATGTATAGACTGGTCTTTGCACTTTGTCATGCATCTGAGAAATGCTTCAGTGATGGGGAGTTATGGAATTGGTAGGCGAAAGATATTCTGCTGAGAAAGGATGTTTGTCCAGTACCAAGTTAAAAAAAGGGTCGAAGAGATTATTCACTCAACGCAAAAGTGGCAGAAATGCAAGGAATTTGAAGATTGGATTGACAGAGACTTATGATCATGGTTTTTCATCGAGCTGCACTCCCAATCTCTGATGCCCCTTTTCTGATCAGAGATTTGGATGCATGCTACCTAGCGTTTTGTTTGCTTAGTACATCTTAGAAATACTGATGTTACCCAGTGTCCCCCAGATCTGGATGACGGCTGTCCCATTTTGGTTTTCAGAAAGAAGAATTCTGTTGAATTATGTTAACTTGTTGGCGTGGTCCAAGGGCATGAAATTTTTGAAAATGGTGTTCCTCATGATTTGTCTATTTGTCCATCCATGCGTCAATGTGTTCCAAGAATGAACTATTGCTTGAAATATTTGAAGAAAAACCTAAAAGCGAACCAATACTATTTCAAACATGTCAGTCAACTGGGGAGGTTCGTGTCTAATAATTAATGGTTAAGGTTATGCAATTATTACTTAATAGGCAATCATTATTATTATTATTATTATTATTATTATTATTATTATTATTATTATTATTATTTATTATTATTATTAGCATTGGGCCATGCCACCCATGGCACGGTCTAGGTTCACATGGGCCGTGCCAGGAACGGCCTCGTACTGTTACAGTAGCACGGCTCAGTGAACCGTGCTGGGTGCGAAATTTTTTTTTTCTGTTGGCCTAGCATGGTACGGTCCATGATGGGCCTGGATCGGCACGGCCCACTTGGGCCATGCCAGGCACGGCCCAGGTGGGCCTGAGCCGTGCTAGCCCAGGTGGGCCGTGCCAAGCACGGCTCAGGTGGGCCTGGGTCGTGCCAGGCATAGCCCACTTGAGGCCTGGCCCATGCATGGCTCAAATAAAAAAAATTATAAATTTTTTTTTGATAAATTAAAAAATTTTAGGAATAAAGAAATTTTATTAATATAAAGCCACCTTACAGGTGGGGGTTTGGCATAGACCCTTACCAGTTTATTAATTTAAAATCAAAATGGTACAAAATAATAAGCAAGGAGAAAAAATAGAAAGAAAAAAAAATAAAGATGACTTACTTTAAGTTTTTAACAATTTAAAAAATAAAAATATATAATTATAAAAGTAGAAATGACTCACTCATCAGACATCAGTAGTATGTGTCATCGTCATCTTCGCTGGTTAAGTCATGTCCACCTTTATCTTGAAGCCTCGCCTCAGCATCCAACCAGTCTTTGAAGCAAATAAGCATCTCAACTGTCTCGCCAATCATCCTACTTCTCTTTTCGTCTAAAATACGTCGACTTGCACTGAAAGCGGATTCCGATGCTACTGTGGACATCGGCACAACTAAAACATCTTGTGCAATGGCAGACATAGCAGGATATTGATTTTTAACACTCTTTCACCAAGTTAATACATCTAGACTTTCTATTTGATCTTCATCATATGCAGAATAAAGTTCGTTTCGTAAATAAAATTCCAATTCATTACTTGAAGATGAAGAAGATGATGAAGCATGTGCGTGTCTTCTAATGAATAAAAAAATAGATGACGAACAAGATCTAGAAGAACAAGCAGAGCTTTGAGCAGGTATTCTAGATCCATAAATTTTATCATTATATAAATAATAAATATCATTAAGAAGTTGTGTTACCTCATCTTTAGTAGGTTTAGGATTTTGATTCATGTTTTCACAATATTGATCAATTAAAAAAATTACACCATTTAATTTAACTCTAGGATCAAAAACATCAGCTAAGTTATGCAATGGACATATCCTATTCTAATATTCATTCCATTTAGTTTCCATATTATGTATAATAGGCATTAAAACTTCATGATATCTATATTCTTTAAATTTTTCACTAATTACATATGCTTTTTGTAAAAATGAACAAGAAGTTGGATAATAAATACTTGAAAGAACATTTGTAGCATCAACCAAAAAATCTTCTAAAATTTTATCTTGATTCCAATCAGCTTCAGTCAATGTAAATCCTAATCCACGCTCATTAATATAAGCACTTAATAAGTTCTTATATGGGTATGCATCATGTATCATGGCATATGTACTATTTCAACGAGTTATTACATCAAGTTTAAATTTTTTAAAACGTTTACCATGATCTATACATAATTATTTAAATTCTTGAAGTCTTGACCTTGAAGCATGAATAAAAGAAACTGTATTTCTAATTTTTGAAATAACCTCTTGAATTATGTTCATGCCATATTGAGCAGAAAGATTTAATATATGACATGCACATCTAATATGAAATAATTGTCCATCTAAAATGGGATGCAAAGAGTCGTTTAATAATGCAACAACAGAATTATTATTAGATGCATTATTAAAAGTAATTGACATTATTTTATTATTAATATTATATGAGCATGCTGATTGATAAATAATATTTGAAATTTATTGTCGTGAATACGGAAAATCAACAAGCACAAAAAGCAATAATTCATTTATTTAATTGCCAATCATTATCAATATAATGAACAGTAACAGAAATAAAACAATTACTAACTACAGATGCCGTCCAAATATCAGAAGTTAAAGAAATTCTAGCATTTAAATTTGAGAGGCTTTCCGTTAAACTTTGTTTCATTGCTAAAAAGTTTGTCATAGCCACTCTTCTAAAGGTACGCCTACTAGTTCTTTTATAAGCAGGTTGTAGGCCTAATTGAACATATCTTTCAAAGTTATAAGATTCAGATAAACTAAAAGGTAATTCATCTTGAACTATCCATCTTACTGGTAATTTTCTTTGATTTTCATGGTTATATGCAAAATTGCCTACAAGTAATCCCTATTGTATATTAAGGAGTCATTGCTGACTGGAATCATGCATCCTATGACTCTCTTGATGTCTTCTTAGATGCCATGTTCCCCCAGTACTAGAACAACTGTAAAGTTTTGCAATTTTTTATATTTTGCTTTATAGACTCCATCAACCATAATTTTATCGAAATCAATCCAAACATTACTAGTCCTCTTAAGAGAAGAGGTTTGACACTCACTGACACAGCTCTAGATGGAACTTGGAGTTGGGATTGGGGTTGGGGTCCTTGGGGATTAGTTTCCTTACCCTCAGAAAAAGTGTGCATGTTAAAATTACTTTCATAATTAAAAGATGTCATATCTAAAATTTTTAATTAATAAATGCAAAAAAATAAAAACTAACCCACAAAAAGGATTTAAGAAAAGATCAGAGGTGGAGGCGTGGAGCCGAGATTTGTGAGCTTCCTCTTGCGCTCTCGCCTCTCAACAAGAATTGATCTCGTAGCACTTGACTACTTACTTGAGCACTTGCCACTTGTAAGAACACTTGCAAACTAAAAATTAAATTGCTAATCTACTAGAGCACTTGCTGGAAGAGAGAAATAGTAGTAATAGAGGAATTGGTTTGGTGTGGTAAGAATGAGGGAGAGTTCATCTATTTATAGAATTTCTAAAATTTTTTTTCCAAAATTACCCTTTGATATAGCCGTTATATGACTGTTGGGAGGAGTAAAATGGTCTAAACCCCTCCCAACAGCCTTTAACGGCTATATAGCCGTTAAAAACGGCTGAAATAACTTGTGCGGTGCCTAGGCACCACGTCAGTGACATGGTGCCTAGGTACAAGTACATGGTGCCTAGGCACCAGGTGGTGCCTAGGCACCAGCGCTATCGTGCCATGGCACGGCCGTGGTGGGCCGTGCCATGGCATGGCCCACAACACGGCCTAGCTGGGCCGTGCTGGACACGGCCCTGATGGGCCGTGCTGACACGGCCCGTGGCCCATTTTAAAATGGGCCACGGGCCGTGTCAAATTTGAATTTTTTTAATGTGCCATGCCTGGCATGACCCATTTGTTAATGGGCCGTGCCAGGCACGGCATGGTAATTTTTTAGGCATGGCAGGCCTGGACCGTGCCTGGCACGGCACGGCCCAGTGCCCACCTCTAATTATTATTATTATTATTTTAATATGAAACGAGCAATGTTGGCCCTATATGTTTTCACAAACTTAAACGAGTGCTCAAACGCCGTACCTTTTACATAGGGCATCACATTTCTCACTTTTTATTTACATTTGGATGTTTGAAATTAAGTGTTTCGAAAGACAAATAATTTGATAAATTGAGGCATGTTTGGTGATGAATGATTTTGTTTCTTCACAAATTAAAAATCCCATACGGGTTGGATATTTAACCCACTTGACGAGACCTGACCCTCTAGTAGATTCATGGGGCAAGTAAGGGTCTGCCAGTCTAGACCCATCAGCAGATTTGGTTAGGTTCAGCTAAGGACCCTTTAGCCTAAGGGTTCATGGAGGATCAAACTTATATAATGATATTATATATTTAAAATTATGTTTTTTTGGGTATGTATATCTTTATAAATAAGTAAAATTATGTATATCTTTACAAAATTTACTATTTATCTATATATTCTTATAAATTAGTTTTTTTTGGCATGTATATCTTTGTAAATATTTAAAATTATATATGTATATTCATTTAAATTTACTATTTGCTTGTCAATGATGATAATAAAGTCTTAATCTCAAACTAGTTAGGATCATCTATATAAATTTTTTTATTCTTTAGGGCCATATTTTTTTGTAAGATATAAGGAAATCAAATCATTTTTATTATTTTCTTCAATCTAATTTTCAGGGTATTTTTAACTCTTTTTCCTTCTACAATTATCTCCATTGCTAACAAGGATCACAACAAATTTCAGCCTTTGGCATCGTAGGCTACTTCTCGGTGACCAACTGTGGCGGTGGTCGGCCATGGCGCAATAAGTATATAAGACACTGCAGCTATCGACAGGAGGGGTCAAAGGGTTTGGTTTTTTTTTTTTTTGATAAACCTAATGTAGCATTAGAATATTAGGCAAGAAAATCCCCACCTAGCATTAAGAAAACCTCAATAAATCTCAAAGATTTTAGCCCAAGATCAATTCATAAATATAATCATCATAAATATTCATAAATGATCGATTAGCATTAGATAAACATATATAAATTATATTGAATGACATATGCCCACTCACATACAGCTTATTGGAGATTGTTAATAATTTTAGAACAGCAAATAGTAATAATAAAAACAATTATTGGAGATTGTTAATAATTTCATAACAACAAATAGTAATAATAAAAACAAACATCATGAAAAAACGATAGAAGTTTCAAAAAAGGATAGGTCATTCCCTTCTTAGTCCTTTGAAGCATAAGTCTTTCCCTTCTTCCTCCTTTCTTAGGAAGCGTAGAAGTCTTAGAGAAGTCTAACTTCTCTTCTTGCTCCTTCCTTAGGCATAGGTCATTATTAGGCTTTAAACCTATACAAACCGCTAACCATATTAATTAATAAAGATGAGCCTAAGCCTAAGCCAAATTGATCACATTTTAATCAATGGCGAGCTCATTTGACTTGTATCATTGAATCAAATTTGTTCAATTAGTTTTACAAAACTAAAATCATAATAATTAATGTTTGAAAAATTTGCAACATATTGAGGCCATTAATTACAAAAGTTGTGAGGATGGTTAAAAGGATCAACAAAGAGACATATTGGATTAATTGTCCACAGGTTGGTAGATGCAACGACACTGTACATGTTCATTCTATCTACTAGGATGTTGTCTAGTACAGGGTTTATGGGTGTAAAATCTATAGATAGTGGTCATGATAGATGGATCATTATTTGTTTGCAAGAGAAAAGAAGAGAGCTCATTACTTTCTACAGTCCAAAGTAAAATCAAATTCCATCAACATGAAAAATAAGCAATTTGTTTCTTTTTCTTTATGAACGTTACTCTTAATTAGCTCTTCCCCTGGTCATTCTTCATTCCCTCCTACTTTTCCCCTGCAATGAAACATGCTACCCATGTCCTAGTGGCATGATAGAAAATGCATACCAACAGGATGAAATTAAGTGCATGTGAAGATACAACAGCCAGTGATGAAAATGCATATTAATAGGATGGACCACTTTTATGTTACCTTCCATCTAATAAGATGAACAATGAGAATGTGCTCGAACTAGATGGCGAAAGGATTTTGAATCATAAACTATATCATAAAGGTTCTAATAATTTTAGTGATGATGATGAGAACCTCAACTTTAATGGTGATGATAATGCTCTTGACATGGATGACGATAGCTACCGGGAAGATGATAATGATAATGTTTTTTTTTTGTGATGATTAGTAATGTTTCTTATGTTCTATTTCATATCAATGCACGAGTGTTATCTATCTTTTATACCAAATTATTAGTAAGATAATATGGCAAAGTAATTTGAGAAGTTGAAGCTTAAGTATAGAACTATTATTTTTTTATTCTAAATATTAATTATTCATTATCATTCAGTACTATTCTAAATTCTAATAGTACAAGTGAGTAACAATTATTTGTTAACATCTAATGACTTCATTTAATACATTATGTAGGCATGGCTATAGAAGGTAGAGGTGCAGGGGACTGATAGAGGAGCTAGCTAGTACAACAGCTAGGGTGAAGAAACTATATGGGAAATAAGAGGAGATGAGGTAAAATATTCAATAAAATGAAGGCGGAGGAATCACAACGACAAGATGCACAACAACAGTCACACTCATATAAGACTATATGGCGCCCTCACTAGAAGGAGAACAATATGGTGGGACACATGAAAATCTTAATAGTGCAGGTACAGATGATTTTTTCAATCAAATACCCCATAGTTAACGGGAGCTAAGTGAAATTAAATATTTTTTGATTTTTAGAATTATGTGGCCTTTGGCTCTAATGCGAGGAAGGGTCAAGGAAAAACAAAATGCATTCAGGATGATATGAGGATCAGGAATGGTACATAAATAATTGTTACCATTCCTATATAAATTAACAAGATGATAGGTAAGAATACTTGTAAAATTATTAGTTTCAATGGATAGATGGTGTGTACTAATGCACCATGGAGTGTTAAGAATTGAAAAGAAGTAATAAGTAAAGTAGGTGACAAAATGTGGAGAATGGTTGAGGTAACATATTTTACCTACACATTTTTTTATTTAACTTATCAATATGATGTCATTTTTTATTTATCTTTTTTATTATTTTATAATGTTTTATATTCTTTTTTAAGGAGAAATTTAATTTAAATTTAAGTTACAAAATGATGAAGAGAACCATCTATGAGACTTTGTACATTGTTATGCAGTGTTTGTGCAGAGTTTCGAAGTATTATAGAATGAGCAGCTTACACATATTATAAAAGATATTAATGAGGAGTATTGACTCACTATAACCTATTGGAAGTCAAGTAAGTCCGAGGTAGCTAGGCTTTAACTACTAGATTTATCAATGCCTTTAAGAGATTTTTTTATTAGGTATCACTCTGCTAATACTTCTTTTTAGCAATGTTATGCAGAAAGTGAATAAAAGAAATAGGAAACCAGTTATTCTGAAAATTAAATACATATATGTGGATCGGTGTCCTTTGGTGAAGTGGAATATAGGATGGCAAGAAATATGTAAGAAACATTAATTCCTATCTATGATACATTTGTATGTGATACCGAAGTCTTTTTCATGCAATCTAATAATGTCAACTGCTTTTAAATGATAGATAGATTTGAAGACCGGTCAAAAGAAGAGTACCGATGAGATATGTCTCACACAACATATTAAAAAGATAATGAAGAATGATTTTGTGTAGTTGGATAGTATATCTAAAGCAAATTATGTATGTGCATTCATCAACATGCCAATGCATCAATTTGTCCTTTATTCTCATACTTTACTAATTTTCTTTTCTATGCTTTTATATATGTTGGATGAAAATATGTTTTTTTTTTTAATTTGAAAGATCTATCATTTTAGTGGAAGCTTAGGAAAATAGTCATCCAGCAACTAGAGGAGCTAGTAATCGAGGGAGCCCCTCCAGTGACTAATGATGAGATGCTCATTCAAGTATTGGGACAAACAATAGAAAATATTGATGATAAAGGAGCTAGAGTGAAAGCTCCAAGCTCTTCGGGTGCTTCTAAAATAAGCCACATCAAGAGGTGCAAACTCAGAAGTAATTCAAGTTTGATGTGATGTTTGAAGCACTAATAGTAGAGGAACAATAAAATTGTGTTCTCAAATCCCTTCTTAGCTTCATTCCCTGCAATAACCAGGAGAAACTTCAGTAACTCCTAATTTTATACTTTTATCATAAAGTGAATAAAATAAGTACTTTTTATTTCAATTGTGACTTAGTCATTATTTTTTATAGCATCTTATTATTACTTGGCAAATTATGACTAGTATTAATGTGAAGATTCTTTTTTCTTTTATTTTATAGGATAAATTTTCTTTAAATGTGGATATTATGGACATGTATCTTCATTGGACATTTGAAGACTTGAAATTTGAACTCATTTTTAAATTTTCCTAGCTATGAGTTTTTAATGAACTATAAACTTTGAAAAATAGTAGTGCAATAATTGCTTAATATTTTCTATTTAATATGCAATGTACTTCGATTTTAAAGTATTAAAGAAGTTCTTAATTGTGACAATGAAATTCATATACATATAAGTTTTGAGATAGCAGAGCTTGTTTTTGTAACAATAGAAATTATAATGGATTTAGTTATAGGTTGTTGTTAAAGTGTTGTTCCATAATAATAAATTTATTTTTCCACCAAACAACAACAAAACTTTCATATAATAGGGTAAAGGTGACAATCCTTATATCAATTATGATGATAGAATTCATCACTGAACCAAATTTTTGTGGCAACAAACTTAGTTGTCACCATAATTAAATTTATGTAACAATAAGAGTAATCACAAATTATGGCATAAGTGGTGATCCTTATGACCAAAAAAGTTGCTTTGATCACATCCTCATGAGATTTTCGATGACTTTCTCTGAGGTATATGATTGTTGGATAATTTATTGTATATAACAACATGTATGCCCTTAAAAAATAATTTTAATTTTGTTGTGCAACATTATCTATATTCCAACAGTTGCCCTTTACCACATTATTTATTATAAAAATCTAGCATTTTTAGTGGTCACATGATAATCACGTGACCATTTTTTCGTTTCTTTGAATGCTTAATTTAAAATGGTAGGGGCCGATTGCAACTTTGGTCAAAATTAGAGAGTTGATTGTAAAATTTTTAAATTTAGAGATGAATCTGTAAATACCCATAGTTAAGGAGAATTAAATAGAATTAACATAAAAGTAATCACAAATTCTGTTATAGGTTATGAACTTTATGTCTGATGTGGCTAATCATATGATCAGACGGTACAGTAACAACCCGCATAATTATTTGAACAAAAGTAATGATTTCAGCTAGTTTCGAGCTGGGCTTCGGCCTCGGATTCGGCTCGGCCTCAGCCTCGGATTCGGCTCAGCCTCGGATTCAACTCAGATTTGGCTCGGCCTCGGCTCCGGCCTCGGATTCGGCTCGGCCTCGGCTCCGGCCTTGAATTCGGTTCAGCCTCGGCCTAGGGTTCGGCCTCGGCCTCGAGTCCCGCTTCGACTTCAGCCTCGAGTCCCGCCTCAGCCTCGGCCTCGGGCCCTACCTCAGTCTCGGCCCCGATCTTGGCCTTGGCCTCAAATTTCGTATTACACGCTCTCTACCCTTGTGGAATCAACTCCGAATATCGAGCGTAGTGATTTAAAACACAAACTACAGCATGGCTTGCTCACCTGTTATTGCCAGAATCATGGGCAGTTACCAACACACCATGCAGTTACCGGTATTTATGGCGTCCGCTCAGCAACGGTGCACCCACCTATCGTTCACAGAGCCTATCCTAACAAAAGAAGGGATTCGACGGTTCTAACTATAAGGGGTAAGAGGGACCCCCAGACAGGTATAAAAAGAACCCTAGCTCGCAACACGGGGGGGATGGAATCTCTACTCTTTGATCTTAATTCCTGTTCTCTAAATCGTTGACTTGATCGTCGGAGGGTCCCACCGGAACTGCTGGTCTAAGACTTTTCTTGCAGGTTTCCAGCTGAAGGAGGTGATCCCATCATTCCTCTGAAGGCACAAGAAGCCTATCTCTCGCCTGACGCATCCCTGGAATGATTTGGCAGCAACAGATTGGCGCGCCAGAAAGGGGGGCGTACAACAGACAGATGTTTACCCTCATGCATTAGCGACCCCACGACCTCTGCAAGGAAGAAGATGGTGGTTACGCGAGCATAGGAAGCTTCCACCAGCCAAGCCGCAGGATGCCTCCCGCGGGTTGAACCATCGGAGGCTAACCTCCCTATTCTGCCTCCCACACAACCGCAGGCTAGCAATGCCGATCGGCTCGATGCCCAGACTCATCAGGTGCAAGATCTAATGGCGGTGGTGCGGGGACTACAGGAGCAGGGCTCCACCACCACACCTATGCCACCTTAACCCCCTTCGCATCATATGGAGGGCCATGGAGCTAGCCAACCTCACCATGGCAGGACCCCTTCGAAAGCCTCCCACCACTCATCCCCGAAGCCTTGACCTCACCGTGGCAGGACCACTCCAGAGGCCTCCCACCACTCGTCTCTAAAGTCTCGCCGTCGGGAGACCTCTAAGCGGCGACGGTCTCCTTCCCACCATTCTGATTGCTCTCATCGGCGGTGTGGCGAGAAGGAACCAAGGCACGTGCATCCCTTGCACCGACGGCCTTCCCCATCTTCATCTTCCGACTCCTCAAAAGAAGATACTAACAGGAAGACCGCTTGCTGGGCCGAGCAGCGGCTAGACGAATACCATCAACGGTTGGAAGAGCTTAGCCACAGGATCACCAACCCAAATGAGACGGACTACGACCACCGCCCCCCGCTCTCTCGCCGCATTATAGGGGAGCCGATCCCACCTCGGTTCTGTCTTCCTTAGCTGGATCCCTATAATGGTACTACAGACCCCCTGACCACCTGAAAAGCTACAAAAGTCCTCATGCAAGTCCAGAGGGCGACAGACTCTCTTATCTATGTTGTCTTCCTGGCTATGCTTCGGAAGGCAGCGCGTGCGTGGTATTCCCATTTACCACCACGCAGTATCAACTCTTTCAAGCAACTCAAGCGATCTTTCCTGGCCCACTTTGATGCATGCCGAAAGATCCTCTGGGTGGCTAATAGCATGTTTGCCATCCAGCAGAGGAGCGGTGAGCCCCTGAAAGACTTTGTGGCTCGATTCAAGGAAGCTGCATTAGAGGTATACAACCAGGAGGACTCCATAGCCACATTGGCTTTGAAGAGGAGACTCCATCCTTCCAGGTTCGCCTATTCCCTAGACAAAAAGCCTCCTCACTCTTATGCCGAACTGTTGAGTTGAGCGCAGAAGTACTTTCGCACCGATGAAGCAGACTCCTCCAGGAGGGAGGTTGACAAAGGGTCCGATAAGTACATTCGCACCGAGCCACCCCATCGCACAGATTACCAGCCCCAAGTGTTGGCTCCAAAAAAGCATTTTACTCCTCTCCTCGCCCCGATATCCCACATTCTGCTAGAGATCGAGGATGAGCCCTACCTTCGGTGTCCACCCCCATGAGACCAAGGGTTTCTCGCAGCAAGGAACTCTACTGCCGGTATCACAAAGACTATGGTCATGACACTGAAGACTATCGCCTATTGAAGAAGGCAATCGAAGAGCTCGTTCAGCAAGGCCATCTAGGCAAGTTCATCCGAAGAGGGAATCCTGCTGCCCCGGGCCCGTCGGCACCCCCGCGCCTCAGACTGGAGTGGATAACGCCCCAACGGAGAAGACGGTAGCCATGATCTTGTGGGGCGAAGGTAGTAATTCTAAAATACAGTGAGAGGAGGGAGAAGATTATGTAATTCCCTTCTCTAGATGGGATCTAGACGGGGTAGTAAATGAGCATGATGATAGCGTCGTCGTATCTATGATGATCGCAAAACACCCTGTAAAACGAATTTTGGTTGATAGTGGAAGTTCAGTAGATGTGTTGAGCTACGATGCTTTTGTTAGAATGGATTTGCCTAGAAGCTCTCTTCGACCCGTCACCACTCCCTTGATGAGTTTCACTGGAGACTCCGTCAGGGTTGAGGGGGAAGTCACCCTCCCTGTCACGGCCGGGACTCCGCCGTATCAGAGCACGGTTCTTATGAACTTCCTGGTGGTACGGGTCCACTGGCTTACAATGCTATCTTGGGGAGACCCTGTTTGAACCTGCTGGATACCGTTATCTCCACCAAGAGATTACTTGTAAAGTTCCCCACACACGAAAGAGTCAGGGAGATGAGGGGGGAACGTAGCCCCTTACCGCTCTGTTACCACTTAGCCCCCAGTCCATAAGAGATGGTGTCGACAACAAAGCCCGAACCGCCCGACCCCCGAGACTTGGAGAGGAGGGGGGAGCCAGCCGAGCACCTGCTGACCTTCCCCTTGGGGGAAGACCCGATGAGAACCATCCAAATCGGGGCACTACTTCCGGAGGAGGCGCGCGATCAACTCCTTATTTTCCTGTGTGCCAACTCCGACGTCTTCGTATGGTCATCATCTGATATGCCCGACATCCCTGGGGATGTAATCACCCACTGGCTCAACATTAACTGGAGTGCCGGCCGGTCCGACAGAAGAAGAAAAGCTTCGCCTCAGACCGGCAAAAGGCCATTGATGAGGAGATCCGCAAGCTGAAGGCCGCGGGCCACATTCGGGAAGTCCACTACTCCAACTGGTTGGCCAATGTCGTCATGGTCCGCAAGGCCAACAGGAGATAGAGGATGTGCATGGACTTCACCGACCTCAACAATGTATACCCCAAGGACAGGTTCCCCTTGCCTCGGATTGATCAGCTTGTGGATGCTATATCGGGTCACGAGACCCTTAGCTTCATGGACGCCTTCTCTGAATATAATCGAATTAAGATGGACCCGGCGGACGAGGAAGCTATTGCGTTTGTGACTGAGAAGGGGATATACTGTTATAAGGTGATGCCGTTTGGACTAAAGAACGTGGGAGCCACTTACCATAGGCTAATGAATAAGATCTTTGAAGACCAGATTGGATGTAACATGAAGGTGTACATGGACGACATACTGACTAAAAGTGTCCACACAACTGACCATATTGCTAACCTGACGGAGACCTTTGGCAACCTTCGTCAGTATCAGATGAGGCTGAACCCCAGCAAGTGCGCCTTTGGGGTGACAGCGGGCAAGTTCTTGGGTTTCATGGTGACACGCCGTGGGATTGAGGTGAACCCTGATAAGGTCCAAGCTATCCTAGACATGAGTTCTCCGGCCAACAAAAAGGAGATGCAGCGTTTGACTGAAAGGGTGGCGGCCTTGAGCCATTTTTTATCTAAGTCTGCAGAAAGATGCATGCCATTCTTTAGGGCACTACGCAAAGTCAATGGCTTTGAATGGATGAGGGAGTGCCAGGAGAGTCCTTCGAGGGACTAAAAGAGTTCCTGTTGTTGGCCTAGATGGCAACCCAAGAGGGGGGGTGAATTGGGTTCTTTAAAAAAATTATCCCTTTAAAACAATTTCTTAACGAAAGTGCATAAGTGAAGTGAATTAATAACTACTATGCACAATATGAAGAAGATAGAAAGAGAGAGTCAAAGGCACAACAAACACAAAGATTTATAGTGGTTCGGTGTTAGCCACACCTACGTCCACTCCAAGCAACACTTGGGTCCACACTATAATCCCCTGATTACATTTGAGTTGTTTTACAAGCTCACAACTCTAACTTGTTGTTTTACATGGGGTCACAACGAACCCAGCCAGTTTTCACAGGTTCACTAGCACAAAACCTTAACACAAGCTAAACTAGCTTGTCCCCGAGGTAAACTACCTCAACCAATTCAATTCCTCTGATTGAATTAGTAAATAGCAAATCAAGATAATGTTTACAACAAAGTAAAGCTCCTTAAATGGAAAATATGCAATGTAAATAAACATGGATTGAAGTCAAGTGGATTTGAGCTTTTCTTCTTTTCTTCTTTTCCTCCTCTCTTTTGAATGGTTGAATCAAGCTTCAGCTCTGATTCTTGACCGAAATCTATTGGAGAGAACTTTGAGGAAATAGGGCTTTTGCTCCTCTTTTCTCCTTTGAAAATCTTTCGATTTTGAACTTTTAGGACTTTGAATTTTTCCTGAATCTCTCTTCAGATGAAAAGCGTGGACTCAGAGATTTCACTTTGAAATTTCTCTCTTTTTCACTAGAAATTTTATTGATATTTTTTTCCATTTTTTCTCTATTTTCCTCTCTTTTTTGAACGGACGAATCCCCCTTTTTATAGATTTTTTAATCCGAGATTAGGTGAAAAAATAGCCGTTGAAATGTACCTTGGATGATTCTCCACGCAAGAAAATATATCCGTTGAGAGTTAGATGGAAAAATATATCCGTTAGAGCTGATCTGGCACTTTTGAAAATCGTCCTTGATAGGTTGGAGTCGGCTCCAACTTTTCATGTGTCGGCTCCAGATCGTCTTCCCAAAATAGCAAAAAAATTATTCAACGTGGAGTCGGCTTTGACTTTACAAGGTGTCGACTCACCGCTGACTGGATTGGCTCTCGATTTATGAAGTGTCAGCTCCAAGAATTGCTCCGAAAACATAGTCTCTATGAATCAGGTTAGAGTTGGCTCCCAAATCCATGTATCGGCTCCAGCTTCTGAAGCAGAAAATAGTTTCTCTGTATCTCAAGTTGGAGTCGGCTCTGCCAGGTCGGGTGTCAGCTCCGAACCATGCCAAAATTCTAAACTATTCCGATACGCTCAGGTTGGAGATAATTGATAGGTCGAGTGGTTCTAGGTGTCGGCTCCAAGTTCTGAACTTAAATAAATTCCATTGAAATTTAATTCAAAACTGATTTCTAAGTACCATTTGGATAAATAACCGATCTTAATTCCTGAAACACTTATCAAATCACAAGGAATATACTCATGGCTTTTGTTAATCATCAAAATCAATAATTGGGTAAATAATTTCTCAATAATTTTTTCATCAATCTCCTCCTTTTTTATGATGACAAAAACATTGAGTATATGTATAATCAATTAATGTATAATTGATAAAACATTTTAAAATTAAGGTTAAGCTCCCCCTTAATGAGATAGCTCCCCCTATGTGTGTGCATATGTTAAGTTTATTGAAATTTTACTGCATATCTTAATTCCTTTTGATATAAATATTCATTTAACATATATTATCTTCATTATCTTTTACCATTGTAAATGCATATACAAATATCTCTTCTTTCCCTTATCTTTATGCATATACAAATACCTCTTCCTTTCCCTTTTTTGTAATCAATAAAAAGGTTAAGAATGTGCAAATAGGTTTAAATTAATGTCAAATGCCAAAATTAAGAAATTCATTCATTAAAATTCAATGCTTCAAAGATCAAATATGATATTCATTAAGTATCAAAATGTTAATTACATAATTGCTTCATTACATCATTCAACTATAACAAACTATCATTCCTATTACATCAAGAAGCAAACTAAACATCAAAGTCTAATTACATCAAAATGTAAGTTAAATATCAAAAACTAATAACATCAAAAAGTATCAAAATCTAAGAAAATCTACGAAGTCTCTTAAGTTCTTCTAAAATCTTCTCCATTCCATCCTTTTGTATCTTCATAAAATCAGTTAATAACTTCTATACCAAAGAAGTTGCCACAGTTACTTTCTCTTGTAACTCCACATTACACTTTGAATATGTATCAGAATCTCCTCCAATATCCTTGATCTTCTCAAAAATTTGCATTAAATCACATTTCAAGGCCTCAGAAGAAGTTCCAAAGGATGATTCAATTCTGTTTACTTTATCTTCCAAGGAGTAATACAACTCTCTTATACTCATAAGTCTATTATCAAATTCAATCTTCATTGTTTCCTCATGACAAGCAAAGAGTTCCTTTAGCTGCTCCATTTGAATTGAAGAAAATCCAGAAGTAGGAACAGAAACAGATGCAGGTGCTGATGGTGGTGATGATCTACTGGGCTCAGGTGAAGGATGCCTCATGGATGGTCCAGCCTTTGATGATGCAGTAGCTCCAGTATCAGCTGCCCTATCCTCTAGGTGTCCTTTCCTTTCTCAATTACCATTAATCTTCATGAACCCCATACGGTGCACAGTGGCAATGCTATAGTAATCAGTGTGCCTAAGGTTCTTTATAGGTTCATTATCTAAAATAACTACCCCTTGGCTCTGAAATGCTAATGTCAAAATCATGCCGTAAGGCAAAGTTGATCTTCTTGCTACCAGCCTTAGCCATATACCATATCATCATCCCAGCTAAATTTATTGGCTGACCTGTCAGAACACTATCCATGATAACAATGTCTTGCTCTGAGATATACTCAAACCTACCGGTCTTTGGGAATAAAATCCGATCACAAATATTATGTAATAATCTGAGCTCTAGAGGCAACTGGTTTGCCCTAACCTCTTCAAATTCTATAACTTCCCTTCCAAGCATTCTAGATAAAGCTCCTGCTCTCTCACTATCGGAATTTGCTATTAATCCAACAACAGGAATCTCTAAAAGGTTTCCAAGAATCTTCGAGGTCAAGTGTATCCGTTTCCCTCCCACAAAACTTATGATTCCACCATCTCCTCTAGAAAGATTATGATAAAACTCTTTAACTAAAGCGGGATAAGTTGGAACGTCAAAAGATCAAACCTTCTCCCAACCTAATTCCTTTAATTGCCACCCAATGGAGAAACCCTATGCCTCAAAGAAGCGAAAATGACTTTCCTGCCCATAGTGATCACACGGCCAGCAAGGGTGTTGATTTGAAGTGAAGAAGGGCTTAGAACGGTGCTTGATGTTGAAGCGGATAAGGTAGAGGACGAACTTGGAGAGGGTTGTCACGCTGGATGCCTCACCGTCTGTTTCTCGATCGTCACCGCTTCACCAAACAAGGATCCCCTATGTTTGGGTGCCATTGAGTGCTAGGGATTGGTTAATTTGAGAAATCTTGGGTTTTGGGAAGAGTTGGAAAGGATTTGAAAAAGTTTGGAGATGAAGAGAATAGGAAAGGTGTCGACTCTGCCCTAGATAAATTAACCTGGGACCACTTGGAGTCAACTCCCGCAAACCGAGGTGTCAGCTCCAGGTTGCTAACACAGTCAGCGCCCGAAGTGGAGTCGACTCTAGAAAGGCAGGTGTCGGCTCCAAAATCTCAGACAAAACTAGAATCGACTCCAATAACTATGGTGTCGGCTCCAAGACAGTTTCAGTGAAAAAATAAGAGTTTTAAAGAATCTGAACTTGTCCGGATTGTCATCAAATTTTGGATAAATCAACTTTGGAATGTGATGAATCAAGGGGTTCAAATATCTAGATAAATTTTCCTTAAAATCACAAGAAAATTAGGAAAAATGATTGAATTCTAGATAATCATTCCTAGGAAAATTTAAAAATAATTCCAATAGGTCATAGACTCCTAATTCTCCTATAAGATAACAAAATCTTTCTTCACTTAGGGGTTTTGTAAAAATATCAACTAATTGTTCATCAGTACAAACATAATCAAGACAAATATCATTATTAGCTGCATGTTATCTAATGAAATGATATCTAATTTCAATGTGTTTAGTTCTTGAGTATTGAATTGGATTTTTAGTTAAGTTTATTGCACTATTGTTATCACATCTAACTAGTATTTTATCAAGTGTTATACCATAATCTTCAAGTTGTCGCTTAATCCAAAGGATTTGAGCACAGCAACTTCCAGCTGCAACATATTCAGCTTCAGCAGTTGATAATACAACCAAATTTTGCTTTTTGCTAAACCAAGAGATTAAGTTACTTTCTTAAAATTGGCATGCACCACTTGTACTTTTTCTATCCAATTTATAACCAGCATAATCAGAATCAGAATATGCAATCAAATTTAACGTTGAGTCTCTAAAATACCATAATCCTACATTTTTAGTTTCATTTAGATATCTAAGTATTCTTTTTACTTCAATTAAGTGAGATTCTTTAGGTTCAGATTGATATCGGGCACATAAACACACTGCAAACATAATATCAGGTCTACTTGCTGTTAAGTAAAGTAGAGATCCGATTATACCGCTGTAATATTTTATATCAATAGGCTTACCATCTTCATCTTTATCTAACTTGCATGAAGGACTCATTGGTGTTCCGAGAGGTTTGACTTGTTCCATACCAAACTTTTTGAGAATTTCTTTCGTGTACTTTGTTTGGTTGATGAAAATTCCCTCTCTTTTTTGTTTAATTTGTAGTCCAAGGAAGAAGTTGAGTTCTCCCATCATGCTCATCTCAAATTCACCCTGCATTAACTTAGCAAATTCTTGACACAAAAGATTGTTAGCAGCACCAAATACAATATCATCTACATAAATTTGTACTACCAATAAATCTTTATCTTTTCTTTTCAAAAATAAGGTTTTATCAACATTTCCTCTAGAAAAATCATTTTTAATTAGAAATTTGCTTAATCTATTATACCAAGCTCTTTTTTTAAACCATAAAGTGCTTTGTGTAATTTAAAAACATGGTTTGAAAATTCATGATCTTCAAAACCTAATGGTTGTTCTACAAAAACTTTCTCATTTGTAAAACCATTTAACAATGCACTTTTAACGTCCATTTGAAATAAATTAATGTTCATATGATATGCAAATGCAAGTAATAGTCTAATTACTTCTAATCTAGCTATAGGTGCAAAAGTTTCATCAAAATCAATTCCTTCTTCTTGATTATATCCTTTTGCAACTAATCTAGCTTTATTTCTAATTACTATGCTATCTTCATCTAATTTATTTTTAAATACCCATATAGATCCTATAATAGAATGACCTTTGGGTCTATCAACTAAGGACCATACATTATTCCTAGTAAATTGATTTAATTCTTTTTGCATAGCTAGCATCCAATTACTATCTTTTTCAGCTTCTTCAATAGATTTGGGTTCTATATTAGACACAAATGCAAGATGATTATTGATGTTCCTCATTGATGATCTAGTTCTTACTCCTTGAGATGGATCATCTATGATTAAATCCTTTGGATGACCATAACATATCTCCAATCTCTAGGTAGATCTACATCATTACGAGTAGTATCAATAACATCATCCTTAGGTGAGTTATCATCTTTAGCTTCTGGTTCATGGTTTGAAGATACATCTATATTCAATTTTTTAATATCTCTTTCAAGTAAATTTGTATCTTCTTCATCATCAATCTTCTCAGAACTTGATGCTAAAGACTCATCAAATACTACATGAATTAACTCTTCTACAATTAAATATTTCTTATTGAACACTCTATATGCTTTACTAGATGTGAAATAACCTAAGAATATACCTTCTTAGATTTAGCGTCAAACTTCCCAAGATTGTCCTTACCATTATTATGAATAAAACATCGAAAACCAAATTAGGTTTCCTATAATGCCATAGTTCATGGGAAGTTTTCTTAAGAATTGGCCTAATTAAAGCTCTATTAAGGATGTAACATGTTGTGTTTATAGCTTCCGCCTAGAAGTACTTTAGGAGTTGGCTTTCACATAGCATGGTACGGACCATATCTTCTAATATTCTATTTTTTTTTTCTACTACTCCATTTTGTTATGGTGTTCTAGGTGCAGAAAAATTATGATGAATGTCATTTTCAATACAAAAATTTTTAAATTGATAATTTTCAAATTCTATGCAATTATCATTTCTAAGAGACACTATGGTAGTGTTTTTCTCATTTGTGACTTTCTTAAAGAATTTCAGGAATATCGAGAAAGTCTCATCTTTGTGAGCTAAAAATAATACCCAAGTGTATCTAGAATAATCATCTACTATCACAAGACCATATTTCTTTTCTCCTAGACTAGTGGTTCTAGTAGGTCCAAAAAGGTCCATATGAAGTAGTTCAAGTGGCCTAGTAGTTGAAACAATATTCTTGGATTTGAAAGAATTTCTAGTTTGTTTTCCAAATTGACATGCATCATAAATTCTATTATTTTCAAAATTTAGTTTTAGGAGTCCTTTAACTAAATCCATTCTAATTAATTTTGAAATTAGGTGTGTTCTTGCATGACCTAATCTACGATGCCATAACAATCCGATCTCATTAACCTTAGCATTATCAGCAATTAAGCAATGGTTACTAGTAGACAAATTGTCTAAATCAATTAAGTATAAATTATCATTTCTATTTCCAACAAATATAATGCTATTGTCAATGGGATTAGAAACAGTGCAAATAGAAGCTTCAAAGGAAACTTTGAAACCTTTATCACACAATTGGCTAATGCTAATTAAATTATGCTTTAAATCAACAACATATAAAACATTTTCTATAAAAGTGGATGGAGTTATTTGAATTTTATCAAATCCCATAATTTGGCCTTTGCCATTATCTCCAAAAGTAACAACTCCTTTTTTATCTTCAAGGGTGATGAATTGCTCCTTGTCACCCGTCATGTGCCTTGAGCAGCCACTATCAAGGTACCACTTTCGTTTTGATCCTTTGGCCGCAATACACTCCTGCAAGATATCAAATCTTTTGTTTAAGTACCCAAGCTTTCTTGGATCCTTCATGGTTAGTCGCAATAAATATTGTTCCTTTATGAACCCATATTTTCTTTCCTTTAACCATTAAATTCTTATTAGATTTTCTAAAATTGCATTCATATGATTTATGTCCCTTTTTGTTACAGCAATAACATGAAACATCATTTTTGGCTGTTTTCTTAATAAAAAAATTGTTTACAAATTTTTGTTTCATGTGAGGTCTATATCCTAATCCAGTTTTATCAAATACAGCTCTTTGATTACTTAAAAGTAAATTTAAATTTTCTGAGCTATATGTAAATCTATCAACAATATTCTTATATTTATCAATTTCTTTCTTTAAGTTAATATTTTCATTAGAAATTGATTCTTTTTCTTTTAGTAAAACTTCATTTTCAGATTTTAGATTTCTAACCTCAAGAATTAGTTCATTTTTCTCTTTGAGAAGATTTAGGTTTTCAGTTTTCAAGGATTTATTTTTCATTCTCAAAACCTTAAAATCACTAACTAACTCATTGAAAGCATTATATAATTCATCAAATATAAAGTCATCATTAGGGGTTTAAGTACATACCTCATTGTCATCATTCGCCATGAAGCATATATTTGCAACTTCTTTTTGATCTTCTTCGGATGAAGATTCTTCACTATCACTCCATGTTGCAACATAGGCATTCTTCTTCTTTTTGTAACCCTTCTTTAGTTGAGAACATTCAGATCAAAAATGCTCTAGCTTCTTACATTCATAACATGTCAAGGGTTATTTTTCTTTATCTTTATCCCTTTCTTTTTCCTTTTCTCCTTCCATTTTAATTCCTGATTTTCTTTTGTGGAAGGGTCTCCTTCTTTGCATAAACTTTCTAAACTTCTTTGTAAGGAGAGCTATTTCATCATCTTCTTCTTCTTTCTCGCTGCTGCTTTTATCATGTTCTGCAGCCTTGAGTGCTATGGTTCTTTTCTTCTTGACTTCTTCCTCTTGATGCTGCTTCATTGTCAGCTCATGGATCATCAAGGATCCAAGTAGCTCCTCCAAAGGTAGAACATTCAAGTCTTTAGCTTCTTGGATTGCAGTTACTTTTGCTTCCCATGATCTTGATAGAGATCTAAGAATTTTGCGCACCAAATCAGAATTAGTATAAGTCTTACCAAGACTTTTCAAACCATTAACAATATCTGTAAATCTAGTGTACATGCATGTGATTGATTCAGTTTGTTCCATGCTAAACAATTCATATTTGTGCACTAGAATGTTAATTTTGGATTCTTTTACTTGGTTAGTACCCTCATGGGTAACTTCTAATCTATCACATATTTCTTTGGCTGAAATGCAAGTAGATATTCAGTTGAATTCATTTGCATCCAAAGAATAATATAAAACATTCATGGCTTTGGCCTTAAGCTGAGCCATTTTCCTATCGTTCTCATTCCAATCCCTTTCGGGCTTAGGAACTATTGAACCATCTACAATGTGTGTGGGTGTACTAGGTTCATTTGTAATGACACTCCATAATTCATAATCTAAAGCTTGAATGAAAATCTCATTCTTTCTTTCCAATATGAATAATTAGAGTCAATAAACAAAGGTAGCCTATTAGTGGATTGACCTTCAGTAAAAGATGATCCAGCTTGTGTTGCCATTTGGATCTTTAACTCTTGATTGTTAGATCAAATAAAAATAAGCACAAGCTCTGATACCAATTGCTGGCCCAAATGGCAACCCAAAAGGGGGGGTGAATTGGGTTCTTTAAAAAATTTATCCCTTTAAAACAATTTCTTAACAAAAGTGCACAAGTGAAGTGAATTAATAACTACTATGCAAAATATGAAAAAGATAGAAAGAAAGTGTCAAATGCACGACAAACACAAAGATTTATAGTGGTTCGGTGTTAGCCACACCTACGTCCACTCCCAAGCAACACTTGGGTCCACACTATAATTTTCTGATTACAGTTGAGTTGTTTTACAAGCTCACAACTCTAACTTATTGTTTTACATAGGGTCACAATGAACCCAGCCGTTTTCACCGGTTCACCACCATAAAACCTTAATCCAAGCTAAACTAGCTTGTCCCCAAGGTAAATTACCTCAACTAATTCAATCCCTCTGATTGAATTAGTAAACAGCAAATCAAGATAATATTTACAACAAAATAAAGCTCCTTAAATGAGAAATATGCAATGTAAATAAACAAGGGTAAGAAAAGCCTGATTGAAGTCAAGTGGATTTGAGCTTTTCTTCTTTTCCTTCTCTCTTTTGAATGGTTGAATCAAGCTTCAGCTCTAATTCTTAACCGAAATCTATTGGAGAGAACTTTGAGGAAATAGGGCTTTTGCTCTTCTCGTTTCTCCTTTGAAAATCCTCCGATTTTGAACTTTTAGGGCTTCGGATTTTTCTTGAATCTCTCTTTAGATGAAAAGCGTGGACTCAGAGATTTCACTTTAAAATTTTCTCTTTTTCACTATAAATTTTCTTTATATTTTTTTCCTTTTTTCTCTCTATTTTTCCTCTCTTTTTTGAATGGACGAATCCCCCTTTTTATAGATTTTTTAATATGAGATTAGGTGAGAAAATAGCCGTTGAAATATACCTTGGATGATTCTCTATGCAAGAAAATATATCCGTTGAGAGTTAGGTGAAAAAATATATCCATTAGAGCTGATCTAGCACTTTTGAAAATCATCCTTGACAGGTTGGAGTCAGCTCCAACTTTTCATGTGTCGGCTCTAGATCGTCTTCCCAAAATAACAAAAAATTGATTCAACGTGGAGTCGGCTATGACTTTACAAGGTGTCGACTCACCGCTGACTGTAGTTGGCTCCCGATTTATGAAGTGTCAGCTCCAAGAATTGCTCCAAAACATAGTCTCTATGAATCAGGTTAGAGTCGGCTCCCAAAATCCATGTGTCGGCTCTGGCTTCTGAAGCAGAAAATAGTTTCTCTGTATCTCAGGTTGGAGTCAGCTCTGCCAGGTCGAGTGTTGGCTCCGAACCATGCCAAAATTCTGAACTGTTTCGATACGCTCTATAGTTGGCTCGAGTAGTTCTAGATGTCGGCTCTAAGTTCTAAGTACCATTTGGACCCGAAACACTTATCAAATCTATCAGAAACACAAGGAATATACTCATGGATTTTGTTAATCATCAAAATCAATAATTCGGTAAATAATTTCTCAATAATTTTTCCAACACCTATCCACCATGCCACTGTTGTCTAAACCAAGGGGGGAGGAAGAGCTCCTTCTGTACCTCACAGCCTCTCTTGAAGATGTCAGCTCCGTGCTTGTTTGCATGGACGCCGATGGAGTACAAAAGTCAATGTACTACATCAGCAAAGTGCTCCATGATGCGGATACTAGATACTCGAGAGTCGAGAAGATCATTTTCGCATTGATCATCTCCGCCCAGCGCCTCAGGCCCTATTTCAAGCTCACCCGATCGTGGTGGTCACCGACCAACCGCTCAAGGCGATCCTTTCTCCTCTTGATACTTCCGACAAGCTAGCAAAGTGGGTGCTCAAGCTAGGAGAGTTCGACCTATCGTTTCGACCCAGGTCAGCTATGAAGTCTCAAGTCTTAGCGGATTTCCTAGTCGAGTGCACTTGGGCAGAAGAGCAACCAGAAGAATCCCATGCAAACTCCTCGGGCGTCGAAACGGGGAAGAAGGGAATGACTGGATCCTTCACGTAGACTGAGCATCAAACTCTCAGGGAAGCAGGGCGAGCCTCATTCTGGCTAGCCCAGATGGAGTGGTGACCGAGTATGCCCTCCGTTTTCTTTTTTCAGCCACCAACAACCAAGCTGAATATGAAGCCCTACTGTCAAGGATAAGATTGGCTTGGGAGCTTGGGGTGAAATGCCTTAGAGTCTTCACCGATTTCCAGCTGGTCTCGGCCAAATCAAGGGGGAGTATGAAGCGTGGGATCCTACTATGTCCCGTTACTTAAGTATGGTGCAGTCAAAAACTTCTCCCTTTGCCCACTTCATCATCAGCTACATTCCTCGGAGGGAGAATGCCAGAGCCAACGCTCTGTCCTGGTTAGCCACTTCGGCTGGCGAAACCTTAGGAAGAACCTATATAGAGCATCTGGAAACCTTGAGTATCGACAAAGCCAAAGAATCCATGCCAATCCGCCAAGAGCCTTCCTAGATGGATGTTTACGTCCAATACTTCACCGCTGGTACCCTCCCAACCAACCCAGCTAAAGTCAAGCTATTCAAGCGGCGAGTGCACAAGTTCCTTATGTTCGACAGGCAACTGTACCGAAGGTCTTTCTCCCATCCTCTCCTCAGATGCGTTGGTCCTACAGACACCGACTACATCCTCCGTGAAATCCATGAAGGTATTTGCGGAAACCACTTGGGGGGCAGAGTGCTGTCACACAAGGCCCTACGCCAAGGCTACTACTGGCCCACCATGCGGGAGGACACACTGAGCTGGTTCGGAAATGCGATAGCTGTCAGCGGAATGCTAACATCTAGCAGCTACCGACCTCCCAAATGAGCCCCTGTCGGCTCCATGGCCATTCACCCAATGGGGAATGGATATTCTAGGACAATTCCCTCCAGCTTCTGGTCAACGAAAGTTTTGCTCATCGCCATCGACTACTTCACCAAGTGGGTGGAGGCCGAAGCACTGGCCAAGATTACCGAAGCCAAGGTGAGGAACTTCTTTTGAAAGTCCGTTATTTGCTAGTTTGGACTACCCCACACACTTGTTACCGACAACGGGCGCTAGTTCAATAATGCTCCTTTCAAAGAGTTCTGTGTCGAGCTAGGAATATATCAAAGGTTCACCTCTGTCGGTCATCCCCAGACAAACGAAGCGGCAGAAGTAACAAATCGGACAATCCTTCAAAGGCTTAGGACACGTCTGGATGACTTCAAAGGAAGGTGGGTAGAGGAGCTCCCGAACGTGTTGTGGGCATACCACACGATGCCCCGAACCCCCACTGAAGAAACTTCTTTCAACCTTGTGTTTGGATCTGAAGCAGTCATTCCAGTGGAGATTGGCATCCCTAGACCCCAGATGCAATCGTATAATGAGGAGAACAACCCTAATCAGTTGATAGCCAGCCTTGACTTTGTTGATGAACTCTATGATCAAGCACGATTTAGGATGGCCTCCTACCGATAGAGAATCGCAAAATATTACAATGCTCGAGTTCATCCCAGAATGTTCCTCCCTGGCGACCTAGTCCTCAGACGAGCCGAAGTCTCCAAACCTACGGAAGGGGAACACTACAAGAGAAAAAAAATATTGTGACGCCCAAATGCGTCGCTAATGCATCGCTAAACATACTATTGCGATGCAATAACGGCGTCGCTCAGATGTCGTCGCAGTCTCAATTTGTCGCAATTGCGTCGGTTCACAGCGACTCTCTGTGATGCGCAATGCATCACAATATTGCGACGCATCATAAATGCATCGCTAATTTTAAAACTATTTTTTAATATTTAATATTATTATTAAATATTGCGATGCATTCAAGTGCGTCGCAATATTTAATAATAATATTTTAGATATAGTAGCGACGCAATTTGAGTCACTAATGCATCGCTAATTAAATTTTTTAAAAAAAATATTACGACGCCAGGTCATTGCATCGTAATATTTAATAATAATATTTTAGATATATTAGCGACGCAATGTGAGTCGCTAATGTGTCGCTAATTAAATTTTTTTTAAAATATTGCGACGTCGGGTCTTTACATTGCAATATTTAATAATAATATTTTAAAATATTAGTGATGCAATTTCAATCGCTAATGCGTCGCTAATTATTTTTTTTAAAAAATAAAATATTAAAAATTAAAATGATTAATACATTTCGTTACATTTAAATAATGATCGAAACATTCTTCACTCATATTGATCCAAACAATAATAATTCAATTTCCAAAAATAATTAATATATTAAAATTTTAAAGTTTTCATGTACAAAATATAAAAAATAAAAAAAATACATCACGAATCCGTGCGATCACGTGGAGCTGAGAACCCTGCGACAGATGGCTAACCATATCCTGCAGTTGACGCATCTGATCTCGCACGTCTGCAAGCTCCTGCTGATGGCCTCGCATATGCTGCTCGAACTCGTGCTCGAACTCCTGCCGAACCTCTTGACGAACGTCCTGCCGAACCTCCTCCGTAATAGATCTTCGAATGTCGTCTAAACGCTCGGCAGGAATATCACCAGAATATCTCGAGCTGGAGGCCTGATGGGAAAAATATGCAGAAGCTCTAGTGCCCAGACCATAGACCTTGCGGTCTCGCGGCTGGGCACCAACAGCCTCCAAAAACACACGTCGACTCTCCTTTGCTGAGAGTTTGACGGGCGTCTCCCCATTAGTGGAGTCGACCTGCGATGCCTGAGAGGGAAGCTCCTCGACTCGTGTCTTTGAATTATAAAATCAACAATAAATGAATCAATAAATTTCTCTAAATAAAATTTTAGAAATTAAACAGATACTATATAAAGCTAATTTCTTACCGCAACCTCCCGTGATCGCGTATCGACCCAGGAATCGTCCCTCCTGGTGTGTGTCGCCCTGAATAGACGAAACTCACCAGGATCTCCGCCCTCCTGCTCACTATAACAATAAAAAAATTGATATTAATTCAAATATTTGTAAGTAACTAAATTAGTAATTAAATTATTTATGTTTTCTTACCATACGGCGTCTGTGCTCCTAAATCGAAATGAGGCCCGAAGTGTGGTGGGAGAGACCCGTGCCAGGACCGCCCCTCTCGGATCGGTGGTTCGTGCTGGCTGATGCAGACCTCCTGCGCCAGCCATCGGACTGCCATGCCTGCTGCCACTCGTGCCAAATACCCTCTGGCACATGCACAAGACGCTGACCCGATGACCTCCAACGATGAAGCATGTCGGAGTATCGGCGTCCCGTAAGAGCCTCCCATGCTGCCCTAATGGCATCATGGCTGGCAGGGTCCACGTAAACTTTTTTTGCATTAAAATAAATAGTTAGTTTAGAATTTATTAAGATTAAGAAATTTTATATCAGTAATAAATTGTATTTAATAAGTTTACCTGAAACTCTGAAAAATAAAACTCCCTCATGGCTGCAGATACATGGCGCTAATCGTAGCCACTGGGATCTGCACGCCTCTGAAATACAGAGCTGATGTGGCTGGATACATGATGCTGCTCAATAAATATGTTAAGAAAATGCATGTTTATAAGTAATTGACTTAAAAACATAAACATATATTTTTAATTAGTATATACTTACAGCCCATGAGCATCCAGTCGAAGTACGGTGCGGTCGATGGTGGAAGAACTCTCGGAGGTATGTGCCGATCGGCTGGGCGGTAATACAAATGTAGGATCACCCGAAGGCTGTGAGATGAATGGAGATCCGAACTCTCTATCTCCAAAGCTCATGTGATCTGATGCAGCAGGGCTACGTCCCTGCTCACACCGTATGTCATCGGTAGATCTATCTCTGCCCGTCATACTGAAAATACTAAAGATTCATGCAATTAAATTACGATTAATGATTGACTATATAAAAATTTAACACTTATAAAATAAAGTTGAATTTAAAAAAACCTCTATGTTTAATCGGTGTCATTTGTTACGTGAAATGTTGGTTCAACATCTAATGCCGTATCGGACTGCGATTTAGTTTCATTATCATCGAAGGAAACCGAACATTTGCATCCGCAATTTCTTGTGTCATCCTCAATTGCATGCATTTCCATCTCATCCTCTTGAAATGTAGGGCACTCAGCTGATTGACTTGATGAACTCTCCTCTAATACGATTGTTGAACGTGAGACGATTTTAGAAACAGCCCACCAATCTCGCTTATCGTTGTGCAAACTTGGATATCCACAGTAAAACACTTACTGAGCTTGGGATGCAAGGATGAATGGGTCATATTTCTGCAATCTTCATCGATGGTTCACTTCAACCAAATTATAGTCATTATGAACCCTTTTGCCCACAGAAACTGTCGGATCGAATCAATCACAACGAAACAATACGGTTCGTTTCATAGGCCAACCGGGATATTCAACTTCAACCACCTCTACTAACTTTCCGTAATAATCCTGCATATTTGCTCCAACACTTTCTCCTTTAACACACACGCCCCAGTTCTGCATGCCTCTTGAAGCAGCTAATCGTTCAATTTGAAATTTGTATCCATTAACAAAATAGCCAGTAGAGGTTGTTACGGTCTACAATGGCCATTGCGATAGACATTTAATGAAAATATTGTCGGTTGTGGACCATGGACCGTTTACCTATAAATTAAAAAGCTATTCACAACCAATTCGAAAAATAAAAACCATTATTGAAATTAATTGAGTGATACTACTCACAAATTCATAAAACCAGTAAGCGAACTCCGTTTCTAACTTCTGCCCAATTGCAACTTGACTGATGTTGGGATTCATATGTCATTGTCTATCACAATACATCCTTATGGGATGATAAGGATTAAAACTTCTGTTAGCAATTAATTAAATATGGTGGTATATTGCAATTTAAATTAGAAGCTCCAATTAAGAATAGAAGTATATACTTACTCAATGTATGGATTGACTTCTCTACAATTCATTAGGATGTAATAATGTGCTGCATTATACTCCATATCGCTAAGATTTCTTGACTACTGCCCCCCAAATGAATGGCTGATACCTTTAAAAATTGATATTCTACCGTCAATAGGTTCTCCTTCATCCACACATACGTCATCGTTACGACCAAGATTTTGGCTCCTCGTGTGGATGTGACCCTCAAAGTAATGCGAGGCAAAAGCTGAAACTTCTTCGACCAAGTGTGCATTGCATATAGAACCTTCAACACTTACCTTATTACGCACATTATTTTTTAACTTCTTAAGGTACCTATATGTAAAGTTGAGACCAAAAATTAACCAATTATCGCAATGAAATAATATTTGAAATGTCAACATGTCTTAATGATGTATATATTTACCTCTCGAAAGGATACATCCAGCGATACTGCTTGGGACCAGCTATGCTCGCTTCGTATGGCAAGTGAACCGGTAAATGCTCCATTGAGTCAAAAAAACTGGGAGGAAATATTCGCTCCAGCTTGCATAAAATAATTAGAATTTTCTCCTCAAGCCTTGCCATAGATGCAGAAGTAATGACTGTGGCAGATAACTCCTTGAAGAACAAGCTGAGCTCCGTCAATGCCTTCCAGACATGTTGCGGAAGCAACTCACGAAAAGCTATAGGCAATAACCGTTGCATGAAAATATGGCAGTCGTGACTCTTCATGCCGAACAACTTGAGCTTATGCATGTCCACATACCTACCGATATTTGAGGCATAACCATCTAGAAATTTTAACCCTCTAAGCGAGTTACATAAAACTTCTCATGAATTTATGTCAAGAGTGTAACAGACTTTAGGATAGGTCTCGTCGGCACTCCTCCTCAAATCACCTCTTCTGCAATACTGATTAAGTTCTTCTCTTGACTTTGTAGTGTCTTTGGTTTTTCCCGGGATGTTTAGCACCATGTTAAATATGTTATCAAAGAAATTTTTTTCGATATACATAACATCCAAGTTGTGCCGGATGAGATTTGTGCTCCAATACGGCAAATCCCAAAATATACTCCTCTTCTTCCAGTTATGTTCTTTACATATACGGCCATTTATTCTATCTGCATCGGGTTCCCAAGCATACATCAACCCCAAATGCTCTATAGTATCAAATATATTCGTGCCGGACATAACCGGTTCGGCGAATTTTGTGAGTGCTTTGTTCTTCCGAAAGGCGGTCAAGTTACGCCTGTAAGGATGATTTGGAGGCAAGAACTTTCTATGATTATCAAACCATGACTGCTTACCACTCTTCTGCAATGTAAATGCATCCGAATCATACATGCAATGGGGACATGCCAGACGTCCAGCAGTGCTCCAACCAGACAACATTGCATATGCCGGGAAGTCACTTATTGTCCACATCAAAGCAGCTCTCATGATGAAATTCTGTTTCATAGAAATGTCGTAGGCTAGGACTCCTGTTTCCCACAACACTTTCAGTTCGGCCACCAACGGTTGCAGGAAGACATCAATCTTTTCCTTTGGATTTGATGGTCCTGGAACCAAAACTGTCAAAAATATTGCAGAATCTTTCATGCACTTCCATGAAGGAAGGTTATATACAGTCAGTATCACAGGCCAACATGAATACTAATGGCCCACTTGACCAAATGGTTGGAAGCCATCGGTACAAAGACCTAATCTCACATTCCTTATATCTTCAGCAAAATCAGGATGATTTTCATTGAAATGCTTCTAAGCTTTTGAATCTGACGGATGCCGCATTTCATCCTCTTTAGATTCATGTTCAGCATGCTATCTCATATCAGCAGCTGTAGCCTCAGATCTGTATAATTTCTGCAGGCGTGGAGTAAGAGGAAAGTAATGCATCCTCTTGTAAGGCACACTTTTTCTCCTACTTGTACTAGCTCCTCCTTCGCATTTTTGTACCTAGATTGCCCACAAATCTTACACCATCGCAGCTCTGAGTCTTCACCCCAATATATCATGCAATTGTTCAAGCAACAATCGATCTTATTAACTGGGAGCCCAAGCCCATGCAACAACTTCTTTGTTGAGTAAAAACTGTCTACTACAACATTATCATTTGGTAAAATTTCCTTGATTAACCCAGCTACAGAATTGAACGCCTTTTCTGATGTTCTGTCTTAATATTCAACAACCGAGCAACCGTAGACAACTGGGAATGGCCCTCACAACCAGGATACAATTCTTGATTTGTAGCACGTAACATATCATAAAATTGATGTGCTTCTGGATTTGGTTCTTCCATAAATGTATGATTGAATTCATTACCCGATGCATTCATCACCATTTCTTCATATGTGTTTAAATTCACAAATGGTTCATCTACGGGAATTGACACTTGTTGGCTTGTAACAACTGCTGGAATTTCCTCTGGTTCACCATGACAGTACCAAACATCGTAATCAGGAACAAACCCTTTTTTACACAGATGCACCTTAACAGTTTCAACATCTTTGTAGGCTTATTCTGACACCTGTGATAGTTGCATTGGCACCTAATCTTAGGCCCATCCATCCATTCAGGTTGGCTACATGCAAATGAGATAAATTCTTCCAATCCATTCAGAAAATCTAGATTAAGCAAGCCATCTTTTATCCTTGCATACATCCACGAGCGAGCCCCGCTCATTTTGACCAACTTATACAATATCTGGTAAACCATTAAAGGAAACCACATTATAAAACTATATTAGCATTACTTAATATATAACAACCATTTAAATCATTTATATCTTCTGCAATTTTCTTTTACACAACTAAGGTCCCTACCCTGCAAGGCCGGGCCACGGCTACGATCCTTGGCGTGCTAGTAAGGACCGAGGCACAGGTTCATGCCAGGCTAATGCTAGGGCTTGAGTTCGGATCGGGCCGCAAGGCGGTCCGTTCACTCATGAGACTTCATAAGCATTCAAGTGTCCTAAATTAATTCAACCTTCACTCTATGTCTAAAAGGTAAGGCCCTATCCCATTCAAGAATATTTTTTTTGATATGTTATTCTGCTATTAATTATCGTCGATCGGCTACGTTGAAATTTCAGCAGCATTTCCCCATATGTTCTCCTAAATGTGTGGCATATATGCCACACTAGAAGAACGTATGAGGAAATACAAACCGCAATCTCAACCAACGATGATTAATAGCAGACTAACATATCGTAAAAAATATTCTCAAACTGTCCACTAGAACAATTTGAGAATTTGCCAGACTAAGGCTTACAAATTCTCAAACGGATCTAAAGTTCATGGTTGATAGAAATCTGTTGCAAACACTTTTCCAAACATCTATTTTATCTCTCAAGAGTCTCCCTAGGTAAGGAAAATTGAATATGGCTCTTCCAAAAGCATTACCAAATATGCTTTGGTACAGCAACTCCTTCTCGTGACTCCCAGTTACTTTATAATATCGATCCTAATAGTGAAAAGAAAGCAAAAGTTGTTTATGATTTTCTAGTAGTGAAAAGAAATCAAAAGCTGTGATAGTTAATTCATTCGCTTTTTTCGTGGGGTTAATATCTGATTCTCAATAAATTCTACAGTACTTTTAATTCGTAATTTAATTTTAGCAAAATTTACCATCTAGAAGCAGAAACAAATATAAGGCAAATAAGATCAAATTGGAATGGAAGAATTTCAAAAAATTATCGTACAAGCTATCGCCCATGCGCTTCTTGCGATGCATTAAGAATTTAGACTTCTCAAAAGACGAGGACAACATATACCCAAAAGCTTTGAAAGTCGTTCTAAGCATACGCCAAAACGGGTTCAATCAATAACGGGATCCTCAGGCACAATAACAGGATTTCGGGTATGGGATTCTGAAAGATGTCTCAAGTTAAAGGCAAGATACACATCTAATCAAGTCTTAAACCCACTTAATTATATCATTTAAAAGATTATGCATTGAATATTTGCTGTAAGATGCCCATCTAATCGAGACTAAAACCTTCTTAATTATAGCATTTAAAGGATTATTGGTGGATCATGGGCTGTCCTGTGCCATTTAAAAGATTATGCGTTGAATATTTGCGTAAGATGCACATCTAATGGAGACTAAAACCTTCTTAATTATAGCATTTAAAGGATTATTGGTGGATCATGGGCTGTCATGTGATCCCACGGTTAAAGCCTACCTTTATGACAATAATACCACCAAATTCTCCCTCTGATTTGTTACCTTAATGGAATCCATTAATCTTGCAATCAGGTCTAAATTGCACCGAATCGCTGCTATCATAAATTCATATCTTCCTTTTCTTCTTCTATAAGTACCGTGCAAACCCTACCGTACCTATCCCACAACTTCCATGCCATGGCTAGGAAGAAGGTGAACTTAGCTTGGATTGCCAACGACAACACTAGAAGGACCACGTTAAAGAAAAGGAAGAAGGGCTTGATGAAGAAGGTGAGCGAGCTCACGACGCTTTGCAACGTCCAGGCCTGTGTGATCGTGTACGGTTCTCAGAGGCCCAGCCGGAGGTGTGGCCATCGGTCCCCGACGCAACGAGGGTCCTCGCACGCTTCAAGAGCATGCCGGAGATGGAGCAGTGCAAGAAGATGATGAACCAGGAGGGTTCCTCTGCCAGCGCATAGAGAAGCTACAGGGGCAGCTGCGCAACCAGGAGCACGAGAATCGCGAGCACGAGATGACGCTGCTGATGTTCGAAGGGCTGGCCGGGAGGAGCCTGCACGATATCGGCATCGAAGATGCGTTGAACCTCGCGTGGATGGTGGAGATGAAGGTGAAGGCGGTGCAGGAGAGAATGGAGCTGGTGAGGGCGCAAATGGCCTCGCGAATGGTCGGGGCGTCCAGACAAGTGCTGGGGTGACATGGAGGGAATGGGAACGGGACTGGGAGCCGGGGCCGGAGCTAGAGCCTGAGTGTCACGCCCCAGACCCAAATATCGGGCTAGGGTGACAACCCGCCGCGTGCCGGGCACGCAAGGCGTCATAAAATTTTTCACACATAACACAATATATATATAATCAAGCCAAATCATCACTGAATACTAAAAGTTTTGGGTTACAAACCCTTACACACCACAATAATAAAGTTTGGGCATCAAGCCCTACACATAAGCAATACTAGGGTTACAACAAAATAATGGTCTTGATTTAATTAATAGAAGATCCATCACCCCAACCATCCATCTTTCACGCCCCAGACCCAAATATCGGGCTAGGGTGACAACCCGCCGCGTGCCGGGCACGCAAGGCGTCACAAAATTTTTTACACATAACACAATTATATATAATCAAGCCAAATCATCACTGAATACTAAAAGTTTTGGGTTACAAACCCTTACACACCACAATAATAAAGTTTGGGCATCAAGCCCTACACATAAGCAATACTGGGGTTACAACAAAATAATGGTCTTGATTTAATTAATAAAAGATCCATCACCCCAACCATCCATCTTCAACCTCGTGGCTCTGACAAAAATATTGTAAGATTTTTGTGAGCTTACACTCAGTAAGTAAGCCATGTTATACAGTCAAATCATAGCATAACAATCAATAAGTATATAAATGATTTGCATGCTTAAACATTCCACAAATACACAAACATGCAACATAAGTAAACCCACTGTTTATACTCTCAATGGTAACTGTAAATGTGACCCACGGCCCTGCAATATCTCAATAGTGCACCAACAAGCATCCCCCCTACTGAAAGGGTCCAGATACTAGGGTCACGCCATATCATAATCCACCAGAACACATACTCTATATGTGTGATGCCACCTCGAACCAAGCAGAACACATCCTCTAGATGTGTGATGCCACCTCATAGAACTCAGAACACATCCTCTAGATGCGTGATGCCATCTCAAACCCAAGCAGAACACATCCTCTAGATGTGATGGCATAAACAAGCAGAACACGTCCTCTAGACGTGTAGGTGGCATAACAAGCAGAACACATCCTCTAGACGTGTAGTGGCATAAACAAGCAGAACACGACCTCTAGACGTGTGTGTGGTATGACATGATAAAGGAGAACCGCGGCGACACATAACAGTACCTCACATCACATGCACTCATCATATCAATAACAACTATATATTGCATAAACAGTGGATTATACTTACTGAACAATTGCATGTAATATATCACATCAATGTCATAAAAACTGCATCTCTCATGCATAGCATCCACACATGAAATCATAGCACATAAACAGCCATGTATTCATAATATTCATCTACTTACAATTTAGCCAATAACAATTCTTCATGTCACAATTCACAATTTAAACATTCATATAACGAATAATTTATTAAATACTGATAACTGGCTTACTTACCTCAGTACGCAATCCAACAGGTATATATCAGTTAGTCAGATGTCTGGGCACCTATAGGATCATTTTACACAATTAATTTATTAGAATAAGAATATTAAAATGACCCTTAGAATTTCTACACAGACTAGTTCACGGGCCCTACTTTGGGCTCGAATATCTCCCACTACACACACCCAATTGGGGAAGTAAAAATACCCCAAGGAACTAGAATTCATCCAAATTTTAGCCATATAATTATTTTGCCAATCCCAATCCGTTACGGGGCCCAAAATCCAGCCCAAAATCAGCTCGCTGCACGGCCCAAAAGGCCCTGAACCGGCCGGCTCAGCCGGCCCGGTTCAACCCATTCCACCCGATCCCCTGTTTCACCGAACAGGGGACGGGAACTTAGCCGGCGGCCGGGGCCGCCGCCGGCCAAATTGAGGGCGGCCCGACCGCCGGTGGTCGGGCCAGAGCCGGCCACGGCGGCGGCCGCCAAACCTCTTCTCTCTCCCTCAATTTGTCACTTCTTCCATCTTACCGCGCGGCACGTACCTGTGCTGGCGGCACCGGCCACCTGGCCGGACCTCCACCGGACGCACGCCCGGCGCCGGTGGAGGCGACAGGCCAAAGCTCGGGCTCGGCGAGGCGGCGAGCACGCCGCCGGGCCCGAACCAACCAGCGAACCGGCTTCTGCCACCGCATGAGAGGAGGGCCAATTGGCCCTCTCTCTCATCTCTCTCTCCACCACCACCCCGCCGGACGCCTCCCCTGGCATCGGCGGAGTCGCCGGCCGAAGCTCAGGCCCAGCGCGGCGGCGAGCACGCCACCGGGCCTGAACCAAGGTTCGTCCGGCCAGAATTTATCTCTCTGCCTCCCGTGCTCTCTCTGTCTCCCTGTCTCTTTCTCTCTCTCTCTCTTAGAAGCCAGGGAATTACCTGATGGATGAAGCGCCAGCGTGAAGGAAGAAGTCCTTCTCCTCCCTATTTAATCACATGTGCAGCGCTTCGGATCGGGGGTTTCCCGAAAGACTAAACGCTTCACTTGGAGCGAAGCGTCAGTCTGGGGAACCCAACAGCCTGGAGTTTGGTTCATCTGAACCAAGCCTGGTTCGTTTGAACCGGGTATTACATCCTCCCCTCCTTATAAAAATTTCGGCCTCGAAATTGGTATACTATAAATCTCAAAAGTCGACAATCTAAGATAGATAAATTACCTTCAAATAATTATGGATACTTCGATTTAATTTCATTCTACAGCTCCCAAGAAGCCTTCCTCTCAGAGTGATTATTCCACTGAACTTTGACATACGGGATGGTATGCCGCCTCAGAATCTGATCCTTGCGGTTCACGATACGCACAGGATGTTCCTCATATGATAAATCCTTCCTCAATTGAATAGGCTCATAAGCTATAACATGACTGGGGTCTGAAACATATTTCCTCAGCATAGATACATGGAATACATTATGAACACCAAATAAGATCGGGGGCAGTGCTAAGCTGTATGCAACATCCCCAACACCAATCATAAGGAATACTACACCATCTCAGAACTTAATCCTTGCGGTCCACAATGTGTACAAAATAATCTTCATAGGTCAATTCTTTCTTAAGCTAAATTGGTTCAAGTTCTAACACATAACGGGGGTTTGAAATATGCCTCCTCAGTCATAAAGGTATGAAACACATTGAACACCCCAAAGAGTAATGAAGACAGTGCTAAGCTATAAGCCACCTCCTATTCCTTGATCAACATCTCAAATAGCCCAATAAATTGAGGACTCAATTCACCTCTAAACACAATCTCATCACGTCATTAATTAGTAAAATTTCCAAATGATCTTCAACCTGAAATTTCAAATCTTTCTGTTTAACATCAACATAACTTTTCTATTAACTCTGAGCTACATGAAGCTGCTTTAATTAACGATACTTTTCATAGTTGTTAAACCAGCTCAGTAACCAAAATTGTCTCTCTCTCACCTCATCTCAATATGAAGGGAATCTACACTTATATCATAGACAATTTAAATGAATCCATTTGAATGTTGGCTTGGTAATCATTAAAATAAGCAATTTCACTAAGGGTAAGAAGCTATACCAAGCACTTTCTAAATCCATCACACAGGCTCGCAGTATATCATCAAAATCTAATTGGTTCATGCAGATTGTCCATCTATTTGAGGGTGGAAGGCTGGACAGAATTCAGCTTAATCCACAAAGCTTTATGAAGACATCATCGAATTAGGAGAGTAAGACAATTGGGTTCAGACTCAATTTACAGTTTACCATTAAACCAAAAACAAATATTAACATTTTATCCCGCTAAAATTTCATCCTCGAAATTAAATGTCCACAAATTTTGTACCATTAAAGATACTCACTAGCAAACTTTTATTTCATTCCCAAGTACCCAAATGACATGTCCAACTTTCAAAATTAATTTAATCTTTCTACCAAATAAAATTAATTCCTTAAGAAGTATTTCTTTCCTGTCATCTTTTTTTTTTTAATACCTTAACTTCTCACAACACAATCATCATAAATATCATAGAGTCCATCACATGTATTATGTCATCCATTCTTAAGGTTAATAACCTATATCAATTACTATTAATTCCTCGATAAGATAGTTCAAGTTCTTTTGAATTAATATAAGATAGTTTCCTTCCAATGCTCTCTCAACTCATAAATAGTTGAATGTGCCATTAATCATTACGACACTTATTTCAATCATCATAACATACTTGGTTTCACTCTTGAATACTTCAAGCTAACATCAATGAACATTATGCCAATCATTTAGGATATCTTTCATAATTATCATAATCAACTAATTTAATTTCTTTGAATAATAGTGCCATCATTAATCATCAGTATAATTATTTTATCTCCTTCATATTTATCATAATACCACCACAACCAATCAATTTCTCTTGAATAGGTCAGTATATCCTCAATAAATAATGCAATTTAAATGATTCAAATTCTTGAATCGATTATTTCGTTACCAATGATTATCAAAATCATCTATAGATTATGCAATGTCTCATGCCATAACATGACCAACTAATTTAAACCCTTCAAATATCTCAAAGTGACTTCACTAATCTAGCTCAGATGGATACAAGACTTATAAGGTCAATAAAGATTGAAAATGCACTTACCATCCGAAAGACATAATTGAAAATTATAGTAATCTCTCTATGACTTGAAAGTGATATAGATGTATCCTTAACCATAATCCATAATTAGCAATATCAAAATAAAATCATCTCCCTCCTATTTTCCTAAAATAATTATGCCACTTATGGCTGATTGATAATTTATCCATCCTGGAGAAAGATATCTACTTAGGAACTATGAAGAAAGGTACAATAAGTATGCACAATAAATTAATGAATATATCTTGATTTAGAAATCTATTAACAGATAAAAATTCCCATGAAATTCTTTATCAGTGAAATTTATCTTATTCTATTACTGCTAAAATCTTTCACTTTCTACCATCAAAATATTTGATCATTTATAGCCAAAATCAGTTCTAAAGATTAATAGAGTCTACTGCTCTCAAAACTTAAACAGTAATTGTCTCAGAATTTAAAATTTTATAATCCTAAATGTCCATCAAGATATAATATGCAGTCAACTATTTCATTAGCATCAATATCAACCATCTCCACATCTAGCAAATTAACAATCAGTTTTGAACATGCAATATCCATAATAAAAGTTCTCTTAGTAAAATTCACTATATATACTTATCCATCCAGACTCAAATTCAGAAAGTACTCAATTGTGATAGATCAAAAACATGTAATTAACTATTTCATTCCCAAAATATCATCAATATTCACTACAAGAGATTTTAAATATTGCGACGCCCAAA